>OZ021730.1:72788112-73270612 GCA_963978545.1 Linyphia triangularis
ATAGTCACAACTCTGAAAGTCGGCACAAATATCAACAATGGTAAAAATAGAAAAAGTAAACTATTCCGATCTCGATTAACACACATTAAGGGGTCGAAAAGGGGTCAAACGTTCCAAACGGGGGACATTCGAAAATCCTACTTCCCACATAGTCACAACTCTGAAAATCGGCACAAATATCAACAATGGTAAAAATAGAAAAAGTAAACTATTCCGATCTCGATTAACACACTTTAAGGGGTCGAAAAGGGGTCAAACGTTCCAAACGGGGGACATTCGAAAATCCTACTTCCCACATAGTCACAACTCTGAAAATCGGCACAAATATCAACAATGGTAAAAATAGAAAAAGTAAACTATTCCGATCTCGATTAACACACTTTAAGGGGTCGAAAAGGGGTCAAACGTTCCAAACGGGGGACATTCGAAAATCCTACTTCAAACATAGTCACAACTCTGAAAATCGGCACAAATATCAACAATGGTAAAAATAGAAAAAGTAAACTATTCCGATCTCGATTAACACACTTTAAGGGGTCGAAAAGGGGTCAAACGTTCCAAACGGGGGACATTCGAAAATCCTACTTCCCGCATAGTCACAACTCTGAAAATCGGCACAAATATCAACAATGGTAAAAATAGAAAAAGTAAACTATTCCGATCTCGATTAACACACTTTAAGGGGTCGAAAAGGGGTCAAACGTTCCAAACGGGGGACATTCGAAAATCCTACTTCCCACATAGTCACAACTCTGAAAATCGGCACAAATATCAACAATGGTAAAAATAGAAAAAGTAAACTTTTCCGATCTCGATTAACACACTTTAAGGGGTCGAAAAGGGGTTAAATGTTCCAAACGAGGGATATCCGAATGTTCCTCTTCCAATGTAGTCATTTTTCTGATATTTTTTTCCAAATGTTAAAAAAATAAGTCATTCCAATATCGATTAACGAATTTTTAAGGGATGAAAAGACGACGCAACATTGAAACTATACGATGATTAACTTAATGTCTAATTAACTTAATTCCAATACAGCTACTACTTTGAAATTTAGAACTAAGAGCAAACATAAACACAATAAACTATTCCAGTTTACTATTCACAATTATAAATTTCGTTTAAAATGTCAACAAAGGAAAGTTCCTATTTTGATAAATCAATTTGTCGGGATCGAAAAGGGAGCAAACGTCTGAAGTGTAGAATACATGAATGTCTTTTGATCGCTAAAATGCTAATGGTAAAATTTCGTAGCGCAGCACGGGTATTCAGCTAGTACATATATATATACACATATATATATATATACATATATATATATATACATATATACATATATGTACACATACACATATATATATATATATATATATATATATATATATATATATATATATATATATTATACCATAATACCCTCTACATTTATCTTTCAAAGAGTACCAAAATATTGTTGCGAATTTTTCTCAGAAGAAATGATGACACAGCATTTACTAAATCAAAACTATAAATTCATTCTTCCTTTGAAGGCGCATAAAACTTCTTGGAACAACAAAACATTCCTAATCAAGCTTCTTTATAAGTTACTTTACATACAACTTCGAACACAGTGTTAATTCAGGCTCAGAAGAAAAGAAGAAAAAAAAAAAAACATCCAGCAAACGATTCTCGACTGAACTGAACTCGCGATTTAATTATTCGTCTCTTTAAATAGTGTCGCGGCAGAAATTTCTAGCAAATTTCAGCCAGCCAATCACCGGTTCGAAATGCCTCGAAATTTCCTGAATAATTTAGTTGCTGCCATCTTTCTTCTAACCTGTATTAACGCTGTGTACAAATTAAATCAAATTAAATAAAACATTAAAAGAAATACGTCACTGTTTACAATTATATACAGAATAAAATGAAATAAAACAGAACTTCTATGTAAATTCGTCACTATTTACAATTTTAAACAGACGATTTTTTTAACACTATCCTTTACATTTATCTTTCATTGAGTAACAAAATATCCTCTACATGTATTTACTTTCAAAGAGTACGACTCTTTTGGACACAAGTTGTTCTAAAAAGAGTAGACAAAAGAGTAGAAAAGCCAAACATCATTTTTACTTTCAATTAACCATATGCATACGTAGGGTAATGAAAGTATAGTATTCACTTAAAAAACATTGACTTTTTTTACATTTCTCCACGTTTTGGAACATCCTGATATCAAAAAAGTGATCACGAAAAATTTTTTGTCACTGTGTACGTGGTCAGCATAACTCCCGAACAAATTTACCTACGCTGTTCAAATTTGGTGCAAGGGTTGGTGATGCCACAGGGACCTACCGTTAGAGTTTTCGTCAAAATCGCACATGCGCACAAGGTAGCTGCCATTGAAAAAATCATGTTTTTCAGGAATTGCTAAAAAACGGCTCTAACGATTTTCTCCAAAATCGCTGTGATAATGCCTCTTAAGGTGTTCTAAACATCTCCACCTCCCGAAATTCCCGTAAAAATGCTTTAATGTAGTAAAAAGTTGAAAAACGAATGCCTTTAACCCAGAGTTCTGTTTCATTGAGCATACCTCATCAAAGATCCTTTTTCCTTCTCTCTTCAGCTTCACTCATAAGAAAGGATAATTTTAGAATTATAAAAAAGTAAATAGCTAAAATCCTCATTTTGTCATATTTTTTTTTTTTTTTATATATATATACAAAAATTATGGCAAAAAATATGGCCAAACTACAATCAATTTTTGCTAAATGAATGAGTGAAATATACAAACGGTAAATGACACAAATCCATGTCAGTATTATAGTGTAATTGAAAGTTGTGCAATGTTCCACAACCTTAGTTTTTTTTACCATTTACAAAACTTCCAGTACCTTATTTTAACATATGAGTAACTATAAAACAAAAATTAATAAATATATAAAAATAAAACAAGTTGTCTGCGTGCTGTAGATCTATGGAAAGCTACCTAAAATAGGCTTAGAGATCTGAAATTTTTAACCAAAGTAGTTTGAACCAAAAAACAAAGTTAATTGCACCTATGGCAAACATAATATTAAAATTTTAATTAATTTGTTTGATTAATTTTCTTAATTATGTTTTCTTAATGTATTTAAAAAAAATTACAAAATGACTCCTAATAAGCTCTAACTCTGAAATTTTCAACATAAATAGTTTTAGTCTTTTAATTGGACTTTTGAAAAGTAAAAAGTTAAAATTTTGATTAGTTTTTTAATTAATTGTTTAATTATTAAATATTTTACAACTATTAATAGGGCTACAGTTCTGAAATTTTCAACACAAGTAGTTTTGCTCTTTTAATCCGACTTTTGAAATACGGAACTTTAAAAAATTCTTATTTTTTAAAATGAATAACACATATTTCACAAAACGATTTTTAATTAGGCTACATCTCTGAAATTTTCAACATAAGTTTTTTTTAGCTTTCTAATTAGATTTTTGACAAATAGAATTTTAAAATTTCAATTAACTTTTGTTTAATTAATTTTTTATTTAATAAATATTTTTCAAAACGATTTTTAATAGGGCTAAAGATCTGAAAGTTTCAACATAAGTAGTATGGGAGTTCTAATTTTGCTTTTCACAAACACGTATTAAAATATTCTCAAAGGGGTGTTGCATTATGGTATAACCGGGGATTTTCTTTTGTTTCTCGGCAGGGAGGGGCGCTTTTAATATTAAGGCTTTTTGTATCAATTAACCTTTACTCAGCAAAGAACTTTTTAGCGAGCGAAAGCTAGCCCATGCTTGTATAGCAATGAATCTTTCAACGAGTGAAATAAACCTGTGCTCATGTAGCAATGAACTTTTAATCGAGGTTGGTTTTGAATTGCAATGAACCTCCCTGCGAGCGAAGAGATAAAAGCTGGGACCTATACACTTGTAACGGATCTCAGCAACGCGGGGCCACGTATCTAGCTAAAAACTTGCATATAGTAAAATTTAAGCACTGGTATTCAGCTAGTATATATACAGGGTTACTAACAAAAGAATCATTCATTTTCAAAACCCTATTTATTCAAAAGTATTATACTTACAAATATGATTGATATATGAAATTAACCACAAACTATTCAAGTTGTATGCTAACTCTACAAGTGTTCTACGTGTGCCCCCCTGGTCACCCGACACAAATCCAAGCGGTACTTCAAATCGTTCCACACAATTTGTAGCATGATCGCGTCGATGTTCATCAATGCATCACTGATCCGTTTCTTGAGCTCTTCTATCGTTTTTGGTAGTGGGGGTACATAAACAATTACCTTAATGTGTCCCCAAAGGAAGAAGTGACACGGAGTTAAATCCGGCGACCTGGGAAGCCAGGGTAAGAAAGCGAGGTCATTATCACCAACACGGCCAATCCAGCGATACCGTGTGACTTCTTCCATGGACATTGTTTATGTACCCCACCACCAGAAACGATAGAATAGCTGAAGAAACGGATCAGTGATGCATTGATGAACATTGACGGGATCATGCTACAAAATATGTGGAATGATTTGAACTACCTCCTAGACGTGTGTCGTGTGACCAGGGGGGCACACATAGAACATTTGTAGAGTTAGCATAAAACTTGAATGGGTTGTGGTTATTTTCATATATCAATCATAATTGTAAGTATAATACTTTTGAATGAATCGGATTTTGAAAATGAATTATTCTTTTATAGTAACCCTGTATATAATTATTAGTGGTTGCCTGTATTTTACACATCGGCAAGCAATAATAATCAATATCCCTCCACAACACTTACCAGACATTTTACTGTAAAACTCACAATAACGTCTCTAATTTTAAACTAAAGCCTTCCCCAACAACGATACAGTCTCGTCCAGCAATTAACAATTTATATCCGAACGCAATTCCTCCATTTGAGTTGCAACACCTTTTCTAAGAACTGCAATCTGATAATACTTTCTGCCTATCTCATTAAAACCACCTCATTACAAACACCCCAACTGCACTATTCAAGGTTCGTCTGGGTCTAATGAACAAAGCAATTTAACCCACAAAGGCCGAGTTTCTAAACAATGCGCATGGTCTTACGAACTAATTGCTTAAGCGCACTTTACATCGATTATATAAATGCTGTAAATTGAATATATGTCATCTTATAGACTATATATACTGTCTTTGTATGTTCTTGTAACTGTATAAAAATTAGAAGTCGGCTATATATCGATACGACGATATTTTTATCGATATTTCTGAAAAAATATCGATATTAAAAGTATCGATAAAAGTCACCGATATATCGATATTTTCAAACATTTTTAGTTTTTTGATGATCTTTTTGTAGTTCCATGTGTTTTTTCGATTTTCTTTATTCCCTTTTCAAAAACTTCAAAACTGAATTTTGAACTTTGCTGAGTGACAGTTAAAATGGCACTAATATTCAATATTTTCCCATACACTTAAAAGCTACTGAAAATTATCTAAATTCTTTTTTAAATCACTGCACCAATAAAGCAAAAATATAACTTTTGTAATACATCCATTTCAGTTGAAAAAGTAGTCACCTTACAAAAAAGCATGAAAAGTAAAAATTTGCCCCGAAAAACTTTGATTCAGGCAAAATTGAAAATCAAATAAAAATATCATGTATCGATATATCGATATTTTTTTCTATGCAACCATATAGTATCGATATTTATTTTGATCGATATTTCCGACCTCTAATAAAAATGACATACTAGAAACTTAGTTTAATATTCTTTATGAGTAGAGAACTGGCTACAAGAAGCATTAGAAGATAAGATAATAAGGATAATATAAATGCTGTTAATGGAATATATGTTACCTCATAGACTGTACAGTTTGTTCTAAGACAGCATGTTCTTGAGACTATAGAAAAATGTATACAAGAAATTTTAGTTACTTCGTTTAATATGGTTTCTGAGTAGTGAAGTGGTCAGACGCATTAGAAGATAATAGAGGTAATAAGAAATTATGTTAATGGAATATGTGTCACCCTATAGAATTTGTAAGTCTACAGGCTACCTATAGTCAGCAATTATGTTATATATATTCTATATATACCCTATATATTCTTGAGACTATAGAAAAATATGTAAAAAATACAAATACTGAGTTCAAGATTCTTTATGAGTAGTGAAGTGGCCACAAAAAGCATTAAAAGATGATAAGCATAAAAGATTATCATATATGATATGGTATATGATATGGTATATGATATGATATATGATATGATATATGATATGATATATGATATGATATATGATATGATATATGATATGATATATGATATGATATATGATATGATATATGATATGATATATGATATGATATATGATATGATATATGATATGATATATGATATGATATATGATATGATATATGATATGATATATGATATATGATATGATATATGATATGATATATGATATGATATATGATATGATATATGATATATGATATGATATATGATATGATATATGATATATGATATGATATATGATATGATATATGATATGATATATGATATGATATATGATATGATATATGATATGATATATGATATGATATATGATATGATATATGATATGATATATGATATGATATATGATATGATATATGATATGATATATGATATGATATATGATCAAATGAGATATGCTACGCTTTATGGTGAAATGAGATATGATACGCTTTACGATGAAATGATATACTATATGCTTTATGATCATATGAGATGATATGATATGCTTTATGCTCATATGATATGCTTTATGATGGTATGATTAAGATGATTTTTTTGTGACGACATGGGATAACTATCGGTCATGTAACAGGTGTTTATTACAGAAAGTATACCAATAAAATACATTTTTTAGGTATAAACAATATTAGTATGACTGATATAATTAATCGCAATTTTAAATTGTAATAAAACATGGTAATTTTTACTCAAATTTTATTCCCAAGTTGAGTAGCGTATATGTTACACTATACATTAGAGAGTTTAGAGTTTTACTGTAAAGTAAGTGCAACAAGTAAACTACGTATGAATCAATGCTTGCGTTTCCAGTTTCCTAGTTCTGCCAGTTTCCTGTCATTTAAATTGTGTTTTTAATCAGTTTCAATTTCTCTATTTGATGTTTGATTCTCCTTACCGTTATAAGAAGTTTGGCGAAAATATGCGTTGTGTTTGATTAAGATTATATATTAACTTTAGAACTTTATTCATGCGAATATTTTTTGGTTTACAAGATTTCATAAACAGGCGACAGATTTATTTGCCAAAAAATAAGTATCTCTTTTTTTTTTTCTTTTGCATTGTAACCTACCACTTTTATATTTTCAATGAGAGCAACTGATTTTATTCTTCTGACGCTAAATCAGTCGCCGATCAAACTGTATAGTGGTTAGCGTGCTAGCTTCTAGATCGCAAGGTTGCGGGTTCAAGTCCCGTGTTAGGCATGGGTGTTTGTAAGTGTATGTTGGCTTGTCTAATGACGAATGTTTCGGCACATTAGAGCCCTCGTGTTGCTGACGGCGCCAAATAATCTGAAAACAACCAACCAACTAAATCAGTTCTTTTTCGACAGCTAGGCTTTACGAGTGGCATAAGTCAATAAATAATGTACAGTCAAACCCCGTTAGCGAGAAGTCGATGGGGCCGCTGAAATTATTCGCTTTAACCGAATTTCGTGTTGAACGAATAAATTAACGTTAAGTTTTAAATAAGGAGAACTGCTTTTACTTCGCGTTAAACGGGATTTCATGTTAAGCGATTTCACGTTAACGGGGTTTAACTATTTTCAAATTTCTTTCAGATTTGAAAGAAAATCAGTTTGGAAACAGATACATTAAAATTACCTGAAAATTAAAGAACGGTCGATCATCGGTCTAAAAACAATTCTCAGTATTTGGTAAGTTATGACATATTTGGCTATCGGGTTGAATTCAACTTATTCGAAATCGATTTTCGAATAATTTCCTCTCTTACTGAGCCTTGAAACCTTTATTCGTCTAAAATAGTTAATCCCTACAAAGAAATTTCTGCTATTTTTTTTCCGTAGATCTGCCTTCACCAGTACATTATTTCGTAGTGACAAAGCTGTAAATTAGATCGTATTCAGTTGCGACAAAGTTGTAAATTAGATCGTATTCAGTAGCGATAAAGTTGTTAAATTAGATCGTATGCTAGTTTTTAAATCCATGAATATAAATGCCAAATGCTCTTACTGACTGGTTAACTTATCACTTAGTCTCCTACTTCCCATGCAGTCAAAAACCAAAAGCTATTCTAATCTAGATAATAATAAAAAAAAAAAAACCCTTTAAGGGGTCGAAAAGAGATCGAACGTTTCAAACAGGAGATTTTCAAATGTCCTTCTTCGAATGTCTTCATAACTCTGAAATTTGGTACAAGGTCAATTAAGACAATCATGGAAAAAGTAAGCTATTCCATCCTCGATTAACAAATGTTAAATATCTATTTGATGAAATTTAACAGTTCAACTTAACTCTTACCACTATGAGTCTAGTCCTACCACTAATAGTTTTCGAAAAAGGATCGAAACGTTTCAAACGAGAAATATCCCAATCTTCCACTTCCAATACTTACACAACTCTGCAATTGGGTACCAAAGGCAAGCATGGATAAAGTAAACAATCCCGATATTAATTAACAAATTTTAATGAGTCAAAAAGGGTTCGAAACGCGAATATCCCAATGTCCCACTTCCAATGTAGTCCCAACTATAAAATTTGACACTGTCATCAAGTGCCAAGCATATACAAAGCAAGCCATTTCAATTTTAATAAACTGATTTTCAAGGGTCGAAATGAGATCAAACGAAATGTGCAATGCATGAATGTCTTTCCATTGCTAAAATGCATTGCGCATGGTAAAATTTCGCATCACAGATATTCAGCTAATTCGTAAATTCTTTAGAAACAAACGCACGGACTAATTCATCACTTGCATTTAGTACCCCACTGGAATATATCCACTTTTACCTCCCTTCGCTTTATAACACTCTTAAAATGAACACACAATACACTACCATCCTCTGTCTATTAGAACATTATCATCGCCTGCTTAGTTCCAACTCGAGCCATACCTTTGGTACTGTTCTAATGCAAACAAACTTCCGCGCCAATGCCATCCGTTTTAACGCCAAGCTCGAAAACTTGAGTCGCTAAAGGTTCGAAGTTCTTTGTTGCCATTTCGTCTCGAATAATTGGGTTGAATAAAATGGGATATTTTAATGAGACGTAGGGGAAAAGATTTGTGGTGATTGCAGTTGGTGGGACTGGTTGGCGTTGTTGCTAAATGGAGTTTGAGTATGAATTGCGCTTTATTTGTTTGGAGAAAGAGTTTGGTGGTTTTGTAAATAAGTTCTGATACTTATTGCAATTAAATAGAGCGCTTGCTTTTGCGTTGAGTTTACTTAAGCAGATTAAAATGACATATGTTTGAAAAGGATATCGCCAAAGAGCTTTCGCTATCAAGGCAATTCGCTGCATTTAATTTGTTCAGTGTTGTTATTTTGTATTAAGTGTATTATTTTAATGTTATCAGTGTGTTAGTGTATTATTTTAACGTTATTAGTGTGTTAATGTATTAGTTTAATATTATTTTGTATTTTAATTTAAGCAGGGGATTTAAAGTTTTTAGATGTAGACAGAGGCGGCTGCAATTTTTGGACACCATCGAACATCATTTTGAATTTTTTATAGAAATTAGAGAAAAGTGAGTAGATTACGAATCCATTGGTCTGCCGTGGCAAAAAAGGCCGAAACTGGTCAAAAATTGACTTTCAATAAGTTAAACTAAATCCAATTGTCAAATGCGCCATAACTTGCCAAATAATGAGCATTTTTTTTTATATTTGGTAACCCTCACTCTTTAATTTTCAATTAAGAAGGTTGCAGACGATTAAGATATTTGGCGACGGTCTACTTGCATCTATTAAAAGGGAGCCAAGTTGGCAAAAAATATTACGTTACTTATGGCGTAACTGATGTCACCAATTTGGCTTACTTTTAAAAGATACCAAGTTTTCCGAGCCAAAGATCAGAAATCGTTTGCGCTTTTTCTCATTGAAAATCAAAATGAAGTGGGTTTCCAGACGAAAAAGTTTGTTATCTTTTGGCAAGTTATGACATATTTGGCAATCGGATTTTAGTTCAACTCATTCCAAGTCGATTATTGATCAGTTTCGGAAATTTTTACCACGGCAGACCAGTGGATTCCTAATCAACTCAATTTTCTCCAATGTCTATAAAAAAATTCAGAATGATGTTCGATGGGGTCCAAAAATTGCAGTCGCCTCTCGGACTATTGAGGAATATTTGAAAATAGATGTGCTTGTTTGTCGCTAAACTTTAGCTTTATTCAAATGCTTTACTATTAAAACGATGAAAAATTCATAATAAAGGGTGACTTAAATGAAATTATATTTGTGCAGCTATATTTTATCATCTAGCACATTAAAAATTGAAGTAGCAGGTTGCACATTGTAATGACTAATACATTTCGACTTATACAGGGTCATAATTAAAGATGAACTTTTGAAATGCTGTGAAAGACCAATGGACAGAATTATCTGGATATACACATAGGAAGAAATTGCTTGGCATGTATGGCAATTGTATGAAAACAATAACACAAAATAGTTATTTTTCTTATGTTATACCATTTCTCTATCCTTCACTTATACTCAGATACAATTTCAGGTCATTCTGAACAGTATTTTTTTTTTTTCAAGGTATCCGACTACATTCGGAGCAATTTCTGATAAAAAAAACCCTTATTATTGAAACCTTTTATTGCATTAAAATGTGCATTTTATGATAAAACATGAAATTGACAAAAATATAAACTTTTTTAATTTTATTTTTCGAAAAAAAAGGAGATTTTTAGTTGAAATTGACCAATATTTTGTCAAAACGGCTAATGTTGTAAAAAAAAGTTCTTAAATATATTTTGTTTTACTTTTTACTACATGATTCTATGAAATTCATCAGTATAAGGAACTAAAATCTAAGTTATATTTTCAAAAATAAATATATATATATATGCTGTTATATAAGATTACGCATAAATTTCAATATTTTCTCAACTTATCATGTATATATAGCAATAACTTTCTGGGAAAAAAAGGTACAATCAAATCTGTAGTCAATTATACTCAAAAAACAATATAACGAACAACTGTATATATATAAAAAAAACTCTTAAATATATTTTAAGATAGAACAAAAGCCATATTGCAGTATTAGCGAAAAATCTATTTTATAGAAAACACGACTTTGGTATATCTCTGCATGGATTTTCGCATTTAATAACCGTTTTTGAACGACTGTAACTAAACTTCTATTTCAAGTAGAAGAAAAACACAAACTAATTTGAAAAGAGAATTGTTCAATTCATATGAGAACGATTTTTTTTTTTTGAAATTTTCATTGATTTTGTCATCCCTACTAATATTATAAATGCGAAAGTAACTCTGTCTGTCTGTCTGTCTGTCTGTTACCTTTTCACGCCTAAACCGCTGAACCGATTTTGATGAATTTTGGTATAGAGATAGATGGAACCTTGGGAAAGGACATAGGGTACTTTTTATCCAGATCCCGATCCCGATCCCGGAATTATACGGGTGGAAACGCAGAGTGCAGTTGTGTATCGTATATCCCTACTAAATGAATTTTGGTATAGAGATAGATGGAACCTTGGAAAAGGACAAAGGCAACCTTTTATCCCGATCCCGATCCCGTAATTATGCGAGTGATAGATAACGCAGGGTGCAGTTATGTATCGTATATGCCTACTAAATGAATTTTGGTATAGAGATAGATGGAACCTTGGGAAAGGACATCTTTACTTTTTATCCCGATCCCGGAATTATGCGGGTGAAAACGCGGGGTGCAGTTATGTATCGCATAATTCAAATACTCCTAGCCAGCTTTTAGAATACTTTCTGCCTGACATGTCCATCAGGCCCATCGGCCTATACACTATGAATGTGTGAGTGTGACGATGCATGGTGTGGTGTGGCGGGGCTGGCGGGCGCGCTGCGCGGCGCGGCGGCAAAGACGTGCGGGGGACGCGGATGGCTCGGTGGGAGGAGTGTAGATCACAAAGTATGCTTACCCGAACGGGCAGACACGTGAGGGCAGACGTCGTTGGCGGACGCATGCGATATCTACAATTTTGAGCTGCAACGTATTCGCTTTCTTTACGTTTTCATTGGTGTTTAGGGTTTCTTGGATAAGCATTTTGTGTTATTTACTTAGTTGTTTTGGTTGTTATTATTAGTTTAGCATAAGTTAGTAGTAGGTAGAATTATAGTTAATAGGTAAAATAAATACTTTAATTCATTTTAGTACTTTAATTCAACTTTAATTCAATTTAGATTAGTAGGCAGGTTTTTTTAAGTTTTTTCACATTTAGTAAGTAGTTACGGTACCTAAGAAGGTCAGCATAGTTTTTATTGAGTATTAATAGGTAAATGTCGTATACAAAAACGTATTAAACTAAGTTAAGTCAGGGATCAGGGTCAGGAAAAGTCTACCTATGTTAATCTCAATAATTCAATGTGCCGGCTTCATTAGAATCGTTTCATTATAGTTTCAGAGCCTATTCAGTCCAAACAAATTTACACGAAGTAGTAGTTCTACGCAGAAGAAGTCGCGGGTAACAGCTAGTTTTAAATATAGTAGCCCACCTTAAGCTCTTTAAATAACCTATACAGTGGGTAAAAAAAAGTCTCCGTACGGAAGCTAAACTTACAAATAAATTAGCATAATTTCTAATCTTTTGCTTCATATCCTCAGTAAATACTGAAATATGTTTAATTAGATTATTTAAAATAAGTAATAAATGTCTGTTTTTACAAAACGCAGGAATTATTTAAATTGAAATATTTAGGAGATGTTGCTAAGTGCCATGCAAAAAAAGTTGCCGTACGCCGTATGAAAATTAATTCTGACGTCTTCCACAACAGAACTTGCAATAAATTTCCAAAACTGAAGAAGTATACGCAAATGTCATGAAGACATGATAGCAGAAATTGTTTAATTTTAGCTTGTTCCTGATTGTTTTAAAATGGAGTTCCCTAAAGATATTCTTGAGTTGGTGATTCAGTTATGGTTGGTTGTATTCAGATTATCTGGCGCCGTCAGCAACACGAGGGCTATAATGCGCCGAAACATTCGCCATTAGACAAGCCAACATACATTTACAAACACCCATGCCTGACACGGGACTCGAACCCGCAACCTCGCGGTCTAGAAGCTAGCACGCTAACCACTATACCGTTTGGTCAGCGGTGATTCAGTTATGACATGTTGGATTATCTATGAAAAACATTTTCGAAATCTTTAATATATTGAAGTCTATAGTACAATATATTATTGAAAGACGCTGTGAGCTTTCAACTTTTGATGATGGAGTTTGATCCGGAAGATCCTCAAAGCTAAAACTCTGGCATAAAAGAAATATCCTATTGTAAGGTTCAATATAATCCGCGGATAAATGCACCTCAAGTCGCACATGGCTTAAGATTTGATAAAAACATTGAAGACAAATCCCAATTGGCAATTTACGGGCACTGGTTAAGACTACTTACGTTGGAATTTCAAGATACACGTAACTATGATTATTTCCTTCTACTTAAGGTATACATATACATTACGAATCGCGAAATTTGACTCAAGTCTGCGTTTTTGTTTTTTGGTTTTAAAATATTCCCGAATTCATTACGATTAAAATGATACCATTTTCTTTCTGAGACTCAAATTACTTTTTAAATTAAAGTAGGTTTTGTGAACCTGTTTTGTATCGTTTTCATTAGTGTAGTGAACTTTAAACGCGTTTTCTGAAGAATGACATTTTGGTGTTATATAACTTTACGCCAACGGTCATAACTTCATAATAAATGGTCCGATTTACAAAATTCTAACTTTGTTTTGTAGACAATAGTTGTGAATGTGTTTTCTATGGAGTATCTAATATATATTGTTATAAACACATTTGTTATGCATATTTTAATATTAATTTTTTGGTAAAAACTATGTATTTTTTAAAACTTTTTATTTAAAAATTTATAATTAAATAAATATTGAAGTCAAATTCAAAATTCTCCGTAGGAACGTGCGTCAATATAATGTCTCTTATTTGCAATAAAAATAATACCTCTAAGTTAATTACAAGTTTATTTATGTATGTTCTAATAACGTCTTAATTAGTCACTTTGATTGCAATTATCTGATTAAAAAATTGACGGGAAAAAAAAGTTTGTATATAAAAATGCATAATTTTTAATTCTGATATAATGCCAAAAAGTTTGAAATTATAACCTAAAAATTAAAGAAAATCATCTCAATTGTATATGTATACCTTAACTTAAATTACCGATAGCAGCAGCTCTGATACACCCCCAAACCATAACGCTTCCTTAGCCGTGTTTGACCTATCCACATAAATTATAAGTTAAGATTTATTAATTTCGTTTTCTCCTGACCATAACTCGATTATCTGACCCTTGGATATTTAATTTTAATTTATCACTAAAAAAGACTTTACAAAATCGATGCGCTTTTTTCTGTTACACGTACTTATATAAGGCTTCTTACGGGCTGACAGTCCATTCAGACCCGCTTTTTTAATAACATTTCTCACAGTTTGAGTTGTCACTTCAATGTTTTTATCAATTTTTAAGCCATGTGCGACTTGAGGTGCACTTATTCGCGGACTATCTTGAACCTTACTATACGATATTTCTTCTATACAAGGCCGACCAAACGGTGTAGTGGTTAGCGTGCTAGCTTCTAGACTGCGAGGTTGCGGGTTCCGAGTCCCGTGTTGGGCATGGGTGTTTGTAAATGTATGTTGGCTTGTCTAATGACGAAATGTTTCGGCGCATTATAGCCCTCGTGTTGCTGACGGCGCCAGATAATCTGAAAACAACCAACCAATCCACTGTATATGTTGGAGGTGAAGAGATCATGTCACCTACCTCTAAAAAAATCATTCCCTGTCACACAACTAGGTAGAAATTCAAAGAAGTTAGGCAAAAACACTGCCGAAAACATCTCAAATAGCTACTTAGCAAATACCTTCGTGGAAATCCTCTACCCTGACTTCAAAACATCCCAACGACACGTTTCAATTTCATAACAGCGAATTGTTCAAGTGTGTGTTGCCGAACGCTCTCCAGTAAAACCACAGCTTGACGCAGGATAATTTTTATTCACTGCGTGCATAGCTCTGCAAAGTGACGCGCGTCAACATATGCAAGTTCTAGCTTTTTCTCAAGTAACATCCTAGCATGCCGTTGGTGCCACTGCAGACCATGAAGGCCGCTAATATGCAAATGACTTTTATGCAAATATCTAGAGTAGGCCAGACTACTTAGGTTGGTTGGTTGTATTCAGATTATCTGGCACCGTCAGAAACACGAGGGCTATAACGCACCGAAACATTCGTCATTAGACAAGCCAACATACATTTACAAACACCCATGCCTAACACGTGACTCTAACCCGCAACCTCGCTGTCTAGAAGCTAGCACACTAACCACTATACCGTTTGGTCGGCCCAGACTACTTAGGAGAAGGAATCGAGGATAACCAGGCAGAAGAACTCACGACTTGCTCTTTGCACAGAGCTCTAAAATTATATTTCGCTACCTTGTAAATATGTTTGCAAATAATAGTTTCTGGTATAAATAAGTATTTTTTAACTAAAAAGTAATTTTCATTTAACCCTTTTTAAATTAAGGATTGAAACTGAGCTGTCAAAGAGATGGTCAGAGAGGAAATTATGAGAAAACGTACAGATTTTAATATGGAGTTACGAATTTTTGTATATTTGTAAATATTTCGTAGTGTGAATTTTGTAAATAGTAAAATTGATGTACATTTTTCATAAGGCAGTGCAATAGTTCGTCGTTAGTTTGCTTCCCCGCAATGTGTGTCTTGTTGCTTGATAACGGGTTTAACAGAGGTAATGCTGGGAAGCGAGTGTTACAAGGATCAGGGCATTTAACATTATGGTAATGGCAATCTCGCCAAATTGGCGAGATAGAGCCAAGTTGGCGACTAATTTTTGTCGCCAAATTTGGCTTGAAATCACCAAATGTCGCATAACTTGGCGACCATTTGGCGACATTTTCGGTCCCCATGTATATGTATAGGACTTTTCGACTACGATCTGGAAAGTTCTCCAAATATCTACCTCTAGAAATTTCACGTATGTTCGTCTCCCCTATAAAAGCTCAAGAGAGCGGGTGATGGAGTTAGTTGTTAGCTGAGTTCATTAGTTGACTGGAATTACTGAATTGAGATACTGAGAGTTCCGAAAGCGAACTGTATTGCATTGTTTTTTGAGGCGATTTGAGCGGTTGTGTTGTCAAGTTTTTAACTGCTATTTTGTGCTCTATTGTTGTGAAAAGAGCTGTATTATGTCTACTAGAACGAGAAGTTCTGGAGTTGTAAAGGAATCTGTGAAAAATTATATTGGAATAAATTTCTGCAAGTTTTGATCTGCTTTGGCTTTAAATCTTTCGAACCCATGCACGCAACAGTGGAAACACATATGTGTACTACAATAATCTGGTTTGTGGTTATTAAAAAGATATTATGTTGACTAGTCATGTATAGATTATTGCACATTGTATCTGTATCTATATTGCTATGAATTTTTAACAGAGGTAATGATGGCACAGTTTTTATTAGATAAAAACTATTATTTATTCATTCTTCAAAGGCGCAGAAAGTTTAATCGAAGAACAGTGCAATCACTATTAAGCTTCAACACGGGCTTCAATAACAACAACAACTTCGAATTCAGCGATAATTCAGGTCAGGCACACTCAAAGCGTTCAGCTTTCATCGAGTTCCGAAGTCAAACTGACTGTCGATTTTAGCTGCAGTCCAATTTATAGGTGCGTGTGAGAACCTTCTCGAAATATCCAGTCAACTAGTCAAAATAAAAGAAACATCTCGAAATTCCCCGATTGCTTTAGGTGTTGCCACCTTTTTTCTAACCTGTATTATCCCTGATAGTAAATAAAATAAGATAAAATAAAATACAATAGAATTGTAAATTAATACGTCACTATTTACAACTGTATACAGAAAATTTATGTAACTATATATTTCAATATTAGTGTTATGTGACGTCGGTGTATGCAGGAGAAAAGTAGATTCATTTGAAGGGTATTACTTTTACAAAATCGGATCAATCATCTTGCGCCGACCAATCGGTAGAGTTGTTAGCGTGCTAGCTTCTAAAACGCTAGGTTGCGGGTTCGAATCCCGTGTTAGGCATGGGTGTTTGTAAACGTATGTTGGCTTGTCTAATGACGAATGTTTCGGCGCATTATAGCCCTCTTGTTGCTGACAGCGCCAGATAATCTGAAAACAACCAACCAATCATCTCGCCGTACTAAATAAAGTTGCTGGAAGGTTTGAAATGTTGATGCACAGTTTTAAGATAGAAAAACTTTTCATACGAAAGGATGGAAGGGCTAAGAAAATATATCGTATAACATTTTTCTAAGTTTTTTTTTTTTTTAAACAAATCCTGTATTTTGGACGAAGTTCGAGTTTCGACCAGAATTGACCAATACTTCCAGAACCCGTTTCCGATATTGGTCAATATTTCTGTGCTACCTGAATGTTCGTTCCTAAAAAAAAGTATCCGTTGTAAGCAAAGTAGTCGGCCATAAAAAAAAAAAAAAAATATTGTTTCAAAAAATGTCTGTATAAAATTATTATTAGTGACGAATTTATTTTCAGTTCTATTTTGTTTCATTTTCGTCTGTATATAATTGTAAATAGTGAGGAATTTCCTTTAATGTTCTATTTTATTCAAAGGAGGTCGGAAGGCAAAATTTTTTCTCGGAATCCATTTTGGAATTCCCACAATATTTGAAATGTTATCTACAAAATGGTGTAACTCGGTGGGCAATGCGTTATCTGAAGTAGTTTCAAATATTTTTCAAAAAAATATCATTGAAAAAGCCAGTCTGCTTTGTACTTTAAACGTTGTTTTCTCAAAATTATTATTATTATTATTATTTTTTTATATATTCAAATGTATCTTTTTTTCAGGATCTACACTATATTTTTCTTTGAATTTTTTTTCCTGATACTTTTACACAAACAGACGTATGCTTTCACAGACATGTTGATTAGATTTTTTTTATAGATTCTAACCTTTTTTTTTTTTTTTTTTTTTTAGAAATTTTATTTTTTTAAAACATCATAAATTTTAAACACAATTTTATTTTTACAAAAGCATATGTTAGTCTTATGTAAAAGTGTTTTAATACTGGCTGTAAAAAATTTGAAACTAATTTTATGAGTAGTTTCAAAGAAAAAAGTACATAAAAAAAGCTTTTTTAACATGGACTAGATAGAGCATTCCGAACCTCCTTAATTTAATTTGTAAACAGCAATTATACAGGTTAGAAAAAAGATGGCAACACCTAAACAATTCGGGAAATATCGAGGCATTTCGATCAGGTGATTGGCTGGCTAGATTTTGCTAGAAATTTCATCCGCGACACTATTTAAATAGACAACAAAATTAAATCGTCAGTTCAGTTGAGAATGGTTTACTGTTCGGAAAGCATCGGATGTTTTGTTTACTTTCTGAACCTGAATTAACGCTGTGTTCGAAGTTGTATGTACCGTAGCTTGTATTGAAACTTGATAGATATTGCTTTGTTGTTCGAAGAAGCTTTGTGATCCTTCGAGGGAAGAATAAATTATATTTTTTAAATAGTAAATAGTGTGCCAACATTTTCTGTGAGAAAAATTCGCAACAATATGAAAACGAATCTTTTCACGGAAAATGTGAAACGTCACCAACGGGATCTTTTCGATTTTTTGGACACATTTCCAATAGAGGTCGGAATTATCGATCAAAATAAATATCGATACTATATCGTTGCATAGAAAAAATATTGATAAAATATCGATACATGACTTTTTTTTTTAATTTTGTCAGGAAAGAAGTTTTTCGGGGCAAATTTCTACTTTTCATGAATTCATGCCAAAATTGTTTTAATAAATAAATTATAAAAATTGCTTTTATAAATAAATTATAAAAATTGCTTTTATAAATAAATTATAAAAATTGTTTATATAAATAAATTATTTTATCCATCAGAATAAATAAAATACATTTGGATGTCAATGTATAAATTCACATTTATTTTTAAAGAAGAAATTTTGAAAAGAAGTTTACCGCATATTTTGCTGATAGGGATGTTTTTAATATTCAAAATTAGATGCAAATTACAGCCACACGTTGGCAACAGAAACGGCGCTGTGTTAATGACTATACTAAACTTCAACTTAACTAGACATCACTTAGACGGTAAATCGTCACAGTGCTCATAGGTATTTAATCCATTTTGGCGGCGTGAAAGCATAATGTTCGCCAAACCACAACCCTGTAGAGAACAAAAGGCTATTAAGGTTTGGCGAGAATTATGTCTTCACTCCGCCAAAATGGATTAAATACCTATGAGCACTGTGACGATCTATCGTCTAAGTGATGTCTAGTTAAGTTGAAATTTAGTATACTAAGAAATGATCTTATCTTTCCATTACATTGTTTTCTTTTTGGTTTGGGTGCCATTTCAACTGTATCTCAGCCAAGTCCAAACTTTAGTTTTTAAGTTTTTGAAAAGGAAATAAAGAAAATCGAAAAAACACATGGAACTATAAAACGACCTTCAAAAAGCTATAAATGTTTGAAAATATCGATATATCGGTGACTTGTATCGATATTTTTACTATCGATATTTAAAAAAAAATATCGTCATATCGATATATGGCAGCCCTCTAATGTCCAATCACTAAAATGAATTTAAGCTTAATACGATGAACCCTAAAGTTAAAGGGTTTTCCCTCAAAAATACCAAGTTCAATGTAGCCATTGCACTGTTATTTAAAGAAATGAAACTTGTCGTGCCTCAGTCAAAACCAGAGATTCACCATTAGTTTTGTCACAACTATTCATAATGAATATTAAACGTGAAACTTCTTCAGCACCATTTCACTACAGTCGAAATTAGTATAGTCTTATAACAGTCTATATAGATTATAAAGTCACTTTCCATCGCATATATATTTGATTCTATCGTCTTATGCTTCTTATCGTCAGTTCCCTATTTATAAAGGTGAATTTACATTCTACCAGTCGGAGTTCCAGTTTAGATTGTGGCCAGTTCACTACTCATACAAAATATTAAATTAATATCTTATATTGTTGTCATTTTTTTATAGCTTCAAGAACATATAGTCTGTAAGGTGACAAGTAATCAATTTATAGCACTCATGTTATATCATATCATATATCATATCATATATCATGTCATATATCATATCATATATCATATCATATATCATATCATATATCATATCATATATCATATCATATATCATATCATATATCATATCATATATCATATATCATATCATATATCATATCATATATCATATCATATATCATATCATATATCATATATCATATCATATATCATATCATATATCATATCATATATCATATCATATATCATATCATATATCATATCATATATCATATCATATATCATATATCATATATCATATCATATATCATATCATCATACAGCATATCATATCATATATATCATATCATATATCATATCATATCATATTATACAGCATATCATATCATATATGATATCATCATACAGCATATCATATCATATATCATATCATCATACAGCGTATCATGTTATCATAAAGAAAAACTCATGCAATAGAAGGTTAAAGTTAGAATTCCGGAATCAAAAACGGCTCGATTATCCGTTATTGTGCACAGAATAGATCATTGAGCATCCAAACCAAACAACCAGAATCAAAATGAACAGAAATTTGACCAATTATTATTAAGGCTTGTTTACTCAAGTTTCAAAGCATCATCGATCATCTTCAAATCAGTCTGACAGTTTCAACACCCAACAACAACAAGACTCCATTAAAGCACGACATTCCTCCTACGATAAAGTGTGGAACCAAAGTGACTATGGGGAATTCAACTAAAGCCTTCTTTACACCAGTCAAGAAACTTCACTAAATCTTCTCTCAAATCAGTCTGAATGCTCCTACAACGACACTAAAGACTCAAGCGCAACGACTTACATTTTAACGTAATGTCCTTTAATGGATAAAGTTTTGGACATGAGTTGGTCCGTGTAAGTCGTTGCTATTTGATCTCAGCGGGGGATCTTTGATGAAGGAATTATGTTACTCTGGGGGATAACTTCTGAATCTCTGTCATCTATTCACGTGCTTCACTACATATGGTATTTTAAGTGATTTCGGAGTTTGTCAAGAGATCTTCAACGTGATCACAGTTTAAAAAACAGAATTATTGTTATGTAAAATTGCATCCTGATGATTCTGAACTGGACTCTTTTATCATTGCGTCGAAATCTATCTGGACTTGATTAAAACGTAAAAATATCAGTCCAATGAATATTCAACTAGAGTTGTGGTTTTACTGAGGATGTCGTTTTAGGTTAAGTGCCGTTTGTCATTTGTTACGAATTTTTGTAGATTTGTAAATATTTCGTGGAGTAAATTTTGTAAATAGGAAAATTTATGTACATTTCGCATAAGGCAGTGCAATAGTTCGTCTTAACTTGGCTTCCCTGAATATGTGTCTTAATGCTTGATAACGAGTTTTACAAGGAGCAGGGCATTTAACATTATATAAAGGCAATCTCGCTAAATTGGCGAGATAGAGCCAAGTTGGCGGCGGTTTTGCGACTAATTTTTATCGCGAAATTTGGCGATAAATCGCTAAATGTCGCCAAAGTTGGCGACAATTTGGTCGCCCATGTACATGTATAGGACATGTACATGTATAGGATCTTCGGTCCCCATGTACATGTATAGGACTTTTCGACTACGATCTGGAAAGTCCTCTAAATTTCTATCTCTGGAAGTTTCACGATGGTTTAACTTTCCTATATAAGGCGGTCAAGAGAGCCAGTTGAGTTAGTTGAGTCCGTTAGTTGACTGGAATTACTGAGTTGGGATACTAAGTCTCAGTGAGCATTCAGAGTAGTTCTAAAGCGAACTGTATTGCATTGTCTTTTGCGGCGATTTATAGCAGTTATGAAGTTTTTTTAACTGCTGTTTGAGCTCGATTGTTGTGTAAAGAGCTGTATTGAGTCTTCTAGAACGAGAAGTTCAGGCTTTGTAAAAGAATCTGTGAAGAGTATATCGGAATAAATTTCTGCAAGTGTTAATCTGCTTTGGCTTCAAATCTATCTAACCCATCCACGCAACAATTTATATATATATATATATTTCAGTCCTGTTGGTATTATTGATGATTTCGGAGTTCTTCGAGAGCTCTTCAACATGGTCACAGTTTAAAAGTCACAATTCTTAGTATATGATAGAAGTCATAAATTGTATTCTGATAATTCTAAACTGGATCCTTATCATTGCATCAAAATAGATTCTGGATTTGATTAAAACATAAATTAACTAACCAA
Organism: Linyphia triangularis; assembly: GCA_963978545.1. Lineage (NCBI taxonomy): Eukaryota > Metazoa > Arthropoda > Arachnida > Araneae > Linyphiidae > Linyphia > Linyphia triangularis. Next base: position 72,810,678 of record OZ021730.1, read on the forward strand.
TAAACATTCGACATGAGTTGTGTTACTTTAATGAAGATGTCGATTTAAGCTCAGTACCATATGGCATTCGTGAGAGTATTTCTAAATACTATATTTAATGTAAGTATTTAAAATACTAACCCATAAAAATAAAGAGTTTTTTTAATACTACACTCCATTTAGTATTTTGGATGATTTTGGAGTTCGTCAAGGACTGTCTCACATGGTTGCAGTTTGTTTAAAGTCACAATTATTGTACTAGTCATAAATTACAATGTTTAATCCTGCGAGTCAAAATCATGATGATTCTATTCTGGATCCTTATCGTTGCATCAAAATACTGTCTGGACTTGATTAAAATATAAACTTATCTATCCAATAAACTATCCAAGAGTTGTAGCTTTAATAGAAATGTCGTTTTAAGTTAAGTCTGATATCCTCTATACTAAACTCCAACTTAACTTGACATCACTAGACGATAGATCTTCACCGTGCTCATAGGCAATTAATCCATTTTAGCGAAATGAAGACATAATTCTCGCCAAACCTTATAGCCTTTTGTTCTAGACAGGGTTGCTGGGCTGAGTTTCCTAGCGTGATTTCTTCTTGTGGGACGGGAGAAGAATGAAAAGAGAATGGGGTTATACAGTATTCCTGTCCATCCCGTTTGTCGAACAAAAGGCTATATGGTTTGGCGAGCAGTATACTTTCACGCCGCCAAAATGAATAAATTGCCTATGAGCACTGTGACGATCTACCGTCTAGTCATGTCAAGTTAAGTTGAAGTTTAGTATAGAGACAGGGCGTCCACTTAAATGGACACACTTTTGAATTGCCTCTACTTTCTCTACTCAAATGGTACCAACTTTATTCCTTGTTCCTTGCATAATTTTAGACCTAGAGAACAACACTGCTTTATCGATGTTTACATTATTCTATGGCTTCGTTTATAAATTTTTCCTATTTTGAACTAAATACGGTTTCTAGTCTATTACTACTATAATTAATTAATCCGAATTCCTTCCTTTTAATAATATGGAATGATCCCAAATGTGATTTTTATGTGATACGTCAATTTAAAAAGTCATTCAAAAAGATTTGAATTTTGTGTTGTATATAGACCGCATTTTGTAAATTTTTTGCACAATACTCTTTTTTTTTGTAAGGTAAATTATTTTTACGTTATATCATCCCTAAAAAAGGGAAAAAAACACACACACAAAAAAAAAGGGGGGGGGGGGAAACTCCTTCAATGCTCAGGTCTCCTGAGGATATGCTATTTGTAAGAGTATTTTTAAATACTATATTTAACGGAAGTATTTAACATACTAAATTATGAAAGCAAACGTTTTTTTAATATATGTCTTATAACCATTGTCATCATTTATATACAACTAAAAAAGTTGTAAGGTGCCAAAGGCACCTGTTGAAAAATGATAAATATAACTTACACGATATAATTATTAAAAAATTAATTTTCATTTTAATATTGTGCAAAAAAAAAGTATTTTTGATGTATATGTATATGAAGTGATAAAAGAAATATTTGCTATTTCCAATTCTTCAGAACTTTGCTTGCTTGCTTGTTTGTTTGTTTATTTTACTTTAAAACAATTCTCTACTCTACTGTTGGACTTTTATTATATCTGTGAAAAAAAAGATATGCTGAAATTGAAATATTCTTCTGATAAGAAAATTCTAACGATCTAATATCCTTATGACGAGAATTGAAATAAATGAAAAGATTCACGCGCATAAAAATTAATCTCAATAATTATTTTGCACCATCTTTACAGAATGAGTTGTTACAAAATGAGCAATAAGTGATCAAAGTAAACTTTTATAGTGCTTGCAAATTATTCAAGCGATTTTGAATTTTGCCAGTTTAAATAATGTTTGATCATTACTAAGAGAACTTCTAATCCGTGTCTTTAAAAAAAAATTCTACTTTCAAAACTCTACAGAATGCATCATTATCACGAACAACGTGTCTCTTTTCCAAATTTCATCTGGATTGGATGACAGCAAGTGGATTTATTTGGCCTTCCGAAGATTTTTCTCCGCCACAACCAAAATCTGAGTTATTATAAAAGATTCATAAATGAGCTTAATTTTGAACTTAAAAATGAAATCTTTAAGGGGGTCCGGCACATGAAAATTTTTCAGGTTATTAATTTCGAGTTTATTATTGTTTATCAAAATATGCATTATTTTCTTTAAAATGATGCCGCATTTGTATTTATATCTTATTTCAAAGTATTTTTAATAATTTTTTGAAGTAAACAAAATGTAGGTATTTAATGCATGTTTTTTAACTTCAAAGTCGAATTTCTCAAAATGCCGTTTTTTCGTGTTTGGAGGCACGTAGCTTAAAATCTACATGACATAAATGCTTGAAATTTTTTATATATGTTTCTCTTATGTATTTAAGTACTTTAACACGAGGAATTATTGATAAGTAGCATACTTTTTTTTTTTTTAAATAATTAGTCTAAAATTTTAAAAAAATTCTTAAACATATTTTTAGAAAATCATAATTATTTTAATTTTTAAAAAATAACAAAAATCTCGTGTTAAAGTAATCAAAAGATAGATTCAAAAGATAGATCTGTCCATTGTGTCCAGGCCGGAACCTACAGCTTAAAGTGGATTCCGAATCACAGCTATCAATCATGCAATAACAGGTTTTTAATATAATTCTTTGGTATATTATGCCAAAGCGCTAACTACAGAGCCATCAGGCAGGCTGTTATAATTCTGACTACTGTCTTGTTATCAACAGTGTGCAAAAACATATTTTGTTCAACTTTCTCAAAAAAAAAAATTTGTGGTTTACCAAAAATAAAAATGATTTTACTTTTTTACGAAAGAAACAAAGTAATTAATTGTCTACCGTGTATAAATAAATTGTATATTTCCGTTTAAAGAAATACCATCTTGCCTGTTTTTGTATTTGTTCATATTCTAGTTGCCACTTTATCTGGTACCTTTATAGTATCATTATTTACCATTTTTTGTCGATAGTTTCTTAAGTCATTTTCATTAATCTTGGAACCATTTTTTTTTCACTCAGTTATAGATTTATTCACCAAAAATAATAATAATAATAAACCTGGATGCGCCAACTCACGTAAGCGCTTTCTTTATAATAATTCAAAAGTTTTCTCTACTATACTAATAAAACAAAATGGGCATGTATTTATTGAAAGTAACTCCCTATATACGAAGAACTACTAACAGTGGTAGTTTTCAAAAGCTAATTTTGAATTTTCAAGTCAACATACTAAAGTTTTCATTATTATTTTTTTTTTTTTTTTTACTAAACAAAAAACCGATTTTATCACCATTATTTCCCAAAGTTTAACAATGAACCATTTAGCGAGCGAAATTATTCTGATTTGTGAAGCATCAATAGCTATAGGACATTTGACAACAGATCCAATGAAACAGGCTACCCATAATCAACCTCCAAATACAAGAATATAATTTACTAGGGGGCTCCGCCCCCTGCTCGCTGAAGCTCGCCAACCCCCTGGATTGCTATGCAATCCCCTTGGCTCGCTTTGCTCGCCTTAAAGAGAAGCATTTAAAATATGCCCTAGCAAAAAGCTATTTCAGCTGCATGATGCCATGAAACTGAACCTTTTATTATTTATGAAGAGTCAGAATACTTGCCACGTCATTATTCTGTTGCTGTCGAGACGCGTTAAGCAGGAACAGTGTGGCAACGTAGTAGAAAGTTCTTGGAAAACAACAAAAATAAACAGTTTTATACATATATAAAAAAGATCGGTTATTTCATTGAACAATTAAAATTTACGGGCTGGTTTTGTATGAAGCGCCAAAATAATTAAAGTTGCTTATCGAAATTTCTTAACGAAGCAATCATATGCTCACTTAATCTTTTTTGCGATACTTAGAAAATAAATAAAACAGTGAAAGGCCAATTATCCAGCATTCAATCAACCGGAATTTTTTGAAAATAAAATTTGGCGAGAAAATTAGCCATATTTCGCCAATAGTTTTTTTTTTAATTTTCATATGAGATTTTGAAATTGAGTGGGTGGTTTTATTCGTTATTTTGATAGTTTTTAATTGATAATAGCTGAATTTGCACTGATTAAAGATGAGTATAGGTTCAGATTTACTGCACAACGCCTCTTAGCGATTTTTTTAAAATTGGCGATTTAGCGCTGAATGCAACCCGGCGACCTCCGGAACATGTTCCAGCAGATAACTTTTCCGAAAAGTCTGATTTATCCGGAATTCTAATCCAAAAGAAATGTACATATCTTGGATCTATTTATTCTTGCATCATCGTAACTATTAAATCAATACGTTTTAAATAGGCAATAATTTCTAACTGTAGATTGTAATAAGAAAAACAAAATATAGCGAATCCAAGTTGTTGCTGTTGCCAGATGTATTAGTCAAATTTCCAAAGATATATTGTGATTGGCTGGAAATTCGTGCATAAAGTGCATTTAGAAGATTGGTGATTGAAGTCGTTGCCATTCTTCTCACAGAAATACAGCCAAATTTGGACGTTACGCAAGAGAATTATATATATAGATGTCCGACTTTTCAAACAATTTTAAAGTTTGTAAAATTTATCATGTGCTATTCTTGTTCCTATATTAACACTTAACCTACCAACATTTTATATTTACCTATTTCTACTGATGGCGGTCAAATGACCACTTTTCAAACAAACATTATATTCTTTTGCAATTGATTATAAATAATAATGAATTTGGCATATTCAATAAAATACAAAATGATTATCATGTAATAATTAAGAAATATTTATTGTTCGGGCTTTAGGAAGAAAAAAGAAAGCATAGAATTTAACAATTTTGATGAACGTCTCAAAAACGGTCATTTGACCGCGCTCTGGTAAATTTAATGTTAAAAAATATCTGTCAGGTACAGTACGCAAAAAAAAATTTGAACGATTGCTATATCTTGTATTCTAATTGATGAAATGACAAAAATAAAGTACCGTTGTAAATCGTGGAAGGTCTTTATTAATTGCATATAATTTTTTTGTTAATCATGAGGGGTCATCTACATATTAAAACTAAACCAAACTTTAAAAAGTTCAACGGCAACATAATATTACACCATATTTAGATTTAGAACCCAAAAAAACGTTTAAATATAAAATTCCATAATTTTCCAATGAGTGGTTAGTAATTAAAATGATGTCAAAAAATATGATAAATTAATGCTAAAAAGAAAATTTGTTTTTATATCTTTCGTTTTTGTTTTGAACTGAAATTTGGTATCTAGGGTGAACGAAGTAATTCTAAATTCTCTCGAAGTATTCTAAATCGAATGAAAACGTAACAAATATGGGTTCGTTTCGAAATTTTTAAATATAGAGGTAAATTTACTTGATATGCAGCCCCCCCTAAGAAACAATTATTGCACCAGACATGTAGAAAATCGAAAACAAAGCATTTTGGTGCAAACAGCAAGATTCTACGATATCTAGTACCGAAGATATAGCCATCGTTCGGATTTGTGTGTGTGTGTGTGTGTGTGTGTGTGCAATAATTGCGCGTAATCAAGTATTCAAGATAAAAACCACGAATAACATTCACGTTAAGGTGTATGTATACCCTAGAATTTTTTTTTTAAATTCTGAGTTTAAAAATCCAGTTCTTTTTTACATTAGTTAGAAATTTTATGATTAAAATAATTTCAAAAAAAAAATAATCAAATTTTGGCAATAGTTAATTTGTTAATTAAGCTTTAATTTGATAATTAGTACCTTTTTCAAACAATGATATATCAAATTCTAATTTACTTAGAAACGCAGTTCTACTTAGAAACCATTCGAAATATTATTCTCAATGTTTTGAAACTTGATTATGTTTCTTATATAGAAGAGTTTTTGTTTTACAATTTATTATGTGTGAAAACATGAAAAAAATCCACATTTTCAAAGAATTCTAAGATTTAAAAATCCCTAAAAAATCAATTTCTCAACCAATATTATATCATTGAGTTTCAAAACATCTAGCATATTATGTAGATTTATACGATATAAAAAAAATTATAATTGAACATTTTGTTGTTGAATTATCGTTGTTCGAATAAAGCGTGACACAATCAAAATACAGTTCGTTAGAAAACAGGTTTAAAGTTTTAAAAACGTGGTATCTAACAGGGGAAGTACCTACCTATAATTGATTGTAACTTAAAAACTATTGAGGATATTTTCAAACGTTTAGTATTGTTTGAAAGCAAAAGTATCAGAGAATATTATGATATACTAAAAAAAAAAAAAAAAAAAAAAAAAAAAAAATGAATATTCTTATAAATTTTCGTGAATTGTAGGGTATACGTACACCTTAATTCTGTTGATATCAGAAGTTTTGACAAGAGTCCGTTAAATAGTTTACCTCTTTGATCCTCTCCAGAATCTTAAACTTACCAGTTTCAATCCTCTAGGGGAAACTCATTTTCTAATTAGATAGTTTGCTCGAGATGTGTTCTATAGAGGTGAATTTATAATGGCCTCTAAGAGTTGAAGGACTTTAAATTTACATACTTTCAGAATGTGGAATTCAGATGGTATAATGGCTCACTTCAGTCGCCAACTCCCAATGTTAAAGTGGAAGAACTTTAACACTAGATTTACCAGAGCAGTCATTGACGTGATCTTTAGAGCAATTTGGTACAAAGGGTTGAGCCGTAAGATGCTAGTATAATAATTACCAACACCAGATAAACCAAAGTTATAAATTACTTAATATATTAGACTAGAGGGCTTCGCCCCCTGCTCGCTAACGCTCGCCAACCCCCAAATGCCTCGCTGCGCTCGGATTGAGCGGCTTCGCCGCTCGAATTTGTGGTTAAAACATCTTGCTGCGCTTGAATAGGTTTGCCAGCCATAAAAAATGTAACCAAATTTTTATAAATTTAATGTAAAGCCTAATAGAGAAAACACCCAAATTGCAAGTTTCATAATAGAAAGTTATATTTACTATCCGGCAAAATTCTGACTTAAAACTTCATTAGCTATGCCCTTACATTGAAGTCCTAATATTTTTTATTTATTCTGATAAGTCGCCCCGTTAGAGAACGACGTCCAACGCGAAGCATTTTCTGGATAGAAATACTTCAAAATAATAATTACTCTAATACAAAAATGCTTCAGAAAAACAGAAAAAATCAACTTTGAAAAGAAGAGTTTAAAAAGAGCTTTAAAATTAGCAATGGGTTTGTTGTTTACATACGTAAGGATAGCTTAACGGTTGGTTGGTTGAACCCCCGAGCAGCCGGTTTGTTGTTTACATACTTAAGGATGTTGCCAATCATATATTCAAAATCATTGAGAATTTGTAGTAGCTTAATGATGAAAAATATTGAAATTTAACTAATTAATAAAGTGTTAATAAATTATTTTGGCACGTTTTGGCAAATCTACAGCTTATTTCCTTTAAAATGACACCTTGATCATTGAAATTGGTTGAGCAGTTTAGGCTGACGGACTAACCCCAAAAAACGTATTGCCTATTAAATATATAGATATTCAAACCAAATTAACCAGTCCGGCAAATCAATCTACCTGTTTATTCACATACACTATAAATGCACAGATATATTCCTCAAATGACAGTAACGTTGGCTTACTGTCATGCATCCAAGTATTAGAAATAAAATAAAAAGTAAGATTCTCCAAATAGGTAAAATTCAATAATTACTACAATTTGCAATTAAATTCAGGCACTGTTAAAGTTACTTAAATTGAAACTGGCTGAGGATAGAGGAAGAAAGGTAAATCAACTCACTAGAAGTTTCAGGGGTAAGCAATGGACAGCGGGTCATCATCTCTCTCTCTCTTAAGAACTCTCGTAGTTTTTCAAAACCACAGTCTTCTCCCTCGGAAAAACGTCTCCCCTTTTACTACGATCTCAGATTCCTCCAGACCTTTTGACCTCCGTCTCATCTTTTAATTGGTTGACTAACTCAGCTTTACTTGGGGGGGGGGGGGGATGTGTAATAATTGCTGTGCTTTAACCCCTCATTCCAAATAGTAGGAAATGTCAGATTGCATCATGACAGTCATTTTGACTGGTCGTGCAATTTCAATTCAAAATTCCTACTGCATGTAACATATGCTTTCCGAAATGATGTTATGACTTTTGTAGCTATAAGTAGAGAATATATGTTATGAATTTAATGTTACTTTATGTGTATTCCTAACAAATATATTATTTGTTATTGACACTTATATCAGTACCAGTCAAAATTACTGGTGCATGTTTCTATGAAGAAATTCTGCGATGAAATGACATTGGGGCAGCTATAACAATTGATGGGTACTGCAATGTTTTATGGGCACAGAAATATGATATCGGAAGGATCATGTGACCGATGCAGTACATACAGCGACCCATGCGTCTTTCGTTCGTTCCGTTATTCAATTACGGAGATTACGCGCACTATTTATTTAGGACACTAGCCCAGCGTTGTCCTTCAGGTGGCCACTTCAAGTCTTTTTGAATACAATAGAACCTCGATTAACCGTCCCTCCTTTATCCGGAACTCTCTGTTAACCGGCAATCATTTAGTCGACATCAAAAATCTCCCAAATGAGTAATAAATCATTTGTTCCTTTTTAAACCCTAATCTTTTCCCTTGCTCTAGAGTTACATAAGCAATGGTGAGGCTTTTGACTGTTTTTCTAAAGAACTGACACGGTTAGAGCAACCTTCGGATGCAGATCAAACTGAACTACTGCTTTCAAAAAGACTCCGGGATAGAGCAGCGAAACAAAGATTATCAAGATTACGGCAACAAAAACTCATTTCCAACAATTATGTGATAAGAAAACATTAAAAGTCCTGTATTCAATAAACGAAAATCATTTACTTTTTATTGTTTTTTACAACTCTCTTTTATCCGGAATTTTCGCTTAACCGATCCTAACTTTGGTCCGAATTAGGTCGGTTAATCGAGATTCTACTGTATTTTAGATTTAGCCGGAATAAATTGCTGGATATTGAACAAAAGTACAATAGGAGAAAATATCTCTTGGAAAGACTTTCTATTTCGATTAGCAAAAGAGCTTGCTTCAGAATATCAGACTTCAAGGCCAAAACCACACGAAGCTGATATACCAATTACAAGTGGCATGATTCCTGTACGCTAATGGTGTTAAATAGGATTTTGCAATAACAATAAGACTACAAATATTTGCAATACATGCAAAAAAAAAGTGTACGCGAAAAGTGTACACACAGCAAAAATAGTGACGTATTATTTTAAAATTCTATTGTAATTTATTTTATTTTATTTATTAACAGCCATAATACAGGTTAGAAAAAGGTGGTAACACCTAAAGCAATCCAGAAATTTCGAGATGTTTCATTTTCGACGAATTGACTGGATATTTCGAGAATGTTCTCTCGCGCCTGTATAAATAAGACCAGAGATCGGGAAATTTTTCAGATTGACTTCGGACTTCGATGAAAGCTGATCGCTTTGTTTACCTATTGGAGTGAGCTTGTATAATCGCTGTATTCGAAGTTGTTTTTGTAGAAGATTGTGTTGAAGCTTGAGAGTGATTACACTGTTGCCTTTGAATAAATTTTGTGAGTTTTCTGAAGTGAATGAATAGTAGTTTTTATCTTAAAAACTGTACCATCATTGCCTCAGTGGAAAAATTCATAGCAATATGTAGAAATTGTGACCGACAAAGAGTAAACGTTGGTTGGTTGATTGTATTCAGATTATCTAGCGCCGTCAGCAACACGAGGGCTATAATGCGCCGAAACATTCGTCATTAGACAAGCCAACATACATTTACAAACACCCATGCCCAACACGGGACTTGAACCCGCAACCTCGCAGTCTAGAAGCTAGCACGCTAACCACCATACCGTTTGGTCGGCGACAAACTGTAAACAATTAAGCGTTTTGTTATTTAACAATGTCTATAAATCTTTTTATCTATTACAATTAATATTATTCAACTTTTATTATCATTTCTTAAGAGTGAATAAAGAATGGAAGCCTTAATCAGCATTTTTTCTTATACACCAGTCATTCTGACTGGTTTTGGTCGAAATATGTATTTTTAAATAGCTGGTAAATCTAGTGTTAACATCTGGACTTAGTAGTAAGAGTAGAATTACTGTTTTGGAAGTACTGTACTGTATTCTATTGCTGAGAGATGGAAGATTCTTTGGTTTTCCACAACTTACAGTAATTGTGATTTTCTCTTTTCTCTAGTGCTGCTATCTACTGTATATTTTCCCAAAATTTTGACTATTTCTGATTTTTTTTTAACTTCGATTTTCAAAAAATAACGCTTCGTGCAAATCTGAATAAACTTTTCATCAAAAGTAGAAGCCTTGGTTTTTAAATAGGTATATCATTTACCAATTTAGATTGTACAAAGGAACGGAAACTACCGTCCAAAAATATATGAGATTCATACATAGCATAGCTTTTATTGATTTTATAAACAATGTTATATATTCCTTTAACGATGGCGCCTACTTTTAACTGAAAACCCTGCAGGTTTTATTCATGTTTACGAATTATGAAGTTATTTCAAACCAAAATATTTTAAGGTGTATGTATACCCTAGAACATTTTTTTTTTTAAATTCTGAATTTAAAAATCCAATTATCTTTTACATTAGTTAGAAAGTATATGATTAAAACAATTTCATAAAAAAAATTCAAATTTCGGCAATTGTTAATTTGTTAATTAAGCTTTAATTAGATAATTAGTGCCTTTTTCAAACAATGATATATCAAATTCTAATTTACTTAGAATCGTAATTCTACTTGGAAACCATTTGAAATATTATTCTTAATGTTTTGAAACTCAATTAAGTCTCTTATATAGAAGAGTTTTTGTTTTACAATTTATTTTGTGTAAAAACCTGAAAAAAATCCATATTTTCAAAGAATTCTAAGATTTAAAAATCCCTAAAAAATCAATTTCTCAACCAATATTATATAATTGAGTTTCAAAACATCTAGCATATTATGTAGGTTTCTATGATATAAAAAAATTATACTTGAACATTTTGTTGTGGAATTATCGTTGTTCGAATAAAGAGTGACATAATCAAAGTACAGTTCGTCAGAAAACAGGTTTAAAGTTTTAAAAACGTGGTATCTAACAGGGGACATTTTCAAACGTTTAGTATTGTTTGTAAGCTAAAGTATCAGAGAATATTGTGATATAATAATAAAAAAAAATGAATATTCTTATCGAATTTCGGGTTGGTTGGTTGTATTCAGATTATCTGGCGCCGTCAGCAACACGAGGGCTATAATGCGCCGAAATATTTCGTCATTAGACAAGCCAACATACATTTACAAACACACATGCCAACACGGGACTCGGAACCCGCAACCTCGCGGTCTAGAAGCTAGCACGCTAACCACTATACCGTTTGGTCGGCTCGAATTTCGGGAATTGTAGGGTATACGTACACCTTAAGTCAACATTTTCTTGGGCAAAAACTAACTTATTATATGTTTGATTCTTTAACAAAGGTAAGTTTTTCAGTGTTATTATCAAACTCTGAATCTTTTGGGGGAAAATGAGTGAGGTAAATATAAATTGAAGAATATTTTTAACTAGAAAATTGTTAGATGACTAAAGAACTTGTCGGAAAATTATGAATATAACAAGCGTATAAATTCAATGTACACGAAATATTTACTAAGAATTCAGTTTTTCTTTTAATACATGAAATAATCTTAATTGAATTCTTTTAATATATGAAATAATCTTAATTGAATTCTTTTAATATAAGAAATAATCTTAATTGAATTCTTTTAATATATGAAATAATCTTAACTGAATTATTTTAATATATGAAATAATCTTAATTGAATTCTTTTAATATATGAAATAATCTTAATTGAATTCTTTTAATATATGAAATAATCTTAATTGAATTCTTTTAATATATGAAATAATCTTAATTAAATTCTTTTAATACATGAAATAATCTTAATTGAATTCTTTTAATATATGAAATAATCTTAATTAAATTATTTTAATACATGAAATAATCTTAATTAAATTCTTTTAATACATGAAATAATCTTAATTGAATTCTTTTAATATATGAAATAATCTTAATTGAATTCTTTTAAAATATGAAATAATCTTAATTGAATTCTTTTAAAATATGAAATAATCTTAATTGAATTCTTTTAAAATATGAAATAATCTTAATTGAATTCTTTTAAAATATGAAATAATCTTAATTGAATTCTTTTAAAATATGAAATAATCTTAATTGAATTCTTTTAATATATGAAATAATCTTAATTGAATTCTTTTAATATATGAAATAATTTTAATTAAATTATTTTAATGCATGAAATAATCTTAATTAAATTCTTTTAATACATGAAATAATCTTAATTGAATTCTTTTAATGCATGAAATAATCTTAATTAAATTCTTTTAATACATGAAATAATCTTAATTGAATTCTTTTAATACATGAAATAATCTTAATTGAATTCTTTTAATATATGAAATAATCTTAATTGAATTCTTTTAAAATATGAAATAATCTTAATTGAATTCTTTTAATACATGAAATAATCTTAATTGAATTCTTTTAATATATGAAATAATCTTAATTAAATTATTTTAATACATGAAATAATCTTAATTAAATTCTTTTAATATATGAAATAATCTTAATTGAATTCTTTTAATATATGAAATAATCTTAATTGAATTCTTTTAAAATATGAAATAATCTTAATTGAATTCTTTTAAAATATGAAATAATCTTAATTGAATTCTTTTAAAATATGAAATAATCTTAATTGAATTCTTTTAAAATATGAAATAATCTTAATTGAATTCTTTTAAAATATGAAATAATCTTAATTGAATTCTTTTAAAATATGAAATAATCTTAATTGAATTCTTTTAAAATATGAAATAATCTTAATTGAATTCTTTTAATATATGAAATAATCTTAATTGAATTCTTTTAATATATGAAATAATTTTAATTAAATTATTTTAATGCATGAAATAATCTTAATTAAATTCTTTTAATACATGAAATAATCTTAATTGAATTCTTTTAATGCATGAAATAATCTTAATTAAATTCTTTTAATACATGAAATAATCTTAATTGAATTCTTTTAATACATGAAATAATCTTAATTGAATTCTTTTAATATATGAAATAATTTTAATTGAATTCTTTTAATATATGAAATAATTTTAATTAAATTCTTTTAAAATATGAAATAATCTTAAATGAATTCTTTTAATATTTGAAATAATTTTAATTGAATTCTTTTAATATATGAAATAATCTTAATTGAATTCTTTTAAAATATGAAATAATCTTAAATGAATTCTTTTAATATATGAAATAATCTTAATTAAATTCTTTTAATACATGAAATAATCTTAATTGAATTCTTTTAATATAAGAAATAATCTTAATTGAATTCTTTTAATATATGAAATAATCTTAACTGAATTATTTTAATATATGAAATAATCTTAATTGAATTCTTTTAATATATGAAATAATCTTAATTGAATTCTTTTAATATATGAAATAATCTTAATTGAATTCTTTTAATATATGAAATAATCTTAATTAAATTCTTTTAATACATGAAATAATCTTAATTGAATTCTTTTAATATATGAAATAATCTTAATTGAATTCTTTTAAAATATGAAATAATCTTAATTGAATTCTTTTAAAATATGAAATAATCTTAATTGAATTCTTTTAAAATATGAAATAATCTTAATTGAATTCTTTTAAAATATGAAATAATCTTAATTGAATTCTTTTAAAATATGAAATAATCTTAATTGAATTCTTTTAAAATATGAAATAATCTTAATTGAATTCTTTTAATATATGAAATAATCTTAATTGAATTCTTTTAATATATGAAATAATTTTAATTAAATTATTTTAATGCATGAAATAATCTTAATTAAATTCTTTTAATACATGAAATAATCTTAATTGAATTCTTTTAATGCATGAAATAATCTTAATTAAATTCTTTTAATACATGAAATAATCTTAATTGAATTCTTTTAATACATGAAATAATCTTAATTGAATTCTTTTAATATATGAAATAATTTTAATTGAATTCTTTTAATATATGAAATAATTTTAATTAAATTCTTTTAAAATATGAAATAATCTTAAATGAATTCTTTTAATATATGAAATAATTTTAATTGAATTCTTTTAATATATGAAATAATCTTAATTGAATTCTTTTAAAATATGAAATAATCTTAAATGAATTCTTTTAATATATGAAATAATCTTAATTAAATTCTTTTAATACATGAAATAATCTTAATTGAATTCTTTTAATATAAGAAATAATCTTAATTGAATTCTTTTAATATATGAAATAATCTTAACTGAATTATTTTAATATATGAAATAATCTTAATTGAATTCTTTTAATATATGAAATAATCTTAATTGAATTCTTTTAATATATGAAATAATCTTAATTGAATTCTTTTAATATATGAAATAATCTTAATTAAATTCTTTTAATACATGAAATAATCTTAATTGAATTCTTTTAATATATGAAATAATCTTAATTAAATTATTTTAATACATGAAATAATCTTAATTAAATTCTTTTAATATATGAAATAATCTTAATTGAATTCTTTTAATATATGAAATAATCTTAATTAAATTCTTTTAATACATGAAATAATCTTAATTGAATTCTTTTAATATATGAAATAATCTTAATTAAATTCTTTTAATACATGAAATAATCTTAATTGAATTCTTTTAATATATGAAATAATCTTAATTGAATTCTTTTAATATATGAAATAATTTTAATTAAATTATTTTAATGCATGAAATAATCTTAATTAAATTCTTTTAATACATGAAATAATCTTAATTGAATTCTTTTAATGCATGAAATAATCTTAATTAAATTCTTTTAATACATGAAATAATCTTAATTGAATTCTTTTAATACATGAAATAATCTTAATTGAATTCTTTTAATATATGAAATAATCTTAATTGAATTCTTTTAAAATATGAAATAATCTTAATTGAATTCTTTTAATAAATGAAAATGATTTCTGAAAAAAAGAAGAAGAAAAAAGGACATAAAAATTGTTTTTGGTGAAGAACCTATTAAAAAACTAAATTGCGCGTGATTTCAATAGGGAAATCGAGTGCATGTTTAGGATCTTCACCGAGAACAGAATCGGAACTATAATAACTTTGTGAGTTACTATCAATCAAATCGATTACTTTCCTATCCATTAAAATAGCGTCGATTCTGTTGACAGCGTGTGCTTGGTGTTTTCATATAATTTTAAATAATAACTGTGTCAACATATGAGTAATTGAATGTAAAAAAAAACATCCCTAACAGCAAAATAGCGGCAAACTACTTTTGAAATTTATTTAGTAAAAACAAATGTCGTCCACATATTATTTTTATTATGATTAAAACAATTCGGGGCAACACGAAAGAGTTTCAGCAGTGATCGGTTAAAATTCTTTCACTAACAGCGTTACTATGCAACGGAACGTTGAATTGACTGAACCACTCTCAGAAAGAATTTATGTATTCACATCTAATTATCTATTATTTATTCTGATTAAAACAATTTTGGCAACAAGAAAGGCAACAACTATTGGTTAAAATTCTTTCAACAATGAGTATTTTTCGATAATAATTTTTTTTTTTCTAGAACAAAATTTTTTTTCAGCAATGATCGGCTAATATTTTTTTCACTTACAGCGTTACAGATTGGTTTTTTTTCAGATTATCTGGCGCCGTCAGCAACACACGGGCTATAATGCGCCGAAACTTTCGTCATTAGACAAGCCAATATACATTTACAAACACCCATGCCTAACACGGGACTCGGAACCCGCAACCTCGCGGTCTAGAAGCTAGCACGCTAACCACTATACCGTTTGGTCGGCTACAGCGTTATAGAATAAAGCAGACAGTGAATGAGTGAGTTAATCAGTGATCAAGGAAACTCTTTTAGTAATGATAAAGTCCAGGCATTCAGTTATTTCAAACAATTTTAATTGTCTTTTCAGGAAGTAACATTCGTTATAAGCTCGTTAAATTTTACAAATATATATATCTGCTACGATTTGAAATTATTCTCTTACTATAATTATATTTTTAATACAACCTTCAAATTAAAGTTCTCCCCAAATATGAAGACTTATTTTCTTAACCCCCCCCCCCCACGCAAAAAAAAAAAAAAATATCACAAGCAGAAATTACTCCACTTTAAATAGCGAAGAAAGTATTTACCAACTTTATTATTAACGTTTTAGGAAACAAACGTTGAAATTAGATTGCACAATTTAATTTCATTGTTAGCGATCAATTTTTCAAAATGCTCTCTGCTTGATGACGAAAGCAATAAATTGACCCGCTCTTTCATAAACGTATGACGTTGATTAATTATTCCATTAATTCTGTTGAAGGTACTTGGGGGGAAAAGAATTTCCCAGTTTATTGCTCGATATATCTTTAATTAGCAATATTATGGAGCAGATATCTCAACTATAAGAAGCATCGGCAAGGACAAATATTTAATATTATTATTAGAAAAATTAATTAATTATTAGTTAAGATATTAATGTTGTTTTAATTACTAAATTGTGAGGCATTATTTGTTGTCTGAATTATGCATGGAGATAGTAATTAGAGTTTATCTTTCAGAAGCTGTAAACCATTAGTCACAATAACCTGAAATGTGTCCTGAATATAGACGAAGAAAGGATAAATAGTATGGCATATTAAAAAAAAATATATTTTGAACAGTATTTTCCCCGCTTATGCCATATCATAGCTTTTTGAGTGCCATGACACTTGACATAAGAAGAAATTCCCCGCTTTTGTTGTTAGTTTGTACGGTCAACGACCTATTCTATACGTAATTATGGTTAATCAGACTGGAACCTACAGCTTAAAGTGGATTCCGAACCACAACGAACATCCAAGCCAAGCCTAGGATTCGAACCCGGCACCTTTGGCATGCAAGATGGCCCATAGCGCTAACTCCAGAGCCATCAGGCTGGCTAGAGGCTTTTGAAATCCTACTTTTGAAAGTTGAACTTTAATTACACTCAATCACCCCCAAGGTAATTATAATTCAATTTCAAAAACCTGCACAAAAGGAACACTAGAATGACCTAAAATTTGACCTGAATACATGCGAAGCAGAAAAATTCTCAATATGTGACGAGTTACCAAACAAAATGAATGCTCATTATTTGGCAAGTTATGGCCAACCCGATTTAGTTCAGTTTCGGCCATTTTTACCACGGCAGACCAGTGAATTCGTATTATCTACTCACTTTTCTCCGCATTTTATAAGAAATCCAGAATGTTGTTGGATGGGGTCTTGCAGTCGCCTCTCAAACTATAAGTATCCATATACATGGCACAATACATGAAATGTTCAAATCATTTGTAAAAGTTAGCAGTATATGGCGAGTCAGAAAATAGTCTTTTAAGGGTTAAAATTTCAAGCCCGGTACGGATTTTAAGCCAAGAAGATTTTCGCCAAAAAATGGCAGGCCCGTCATTGTTTTTTAATGACAAGTGTACTTGGCTATGGTTGCTATAAGTTGGCGCGGTTTTATGTAAACAATTTTAGGAGCAGAATCCGTATCGGACTTGGAATTTTAACCCTTTTAAGTTGCAGTCATGGAAATTATTTAGTTATTTGTAGACTGAGTGACGACTGCAAGTTCAGATACCTCACCGAACATCATTCTGTATTTTTTGTTATAGAATGTAGATAAATGCTAGTAGATCATGAATGCACGGGTCTGCCGAGGCAAAAATGGCCGAAACAATTCAAAAATCGTCTTTGAATAAGTTGAACTAAATCTGATTACGAAATAAGTCATAACTTGACAAGAAATGAACAATCCTTTTCTAACTGGTAAACCACCAATATTTAATTTCCAATAAATCAAGATGCAGGCGATCGTCTTGTCTTTTCAGACGCCAAGATCTTCCATACTAAAAAGTCAGCCAATTAGCAACACATATTACGTCATTAGTGACATAATATTTATAGCCAACTATACTCACTTTTATAAGATGGAAATAGTTTTCGCCAAAGAATATATATCGTCTGCATTTTTCAATTTTGAAAATTAAAGATGAGTGGGTTACCACATAAAAAAAGAATGCTCATTATTTGGCAAGTTATGACACATTTGGCAATCGGATTGAGTTCAACTTAAGCCGGATTTACACTCTACCAGTCGGGGTTCCAGTTTAGATCACCAGTCTGTGACGTCATGTGACGTCACACTGCTACTGATTCCAGTAAACCAAACATTTTCTATTTATTGGCGTTGGCCACTCCAATCAACCAATCACGTGCGCTCTCCCGCGGTCACCGTCAGACGGCGCAGCGGTCGCTTAGCTGACGTCACAGAACTGGTGATCTATTGAATGGAATGGAAACAAACTATAAATCGTTTGTTTGGAACTAGCTCAGCAGAAATGACAATACCGAGAGTGTGGGAACCTAAGCAGTATGACGCAATGACGAGCAGTAATGTGATTTCTCAATAGACAGTTCTGATTCTTAGAGTAGTAATTAACTCAGAAGACTGGCGAAACATGGGAAAGTTATTGAATAAAAGAGATGATCGCAAAAGAGGACTAGCTAAAGAAAACGCACCTTGAAAGGAAACATTAAATTAAAAAGCGATACTAATATATGTTTATCATTACATGATGTATATATACAATGTCACTTATTTACGATTGATCTTTTTCTGAAGTAATTCAATACAATATCATATTAGTCCGAGAGGCGACTGCAATTTTTGGACCCCATCGAACATCATTCTGAATTTTTTACAGAAATTGGAGAAAAGTGAGTAGATTACGAATCCACTGGTCTGCCGTGGCAAAAATGGCCGAAACTGATCAAAAATTGTCTTGGAATGAGTTGAACTAAAATCCGATTGCCAAATATGTTATAACTGACCAAAAAGATAACAAACTTTTTCGTCTGGCAACCCATAGCATTTTGATTTCAATGAGAAAAAGCGCAAACGGTTTCTGATCTCTGGCTCGAAAAATTTGTATCTTTTAAAGGTAAGCCAAATTGGCGACATTATTTACGTCATCAGAGACGTAATGTTTATTGCCAACTTGGCTCCTTTTTAATAGATGCAAGGAGACCGTAGCCACATATCTGAATCGTCTGCAATCTTCTTAATTGAAAATTAAAGAGTGAGGGTTACCAAATCAAAAAAAAAAAAAAAAAAAATGCTCATTATTTGGCAAGTTATAGCGCATTTGGCAATTGGATTTAGTTCAACTTATTAAAAGTCGATTTTTGACCAGTTTCGGCCATTTTTGCCACGGCCGACCAGTGGATTCTTAATCTACTCACTTTTCTCTAATTTCTATACAAAATTCAGAATGATGTTCGATGGGGTCCAAAAATTGCAGTCGCCTCTCAGTCTATATGGAAGGTCGCGGCAAAAAACGATCCAGAATCCAATATTTTAGAAATCGATTTTTTCCCGCCAACTGATAAATATACTCTCAATAATGACGTAATATTGGTTACAATTTGGCTTGACTTTCAAAAGATGAAAGATCTTAGCGCCACTAAAGATAAATTTGTCAACAACCTTTTCAATTGAAAATTAAAGAGTGGTTGGTTTCCAGACACAAAAGTATGTTAATTGTTTGGCAAGTTATGGCACATTTGGCAATTGGATTTAGTTTAATTCATTCAAAGTCGATTTTGAAATAGTTTCAGCCATTTTTACCCCGGCAGACCATTGGATTAGTTGTGTTATTTGTTGGATTATCTCTCAAACATTTCTCTACTTTCAATAAGAAATTCATGGTGATATTCCATGAGATGCCTAAACTTGAAGTCGCTTCTCAGTCTAAGAGTTAAATACTGTATTATACTGCACTACTATTTTCTCTTTTCTACAGTGCTGCCATCTACTGTATATTATCACAACTTCCTATTTTTTTTAATAATTCGTTTTTTTTTTACTTCCTTTTTCAAACTTACAATGCAATATAGAAATATAAATAAGCTATTCATTAGAAGGGTTAGTTTTATTTCTTAAATTGGAAAATCATTTTTTTAATATTGATTTTATATAATGGAAGGAAAAAAGTTCCGGCGTAGTAAAAATACCGTTCCAGCAATGATTTATAATTTTTTGGGGAGATTTTCGAAACGTTAGCAGAGGTTATTTCAGTAATCTCTATATATATAAGGCAAAGCCCTCACTCACTCACTCACTCACTCACTCACTCACTCACTGACTCACTCATCACTAATTCTCCCACTTCCCACATAGTCACAACTCTGAAAATCGGCACAAATATCAACAATGGTAAAAATAGAAAAAGTAAACTATTCCGATCTCGATTAACACACTTTAAGGGGTCGAAAAGGGGTCAAACGTTCCAAACGGGGGACATTCGAAAATCCTACTTCCCACATAGTCACAACTCTGAAAATCGGCACAAATATCAACAATGGTAAAAATAGAAAAAGTAAACTATTCCGATCTCGATTAACACACTTTCAGGGGTCGAAAAGGGGTCAAACGTTCCAAACGGGGGACATTCGAAAATCCTACTTCCCACATAGTCACAACTCTGAAAATCGGCACAAATATCAACAATGGTAAAAATAGAAAAAGTAAACTATTCCGATCTCGATTAACACACTTTAAGGGGTCGAAAAGGGGTCAAACGTTCCAAACGGGGGACATTCGAAAATCCTACTTCCCACATAGTCACAACTCTGAAAATCGGCACAAATATCAACAATGGTAAAAATAGAAAAAGTAAACTATTCCGATCTCGATTAACACACTTTAAGGGGTCGAAAAGGGGTCAAACGTTCCAAACGGGGGACATTCGAAAATCCTACTTCCCACATAGTCACAACTCTGAAAATCGGCACAAATATCAACAATGGTAAAAATAGAAAAAGTAAACTATTCCGATCTCGATTAACACACTTTAAGGGGTCGAAAAGGGGTCAAACGTTCCAAACGGGGGACATTCGAAAATCCTACTTCCCACATAGTCACAACTCTGAAAATCGGCACAAATATCAACAATGGTAAAAATAGAAAAAGTAAACTATTCCGATCTCGATTAACACACTTTAAGGGGTCGAAAAGGGGTCAAACGTTCCAAACGGGGGACATTCGAAAATCCTACTTCCCACATAGTCACAACTCTGAAAATCGGCACAAATATCAACAATGGTAAAAATAGAAAAAGTAAACTATTCCGATCTCGATTAACACACTTTCAGGGGTCGAAAAGGGGTCAAACGTTCCAAACGGGGGACATTCGAAAATCCTACTTCCCACATAGTCACAACTCTGAAAATCGGCACAAATATCAACAATGGTAAAAATAGAAAAAGTAAACTATTCCGATCTCGATTAACACACTTTAAGGGGTCGAAAAGGGGTCAAACGTTCCAAACGGGGGACATTCGAAAATCCTACTTCCCACATAGTCACAACTCTGAAAATCGGCACAAATATCAACAATGGTAAAAATAGAAAAAGTAAACTATTCCGATCTCGATTAACACACTTTAAGGGGTCGAAAAGGGGTCAAACGTTCCAAACGGGGGACATTCGAAAATCCTACTTCCCACATAGTCACAACTCTGAAAATCGGCACAAATATCAACAATGGTAAAAATAGAAAAAGTAAACTATTCCGATCTCGATTAACACACTTTAAGGGGTCGAAAAGGGGTCAAACGTTCCAAACGGGGGACATTCGAAAATCCTACTTCCCACATAGTCACAACTCTGAAAATCGGCACAAATATCAACAATGGTAAAAATAGAAAAAGTAAACTATTCCGATCTCGATTAACACACTTTAAGGGGTCGAAAAGGGGTCAAACGTTCCAAACGGGGGACATTCGAAAATCCTACTTCCCACATAGTCACAACTCTGAAAATCGGCACAAATATCAACAATGGTAAAAATAGAAAAAGTAAACTATTCCGATCTCGATTAACACACTTTAAGTGGTCGAAAAGGGGTTAAATGTTCCAAACGAGGGATATCCGAATGTTCCTCTTCCAATGTAGTCATTTTTCTGATATTTTTTTGCAAATGTTAAAAAAATAAGTCATTCCAATATCGATTAACGAATTTTTAAGGGATGAAAAGACGACGCAACATTGAAACTATACGAGGATTAACTTAATGTCTAATTAACTTAATTCCAATACAGCTACTACTTTGAAATTTAGAACTAAGAGCAAACATAAACACAATAAACTATTCCAGTTTACTATTCACAATTATAAATTTCGTTTAAAATGTCAACAAAGGAAAGTTCCTATTTTGATAAATCAATTTGTCGGGATCGAAAAGGGAGCAAACGTCTGAAGTGTAGAATACATGAATGTCTTTTGATCGCTAAAATGCTAATGGTAAAATTTCGTAGCGCAGCACGGGTATTCAGCTAGTAATACATACTTTTAACTGAAGAGACCCAAAAATTCATGTTGACATATTATGGAATTATTCAAAATCAAAACATTTCAAGTATTCCTGCCAACTTTCAAGGTTATAGCGGATAATTTAACCACACGGAGTCCTCTGACATATAAATATCATAGTACGTGAGATTTTGAGCAAGGTGACGTCACTGTCAACTGAAGAACTCGGGATAAATGAAATACGCGTTTATGATTGGTTGAACAAATAAATTCATGCATAAAATTCATTTCGTAATAAATTGAGATTAACTGGATTAGTGAGAAAATTTGATAGATGATAAAATCAATTAAGGTCTGTGAAAGTAATTCATAACTAAACAGATCATTTAAATAAATACCACGTCTTCCAACCAGCCAAAGAACCATTACCGTGTAGAAATCTGGCAGCAAAACGGAATATAAATTTCTTGCCATTTTTTCACAGAGTTCCTTGAATTTCATTGCACACCATCATTTATAAACAATCCGATATATCGTTAAACCAACGACCGAGTATAAAAAATATTTTCCTCGCCAAATCATTGCAAATCCACGCACTTTTACAGCACTTCAATATTCTCGCAAAGTCTTTAAACAGCGAGTTGGAAAATTCCGTTTTCTGGTTCTTCGTTTCACCGTGATTAGAATATCTGAAAATAAGCGAGGCAGAACTTTTCGAATAAGTAATGGTGGTTACTTGCCATCAAGGGACCATTGGATAGTTTCTCAAACCGTCGTATCGTTAGGAAAAGTTTTATCGCAGCCTTTGGGGGGGGGGGGGGTGAGAGGTTCTTGTTTGAATTATTTTTTATTGAAAGAGGAATTATTTTTCTATTTGGAATGTTTAAAGGATGTTGTTTTGTGATGTTTTAGGTGGTCTGGCAGGCAAATGGGTACTTTAAAAGTGTTATGTTTTTCTTTTTATGTTTATTAAACATTTGAGGCAACATGCGTAAGCTATAATAAAATGTATAAGTAGTTAAAATATTTTTATTTAACGTGTGTTTGAAAAGAGTTTTAGATATACTGCCCATGTTTTTTATTGTTTCTTTCAATTACCTATTTGTTAATATTGAGTAATTACTTTCAATTACCTGTAAGTTAAAACAAAGTAACGAAAGCATTGGATTCGATTAATTTTTATTTTTTTTCTTTTCCCTATTTCTCAACGTTAGGAACAAAAATAAATACATGTTTCTATTTTAAAAAAATTAAACTTGTTTTATTAATTAATAATTACTTTAAAAAAAAAAATTAAAATGTATGATATTTATGTTTGGCCATTACTAACCTATCCTTTGAAAGAAACATTGCTAAAATATATTCACTTTTTAAAATTTTATGGCTCTAAAAACAAATTTTCTTTTTATTATTAATTTATAATTTTTTTGACATCATTTAAATTACTAACCACTCATTGGAAAATTATAAAATTTGGTATTTAGACGTTTTTTTGGATTCTAAATCTAAATATGATATAATATTATGGGGTTGCCATTGAACTTTTTATAGTTTGGTTTAGTTTTAAAAAGTAGATGACCCCCTCATGATTAAAAAATATGTATATATACATACAATTAATAAAGATCTTCAACAATTTACAACGGAACTTGACTTTTGTTGTTTCTTCAATTAGAATACAAAATATAGCCATTATTCGGATATTTTTTTTTTGGGGGGGGGGGGTACAGTACCACGATACTGTTAACATTGTGCAGATTGCAGTTTAATACTAAATATAACCCATAAAAACAAAGTTTTTAAAAAATCCTTTATATACATTGTCAATTTTTAGATTCATTAAGTCATTGCCGATATCAAAAACATTCCTATCAGCAAAATGTGCGGCAAACTAACTTTTCAAAATTTATTTATTAAAAAAGAACGTGAATTTACGGTCTAACATCCAAACATCATTTATTTATTCTGATTAAAGTAATTTTGTAATTTGTTTATTAAAAAAAAATTGGTAACAGGAAAGAGTTTCAACAATGGTCGGTTAAATACTAATCAAAGCGCGATTGGATGACGGCAAGTTGGTTTATTAGCATTCCGTAAAAGCTACCTTCTAGCAACAGTAACCTCCCTAAAATTTAATAGAATGCATTTTCATCGACATCAAACCTATCTGCCAAGTTTCAGAACGATCGGATAACTGCAAGCGGGTTAATTAGGTCTTCTTAGATCCCGCCCCCATCGACAAACACACAAAATCGAAGTTAATATCAAGGATTTAAAAACCACCAAAGGAGTGCATTTTTAATTGAAGTTGTTCCACTTTTCTTTCTACGGGGGGTTCGAATTTTCAAAACAACTCCCACGCAGCATGGGCCACTTTAAATAAATAGAGGAGCTCATTTTGTGTTGTTTGAGAAGCAGAATTCCAGGTTTATACTATCCGCCTCTTGAAGGAAATCCCAAAAGTTTATTCTGCGTTGTTTGTTGTGGCTCTAAGGTAGAAAGGTTTTGGGATTCAGTGGACATTTCACGTCTAGTGGACATTTCTTCGAGTCCGTTTTGCAAATGTTTATTTTTCTGGAGATATTTACTTCCGTGTTTTCCAGTTTCGAGATTGAAGATATTTTGTCTTATAATTACTTGGATATAAAGTTGGTTTAGAGAGTTTTTTTATTCCATGAATAAACATGAAACGATCTTTTTGATACATAATGTAGGATAGAGGTGTTTCAGTCAATTTATGTCTCGAAAAATGTAGCTTATTAGTACTGTCAGTAACTGCCTATTTGATACACCTTCTTTATTCGAAGATATTTGTGCCGACCAAACGGTATAGTGGTTAGCGTGCTAGCTTCTATACCGCGAGGTTGCGGGTTCCGAGTCCCGTGTTGGCATGGGTGTTTGGAAATGTATGTTGGCTAGTCCAATGACGAATGTTTCGGCGCATTATAGCCCTCGTGTTGCTGACGGTGCCAGATAATCTGAAAACAACAAACCAATCGAAGATATTTGTTTGGTTATTTGATCATAGTTGGCAACGTTACTTCATTGTTTAACTAAATATATTTCATTTTACGTTAATGTTTCGAAATACACTGCCAAGTTTCAGCCCGATTGGATGACTGCAAGGGGGTTGATTAGCCCCCTCCCCCCCCCCCCCAACACACTTTACTTTATTTGAATAATATATGTTTTCGAAAAATTGATATAATATAGACATTTTTTATCAATCATACATTTTCCAGTTTCCCGAAGCACTTAAAAAATGTCCAAAACTCCAAAATTGTTTTGAGCTTGTGATAGTAAACTGTAGAGGGCACCACCATAGAAAAGAGAAAATCTCAACTTATTGCATGGTGTTTCTTATATATATATACAGGGTGTCACAAAAGGTCATGTCCAAACGGCACACATGGTTGTGTCAGGTCATGAGGAAGCAGAATTACATAGGAAAGGGGGGTCAGAAACGCGATTTTGACAGTGAAATTGCATCGTAACCGTCACGCAAAGAAAAAGATAACAAACAGTGTAAAAAATCTTTATTTTACAACAAAACAGTACCAAATAAAAAAGAAAAATGCTACAAATCATAGTAAGTGCTCAAAATTGGCCCCATCAGCTTCGATGCATGCTTCACATCTTCGACGCATGGAATCGCGAACTCGTTCGAATTGGCCAGTAGTCTCCCGGACACGTGCCGCCGCTTCAACGATACGTGCGATGAGGTCCATGTCCGATGGAATGGGTGTCTCGTACACCAGACACTTCAGGTATCCCCAGAGGTAAAAATCCAGGGGGGTTAGGTCCGGGGATCGCGGTGGCCACGGTACAGGGCCGGCTCTGCCAATCCAGCGATTTGGGTACGTCAAGTCCAGGAACTGACGTACATTCCTGTCGAAATGTGCGGGAGCCCCATCATGCTGGAACCACATGTTGAGGCGTGTCGTTGTGGGAACATCCACTAACAACGTGGGCAATACTTCTTCCAAAAAATGGCGTACGAAACCCCGTCTAGGCGTCCAGGCATTACGTATGGACCAATCAGCATGTCAACAATAATTCCAGCCCAGACGTTAAAGCTGAAACGGTGTTGGTGGTTGTGAGACCGTGTGACATGGGTATTTACAATCGACCACACATGCATATTGTGCTGGTTGAGGACACCATTCCGGGAAAAGGTAGCTTCATCGGTGAACAGTATCGGTGATGGAAATTGTGGGTCTGTGATCCTTGCCTGTAAATACCAACGTGCGAATACCACACGTTGGGGATAATCCGCATCGCTTAGCGCCTGCACCCGTTGTATGTGGTACGGATGTTGGTGATCTTCCAGCAGTATTCGCATAATGGAGGAGCGATCGACACCTAGGTCGCGTTCCACAACGCGGATACTTGTACGCGGATTCCGAGTAAATGCGTCTAATACAGAGTTCTCGATGTTCGGTGTCCTTGTTGTACGTGGCCGGCCGATGTGGCTGCTGATTCTAAACGATCCTACCTCCTGCAATCGGCGATGTAATTGTCCGAACAGTCTATGGTCGGGTACACGTCGGTTCGGGAACCGTTGTCGATACATGCGTACCGCTGCTCGTCCATTGCCATCTACAGCGCCGTACACGTAATGCATGTCTGTCAATTCTGCATTCCTGTACTGGTTCATTCTTTCTCTGCAACGTCCGCGCTTCGATTAATCCGACTGCCCGCTCTTTCGTCTGCTAGCGCTTATTGCCCTCTAGCGGATTACAATCGCGTTTCCGACCCCCCTTTCCTATATAATTCTGCTTCCTCATGACCTGACACAACCATGTGTGCCGTTTGGACATGACCTTTTGTGACACCCTGTATATATATATATATATATATATATATATATATATATATATATATATATATATATATATATATATATATATATATATATATATATATATATATATATTTCCTTAGTATTTTCTTTGTGCATATTGTTTTTGTCAAAGGATCCCATGTTTTAAATCCAATCTAAAAACTATTTTTTGATACAAAATATACCATAAAGTAAACTAAACTCCCCATGGAACTGTTGACATGAAACGTTTTGATTTTGAATATTTCCATAATATGTCAACACGAATAAAACATGTTGGGTCTCTTCAGTTAAAAGCATGCACCATTACTGAAACAACCTCTGCTAAAATCTCCCCAAAAATATTGCATCATTCCTGGACTGATGTTTTTATTTTACAACGGATCTATTTTCCTCCCCATTTTATAAAATGAACATTAATAAATGATATTCCATTTTAAAAGCTAAAACCCACATTTCTGATAAATAGCTTAGTTATATTTCCATATTTCATTCTAAGTTTGAAAAAAAAAAAAAAAAAAGGAAGCTGTGATAATATACAGTAAATGGCAGCACTCTGGAAAAGATAAAATAGTACTTTCAGTTCATTGAGAGAACAAAAAGCATCTTCGATTTCTCACAATATACAGTCAATATACAGCAATACACAGTCAAATGCCTTATCACGAAGTCTATGGGGACTCCGAAATTGTTCACTTTAACCGAATTTCCTGTAAAACGAATAAAGTAAAGTTAAGTTTTAGGTACGGAGAACTGCTTTTACTTAGCGTTAAACAGGATTTCATGTTAAGCTATTTCGCGTTAACAGGGTTTGACTGTATTACAATGTGTAACTCCTAGATTGAGAAGAGACTGCGAGTTTAGGCACCTCATGGAATATCACTATGAATTTTTTATGGAATCTAGAGAAATGTCGGTTGATCATGAATCCACTGGTCTGCCAGGGTAAAAATGGCTTTAACTATTTAAAAATAGACTTTGAATGAATTAAACTAAATCCGACTGCCGAATGTGTCATAACTTGCCAAACAATTAACATCCTTCTGTGTCTGAAAATCCACCACTCTTTAATTTTCCTAAAGAAGGTTGCAGACAATTTATCTTTCCTAGTGCTAAGATTTTTCATCTTTTAAAAGTCAGCCAAACTGCAAAAAATACACGTCATCAGTGATATAATATTTATCGTCAACGTGGATCATTTTATGTGCTGTAAGTATTTTTCGTCAGAGTAGAAATATCGTCTGCACTTTTCTTCATTGAAATTAAAAGAGCAGAGGGTTAACACGTAAAAACGAATGCTCATAAATTGGCAAGTTATGTCATATTTGGCAATCGGATTAAGTTCACTTCATTCAAAGTCGATGTTTGAATGTTTTTGGCCATTTTTGCCCCGGCAGACCAGTGAGAATTCATGATCTACGAACATTTTCCTACATTGTATAAGAAATTCGGAATGATGCTCGAAGGAGTATACATAAAGTTGCAGTCGTCTCTCGATATATTTAATAATAGTTAAATCTTTAGTCATTTAGAGTTAAGAGGGAAAACGGAAATTTCTCTAAAAAGATCATCCAAAAATCTATAATAATAAAATAAGCTGTGTGTCTGTCTGTCTATCTGTGGCTCTGTGGATCTATAGAAATCTACTTAAAATTAGAATAGAGCTCTGAAATGTTCAACACAAGAAGTTTTGGTCTTCTAATTTTATATATGTCAAACAGAATGTTAAAATTTTGATTAGTTCTTTTTTAATTAGTATATATATATATATATATATATTTTTACAAAGTGACTTCAAATAGAGATACCACTCTGAAATTGTCAGCATAAGTAGTTTTAGCCTTCTAATTGGAATTTTGAAAAACAGAATGCTAAAATTATAATTAGTTATTTTTTAATTAATATTCTTGATGAATTAACAATTTTTTTACTAAACGACTTCTAATGGGGTTACAGCTCTGAAATTTTCAACATAAGTAAATTTAGTCTTCTAATTGGACTTTTGAAAAACAAAATTTTAAATTTCCATTTAGTTCTTTTTTAATTATTTTTTTTAAATAATTAGCAAATATTTTACAAAATGATTTCTACTTGGTCTACGGTTCCAAAATTTTCAACAAAAGTACTATGGGCATTCTAATTGAACTATTAATAAAAAATAAATAAATTTTAATTTAATTTTTGATTAATTTTTTTAATTAATATTTTCGCAAAAAGCCACTTCTAATAAGCCTAGAGCTCAGAAAGTTTTAACATAAGTAGTTTTGACCTTCTAATTTTGATGTTCCACAAACACGTGTTAAAATAATCTTAAAGGGGTGTTGTATTATTGTATTAATGGGCATTTTGTGTGTGTCTCAACAGGGGAGAGGCTTCTAATACTAAGGCTTTACATAGCAATTATAGATTTTAGTGAGCGATGCGAGCTTATGCCTTCGCAACAATGAACCTTTCAGCGAGAGAAGCGAGCCTATTCTTGCATAGTAATGAACCTTTCAACGAGTGAAGTAAGCCTGTACTTATGTGTCAATGAACTTTTCAGCGAACGAAGTGAACTCGATTTTGCGTAGCGATGAACCTTCCTGCGAGCGAAGCGCCAAAAACTGGGACCTGTACACCAATGACAGATTTCCACAACGCGAGGCCTCACAGCTAGCTAAAATATTGTACATGTTAAAATTTTGTCTAGTAATGTATAACAGCTAGTAACGTATAAAATATTATTGACTAATCTATAAGATATTGACTAATCTATAAGATAATCTATAGCAGTGTTAGCCACTACGAGGACCGTGGGCTACAATTGGTTGGCGACAAATTTTGCTGCTGCCCCCCGGCACCACAGAAGATAAAAAAAAAAAATTAAAAAAAAAAAAAATTAAAAAAAAAAAAAATTAAAAAAAAAAATTAAAAAAAAAAATTAAAAAAAAAAAATTAAAAAAAAAAAATTAAAAAAAAAAAAAAAAAAACTTTACGGTAAGGACTTTTTTAGATAATTATAATTTATCCGAAATAGTATGTGTTAACTATTCAGAACAGAGTTTTCCACAACGTGCCCGAAGAAACCATGTAAACAGTTTTTAACAAGATGGTTTTCACCAAGAATAAATAGATAAATAACTTAAGTGAATCTTATTTAGGCAATTTACCAAGATTGGCTGCAATGAATACTACGACAGACATCGACTCTATCAGAAAATAAATTGAATGATTTTTACCGCCATTGTCTCGCAATTGATATCGATTTAAACGAAGTGATCTGAAAGAACAGTTTTAATACTTTTCTTAAAAGTTCGGTCAAGTCGCATTGTCAGGTTAAAACAAAAGATTCACTTCTTTTTTAGACTTTGATTTACTAATAATGAAAATTATTATTTTTTAATTACTTGGAAAAAAAAAAAGAATCAAATATTAATTGTAATTTTAATAAGATAATAAAAATCAATTTTCTTACAGTATAATAATAAAGATACGTATATCAGTGTGTCCGGCCCGCGAAATGATCTAACATTAGTCACACGGCCCGCCTCTAAAAATTAGTGGCGAAAGCTGATCTATAGGATATTCAAATACTATGTTTGAATAATTTCGGTCGTTTTTGGTCCTGCAGACCAATGAATTCATGATATGCTAAAATTTCTCTATAATCTATAATAATAAAAAAAAATAATAAAAAAAATATGAATAATATTCAGTAAGGTACCTAAATTTGCAGGCTCCTCTGGGATTATTTGATAAAAAAGTTTTTAAAAAAATACTTCCTCTAAGCCATCTGCACCCACAAAAAGTAAATTACAAAATCCATCTTATAGAATTTCTCCTCAACAATTACCGCACTTTTTCGTTTAACAGAAAGATAATCGCATCTAAAACGAAATTATACCAATTTAACACCCTTTAAAATCCACGCGTGCCCCTGCATTAATTTTCCTTACAACCAACACAAAAGCAGATAACAGACAAAAGTCTTTTAAAGCTTTAGTAAGCGAGCTCTCTTTTGCCGCACTAAGCTCGATTAATTACGCTGAGACATTAATCGGTGTTAAAGGAGTGTCATAAAAGCTTTTATGTTGTTTTTTTTTATAATTAATCGACTGGGGATACGGGGATTGCTCAATTAGTGTAAAGAAAGCTCTTAAAGCGTTAATTTATTGCTCGAACAAGCGAAACTTTGTTGTAAATTGATACTTGTGTTAAAGCAACAACGAGTTGGGTTTTGTTTGTTCCTGTAATAAATTACTTTTTTTTTGTGATTAATTGATGACAGGTCAGCGGTTTTGGAAATGCCGCTGAATGTGACTGTATTTGTGTGGAGTATGTTTTTTTGTGGAGTGGTTTAAAAATTTCAACTTTTAGTTTATTAAAGTGAAAGTAAAAGAAAGTGGTAATTTGTTTTGAATTGTTAATTACCCATTTGATAATTATAAGTGGATCATCAATTTTAAGGAAAAATATTTATGTGCAAACTTTTTTTTTTGTTCAAGCCAATAAATTAAAAAAAAAAAAAAATATTAAAAATAGTTATATTTTAATGAAAATGAGCTATGTAGTCTAAAGAATACTAAAAAATAAATTTTATCTTGAGCTCAAGTGAAAAATACTGAAAATGTGGTGTCATTTTTTGAGAAAGTTTAAAAAATATATATATTTTTCTGAGTGCTTTAGTGTAGCTGAAGATTTATTTGTGCATCAATTTATTATATGCTTTATTTATAAAAATATGTCTCTTTTTTTTTTTCTCTTCTTTTTTTTTTTTTTTTTTACCCTCAACACATATTGCTTAATGAATTGTTTTCTTAATTTCTTCATACGTGAAAAAGTTTATTACGGTGTGGTACATTAATTACGCACCTTTTAGCAGTATACAATTGTTAATACAGTAGAACCTCGATTAACCGTCCCTCCTTTATCCGGAACTCTCTGTTAACCGGCAATCATTTAGTCGACATCAAAAATCTCCCAAATGAGTAATAAATCATGTGTTCCTTTTTAAACCGTAATCTTTTCCCTCGCTCTAAAGTTACATAAGTAATGGTGAGGCTTTTGACTGTTTTTCTAAAGAACTGACATGGTTAGAGCAACCTTCGGATGCAGATCAAACTGAACTATTGCCTTCAAAAAGACTCCGGGATAGAGAAGCGAAACAAAGATTATCAAGATTACGACAACAAAAACTCATTTCCAACAATTATGTGATAAGAAAACATTAAAAGTCCTGTATTCAATAAACGAAAATCATTTACTTTTTATTGTTTTTTACAACTCTCTTTTATCCGGAATTTTCGCTTAATCGACCTACCTTTGGTACGAATTAGGTCGGTTAATAGAGATTCTACTGTAATGCTTACATTTGAAGGGCCACAGCAAAGTACGATCAGAGTCCAATTTTTTCCGAATCGAGGCTCTGCCAACGGTATAGTGGCTAGAGTGCTAGCTTCCTGACCACGAGGTTGCGGCTTCCAGTCCCGTGTTAGGCATGGGTGTTTGTAAATGTATGTTGGCTTGTCAAATGACGAATGTTTCGGCGCATTATAGCTCTCGTGTTGCTGACGGCGCCAGATAATCTGAAAACAACCAACCATGGTTCTGCCATCTGCAAGGTTATAGCAGTTAGTTCAACTCCACTCGAAGTTCTCTGGCAAATAAATATCAAGGTACGTGAGAATTTGTGCAACCATTTACCTCAACCTCGAGACTTGAAACTTGAAATCATCTATTTTGGAGAATTGAGAAAAACGGACTATGGTCGTTTTTTTGCTGTACTCCTTCATTTTGTTTTAATCTTTTTCTCATGGCACTGTATTAATTTAAATGTTTCGGGAAGCATTTGGACTTGCAGGTGGCTATCAAAATATTGGAACACCCAAGATTTGTAAGGAATTCTTTGCTAATCTGGCATAGGTTGGTTGAGGTTTTATTACGCAATGTCTTCACTTGGGGCCATTCTGCGCAATAATCTGGCGTAGTATAATCTCCAGACATCTTGTCTGAATAGGGTTTCTACGCTCACCAGAGCAATGAGGGTCTTCCCTCTTAAGGGGAACGTCACTTAATTACAAATACCACACATTTTTTCAAATCCTTTATATTAACTTCGATTTTGTGTGTGTCTAGATATGGATATGGCTAATAATTCTGCGGAGGCCAAATTAACCCCCTTGACGTCATCCGATCGTGCTGAAACTTGGCAAAGAGATTCGATTTCGATTACAATGCATTCAATCAAATTTTGGAGGATGTCACTACCAATAAAAGGTCTCTTTAATGGAATAATAATAAACCAACTTGCCTTCATCCAATCGCTCTGAAATAGCATTTAACCGATCATTGAAAAAACTCTGTCCTGGCCCTAAAATTGTTTTAATAAATAAATAATAAAATTGTTTTAGTCGGAATAAATAAAAGATGTTTGGGTGGGAGTGTAAAAAATTTACATTCATGTTTAATGAATGTATTTTGAATAGTAGTTTACCACACATTTTGCTGATAGAGATGTTTTTAATATTTAAAATTAGATGCCAACACCAAGCACACCCTGTCAACAGAGACGGCTCTTTGTTAATGAATATAAAAATTGGCAATGCATATAAAGGATTGATAATAAACACTTTTTTTATGGGTTATATTACTTAATGTTACTCAGCATAGTTGACAATCAACATTGTTAATTGTGAACAATCAACATAGTTAATTGTGAACAATCAACATAGTTAATTGTGAACAATCCACATAGTTAAATGTTAACTATCAACATAGTTAATTGTGAACAATCAACATAGTTAATTGTGAAAAATCAACATAGTTAATTGTGAACAATCATCATAGTTAATTGTGAACAATCATCATAGTTAATTGTGAACAATCATCATAGTTAATTGTGAACAATCATCATAGTTAATTGTGAACAATCATCATAGTTAATTGTGAACAATCATCATAGTTAATTGTAAACAATCATCATAGTTAATTGTGAACAATCAACGTAGTTAATTGTGAACAATCAACGTAGTTAATTGTGAACCATCAACATAGTTAATTGTGAACAATCAACATAGTTAATTGTTAACTATCAACAAAGTAACAATCCACATAGTTGCTTATTAAGAGTATAAAATTGTAATGTTATATAACTAATTGACATAATTACTCATTTTTTAACATATATAAAAAACAGTTCTACAACGACCTTTTTAAGAAGAAACCAAACAACGTTTCTAATAATATATATATATATATATATATATATATATATATATATTTATCTCCAAGTATTTTAATAAATACCACTATTTAAAAACTGAAAGTAGAAAGTTTGGAAACATGAATAATGATATTTGGCATCACGTTTTTAATTTATTTAAATACCTGTTTTCTTTCCATTATTTTCAAAAATAATCTTTCAGAATTTATTTTTATTCAATACATGTACCTTTTATAAACTACAACTCTAACTAAAAAGCGCTCCAGATCCATTGTAAATAGGCGATTCTAAAGCTCCATTAATATACGATAATCTAATCAAAATAAACTTTCAACTAATGGCGATGATTTAAAATCTTTCCAAAGAAACCTTATCAACACTTAAAAATTCATGCAAAAATCAATAGCATGATAGTACAGAAACTTCATCTCTTAAAATGGTGAACTATAATTTAATCAAAGCATGTCTTTGATCTTTTCTTAAGAAAAATCAATCACGACTCACAAAGAATTAAGATAAGCAAAGTACATGACTAAAAGTAATATTATTTCTCAAAGTATCCCTTTCTTTTACTAAGTATTAAATATATCGTTTCTTTAAGATATTTTGCCCATAGTTTTCTTATCAAGCTATATGCCACTTCTTTATTGATTATGTTAAAGTTTAGAAAATGTTGAGGCATCGTAAAATAATTAACTGCTTCGAAAACTTTGCTTCATCTGAAACTAATTTATTCTTTATTTTATTTTTACTTTTGACTAATTTTTAGGTTATTCAACTTAAAACATATATTTTGAAGTAATGAATTTATAAACATCAAAGTCAAAAGAGTATAGGGGCCAGGACAGTTTTCTTAGAAAACTGCATTTTGAAATATATAAATTTAATAAAAATTTATAAGAGCGAAAATATTTGCACATAAAAAGATGGCGTATAAATTTAAAAGATTTTACACAAGCGTTTAACTTACTAAAATATTACCCGCAGTTAAATCAATTCACATGTTATTATTACTGTTGCAAGAACATTCGTACAACATACAGAAATATAAAAGTAAAAACTAAATGCATAATATTGTTACAAAAATCGTCTGTAAATAATTGCAAATAGTGACGTATTTATTTTAAAGTCATATTTTATTTTATTCTGTATAAAATTGTAAACACTGACGTATTTATTTTAACGTTCGGTTTTATTTAATTTAATTTATAAACAGCTATAATACAGGTTAGAAAAAGGTGGCAACACCTAAATCAATCGGGAAATTTCTAGTCATTTCGATCACGCGATTGGTTAACTGGATTTTGCTAGAAATTTCTCCCGAAAGGGTATAAAAGGAAGCGAAAAAATAGAATTCGGGCAGACGAGAATTAGACAGTGTTCCGAATGCATTGGACATTTGTTTACTGAGCCTGAATTATCGCTGTATTCGAAGTTGAATGTACCGGAGCTTGTAATGAAGCTAGGTAGTAATTGTTCTGATGTTCGACGAAGTTTGTGAGTCTACAACTAGTTTTCAAAATAATATTGATAAATATGAATTTAAATAAATAAAAAGTTAAACCAACACCTCCTATATAGAAACACCATGAAAGCAGCTATTTGAAACAATTAAAATGTCAAAAAGGACATTTTCCATAATATTTTATTCCGGTTTACCTCAAAAGTTATTACTTAATAATTAAATTAATCCGGACATCTTGAGACATAGGCAGTAAAGAGATATTTCAAATCATTCTGAAAAGAGCAACTAAATCAACATAATTTCTCTAGTCAACTATCAAACATTTATTTACCCGATTCAAAACGCCATTAAACTTTTAACGAGATTAGTTTGATCGTATTTAAATAAGAGAATAATGTATGGAATAAACTGACTCACAAGAATTTATCAAAGCTTTTAATGAAACTTATGAAGTAACAAATTCAAATTACAAGTGAATAATTTATATAACATAATCAGAAATATTCCATTGGAAAAATGTAACACGCGTTTATTAAATATTGAATATATAAATGTACTTGTTTATAATTAAATTTCTCCTGTTTTCTCCTGGAATAACCAACATGTATTCATAAAATTATGTAATCAAACTCTTGAAAGCGCGGATAATTAAATCTGTCGAAAATCAGTCGCCCCCAGATAATGTTTGTCACCTTAATTAGTTATATGGAAGGCAATATTAAAGGTAGAAATTTATTCGGAGATGAATTTTTTGAAAGGTACCAAAGATAATACTGGCTATTCTGAGCAAAACATTTGTTTCTCATGAATCAAACAGCTAAAAATCTGAACATTTGAAGCCCAAAAAATAAAATTTGCAATAAAACCTTTATTCAAAGTTAAGAAACATTACACACTGGAATTTTTTTTATATTTTTTAAATAGGCTAACAATATTTTTCCCACCTAAACAAGTGTTAAAACATTATTATACCTAAATGAAAAAGTTTTTTTCATATGATGATATTTAATCGATTAACTAAAACTTAATTACGTAATCAATATCTAATTGCACAAGTCATAACTCAATTTACAATTTATTCAGAATTTTAAATGCAAATAAAACAATGATTTCCTATAGGAAGTCCATTAGAGTTACAAATGGGACTTAAATAGCTTTTTTACTTTTAATTGCCCATTTGTTAACATAGAGTAATGAATGCATTGTTTTCATTCATAATTTTTTTTTTTATTTCTCCATGTCAAAAAAATTGCTTTAGGAAAAAGGCTTCTGTGAATCTGTGATCAGCATAACTCCCGAACAAATTGACCTAAGATTCCGAAATGTAGTCTTAAGTGGTGACCATGGAACAGCCCTACTAACCATCTTTGTCACAGTTACGTCACTGCAACGAAGTTTTTCGTCGCAAAGATCACGGTCACAATGTGACTTGCATGGGATATCGCAGCGATGTCGCAAAAGTTCACGTCACTTTCGACTTCCATGTGATATCGCTGCGACATCACAATGTGACGAAGTTGCGATGTTACTTTGTGATATCGCAGCGACATCCAGTGATATCCCAAAATAATTTTAGAATGAAATGCGATTTTCGCAACGAAAGTCTTGTCGCGGCGATATCACATTGTGATCAGTATGTGATCTTAATGATTTTGGCAATTTTCGCAACGCTTCTAAGTTAGTGTATATATTATATACCCTTTTTTCATTCATATTGGTTGGTTGTTTTCAGATTATCTGGCGCCGTCAGCAACACGAGGGCTATAATGCGCCGAAACATTCGTCATTAGACAAGCCAACATACATTTACAAACACCCATGCCTAATACGGGACTCGAACCCGCAACCTCGCGGTCTAGAAGCTAGCACCCTAAACACTATACCGTTTGGTCTTTTTCATTCATATAGCCTATTTTAAAGGCAGGTAATGAGCACCACTTTTATTTTTCATAAAATATTTCTTCTCAACATATTATTCTTGCAGTAAATCCCGATCATCGGGAAATGCTGGGAAATTAGAATAACTGAATTTTTTGGTTAATTTAAAGTCGACGGGGTTTTTTTTTGTTGCCAATTTTCATTATAGCGACATTTTAAACTATAAAGAAACGTAAAATTAAAATCTTCGCAAACCGAACCTTTAAAAAAATTCAGCATGGAATTTTTAGTTGCAATACGTATGTTATATTTTATCCTTCCAGTCGGTAATAATGTGAAATTTATAAAAAAATTTAAATCATTTTCATAACTTAAAATCCTTTCAGAAAAAAAAAAGCATTGAGCATTTTAAAATATAAAAAACAAAAAAGTCCGATAAACCGATTTCTAAATCGACCCGTTTTCGGCATGATTTAAAATGCCTATGTGTTCTATAAAACAACGGTTCCCAACCTATAGGCCGGCGACCCTCCTGTGGGTCGCGAGTAGTGTGGTACTGGCCCGTGGAAGCTAATCAAGAGTCTAATAATCCAAGATAAATATTACAGGAGCTTCAAGGGTAGAGATAGGAATAATCGAGTCACTCGATGATTAGTAACAATCCAATTATTCGATTCTATTCTTCGACGGTTTAACGAGTGAATTCTGTTTCAAGAAGATTAACTAAAATATAGAAAATATCTTCAAGTGAAGACTCGTTAATTGAATTATCGACACCATTGATCTCGTTTTGGATAAATGTTTGGCAAAAATATCCAGTTATTACCAAAACTGCATTAATTGCATTACAATTTATAAAAAGAACTATTTTTTAATCCTTTAATTCTAAAATTTTACTAATTACTGATGTACGCACGTATTGTATTATTTAGTGAGTCGCAAAGTTTTTCTTACAAAATAGGTGGTCCGCACAACCTAAGAGATTGCGAACCGTTGCTATAGAATGTCGGATTTTATAAATTACTGGTAACAACGTATAGAACATGGAAATGAAATGCATATCGCTACGGAATTCTAGACATTTAGCAAAACATTCACTTTTGAAATTGATTGCACTATCATTGACCAATCTAAACAATAAAATTATTAAACTGAAACAAAAAATTATAGATGCAACAAATTTATTTTGTGATTCCGTCTACACCAGCAGGCGACGCAACACGAGATCAATTCAAATTACCCCCTACTAAGCAGTATTCGTTTACAGCCCGCGGTTTCTTACCATCTTTATTTACCCTCGGGGTGATGAATGGTTATAAGGGGTCACTTTAGCTCATATCCCTTTAGGTCAGTTTGGTATCTGGTCTCCAGCCCACTCGCTCCCTACTTTCTTTGTCTCGCTTGCAAAATTCGAGGAACGGAACAAAGAACTAAGGGAGAGTAATGTTGTACACCTGTTCAGTTTGTTAAAATACTGGTCGCGTCTTCGAAGGGGGAGAGGGGGGGGGGGAATGAAAAGCGCAGTTGCCTTTCTCTTGCTTCGATCTCGACTGAATCTGATTTTCTATTTTCTTACATGATTTATTAGATTCGACTTTTTTCCTTTCCATTTTTATCTATTAATTGGACTGACTTTCCAAATAATATTGAAAATTCTTCTTTGATATTCTGTGGTTATTGGCTAACGCTTGTCATTTAAAATTTAACGAAATGAATAATAAATAACTGCAAATAATGATTTATTTTCAATTTAAATTTGTTCTATAAAGGAAACGGGGGGGGGGAGGATTACAAATAGAAGAAATGCAACCCAACTGGTTAGTTGGTTTATATGCTCAACGACCTATTTTTATGCACAATGACGGCTAATTAGGCCGGGACCTACAGCTTAACGTGGATTACGAACCACAACGAACATCCATGCTTAACCCAGGATTCGAACACGGCACCTTTTGGCATGCGTGACGAGAGAACAAACCACACAGCCATCAGATAGGCACCAACCAATTTGGAAATGATGTTGAAAATGGTAGATAAATATAAAAATAATACAACTTTAACCGCACGATTATTATTTCTAAAAAGAGTTAATTAACTTAGGAGAACAATGAAAAATACATATTGACATTTAAAATACTTTAACTGGATTTTTAAGCGAACATTATTTCCTTTTATTATTTCAGTAACGAGTTAAGTTTAACTCGATGACTTACGACTCAGAAAAACGACTCTACATTTCTCCACGTTTTGGAACATCCTGATTTCAAAAATGTGATATAAAAAAAATTCGGTCTGTTTGTTTATGGTCAGCATAACTCCCGAACAAATTGACCGACGATGTTCAAATTTGATGTGAGGATTGGTAGGGGCCAAGGGACCTACCATTAAGGTTTTCGTCAAACCCGGCATGCGCATAAGGTAGTTTTCAGGTTTTTCAATGATTTCTAAAAAACGGCTCTTACGATTTTAATCAAAATCACTGTGGTGATGCCTCTTAAGGTGTTCTAAACATCCCCACCTCCGAAATTCACGTAAAAATGCTTAAATGGCATAAAAAGTTGAAGGAAGGGGAAAAAAGG
Organism: Linyphia triangularis; assembly: GCA_963978545.1. Lineage (NCBI taxonomy): Eukaryota > Metazoa > Arthropoda > Arachnida > Araneae > Linyphiidae > Linyphia > Linyphia triangularis. Next base: position 72,851,151 of record OZ021730.1, read on the forward strand.
GGGGGAAATTCAACACAGAGTTCTCCATCAACGATCGTTTTTCTCCTCTCCTCAGTTTCTCTTAAAAGAAAGAATAATATAAGAATTATCGAAAAGTATATCACCGAAAACACTATTTTGGCAAAGGTTTTTTTTTTTTTTTTTTTTAACGACTCATATAATATTTATCACCAATCTGGCCATTTTTTCTAAGCGAATGAAGAAAATATAAAACACAAATACATGTTAGTATTATAGTGTAATTAAAAGTTGTGCGATGCTCCACGCCCCTGTTTCCCGGTTGCTGTGGAAGATGTAATTTCGATTACAAAGTTACGTTTCTTTATTTTAGACTATAATTATAATAAGAATAAGTAATAGATTTACATGGATTCCAGACAAACAAATTACATTGTATTTCGAAAACTAATATATATTTAATGCAATAAACGATACAATATGTGTACATTTCTTCTGGATTTTAGAATTCTGTATTACTGACTGCCTGAATTATTACTTGAATTACTGACTTTTTAAAAAATATTCTGGATGTAACGGATACTGGAATTTCTATTATAAACCCCTTCCCCACTTCGTATGCAATTAAACAAGCCAGATTTATTTAAATAACATATTTAGATTTGAGCGTTTTCCGGACATATGATGCTAATGAAAACTGAACGCAAAATTTACTTGAATATGAGAAACATTATTTGCAAACATGTATATTCATTTGGATATAGAATATTTGCTACTTGAGGAAATTTAAATCAACTAAAATCCATCATAAGTCAGCTTAAATTTTAACAAATACTTCCATGATTTGTTTTCAGCAAATGAATTTAGTTTAAGAAATGAAATGTATTAATGTACCATTTTTTTAATGTATAACTCGAGAAATGCATTTTTCAAAATGAGTGGCAGATTTCTTTTTTTTAATTTGGCTTATTTCAATTTTGATCACTCGATAATCTCACTAAAGAACCATCTCTGCTTTCTCAATCTTTGAACTTTAATTTCAGATTTCGAGAAATGAACTTTATTTTACCTAATATTAATTTTTCCAAAATGGTATGTGTTAACTATTAAGAACAGTGTTCTCCACTACGCTGCCCGTAGTAGCAAGTCTGACAAATAGTATTTTTTTTTTCTCTTGAGAGCCTGAGAGAAATTGATATTGACTTACAATTGATATCTCACAACTGATGATATCGACAAAATCAGCAGAATATAAGAAGGTATAATTTTAATATATTTATTCAATGTTATGCCAAGTCACATGAAGACACACAAGCAAGGTTTTAATAAAAGATTCACTTATATTTTAGATTTTAATTTAAGGTAGTATAACGAAAATATTTTTTTAATTATTAAAAAAAAAAATCAAATATCAATTACTTTTATAACAACGTGCAAAAAATAAAACTTTTTATAATAATTTTGAATAAAAAATCGTGGCGAAAGTAGCACTTTTTCGCACTAATGTGAAAAAATACTCTCTCGCAAGCCTAGTGCTCAAATATTATATAGGTTTGGGTATTGAAAAATATATTTTCAGAAGAAATTCATTGACTGGAGTTGCCAGCATTAACAAATATATGTATTAAAAATATTTTTTGCTCGTAATTACAAAAAATAGTGTATGCAACACGTGGGAAAATACTTTTTCAAACTCTTTAAATTATTTGATTTGCGCTAACAAGCATTTTACCTCGATTGAAAAAGTATTATATTCCCAAGTATAGTTGCATAAATAACTTATTTTCGAGATAGTAAAAAGTTCATTATTTTTTCCATTTTTCAAAAATATTTTTATTGTTGGATCTATTCTATACCAATTATTACATTTGTGATCTTGAACATACACAATAAAAGTAATATGTATTGGCATATTCGGTAAAAATCTGCGGTCCACAAAAAACTTCAACATAACTCATACCGCTCGTCTCTAAAAGTTAGAGGTGAATGCTGCTCTACAGTATTTAAAAGAATATCGTGCTGTATTCAGAAAAAATATTATATAGGTTCATAATAGGTTATTCATTGTGTGAGCTTATGTTCTACTTGCAAATTTCCGAAATTATATATTTATGTTTAATAATGCACTTGAATGCATTCCATTGAAACGAGTTTTACAATTTGTTATATAACTCAGCATTTCAATAAAGAAAATATACAACACATAATTGAAAAAAAGAAAGAAAAAAAGAAATGGAATGCGCGTAAAATCAGATATTTGTAAATTAATTAAGAAGTAAAATTTTTCATTCCATGATAAAAGAAAATCTTTAGAAGCATCTGGTAATCCCAATGTATTCAAAACAACTAATGAAAAATACAGCTTTAAAACATATTCGAATTTTAAACCAATCAAAAATGTTTATTTTATTAATATGTCTTCCAAGCAACTATATATGACGTCAGAATATAAATTATCTTACTTTTAAATAATTGTAATGGCAATATTCTGGTTCACTACACATAGCCAACCTCCTTGACACATAGCGTAGAATGTTATTAATTGCATTTTCGAATCGGTAATGTATATATTTTTTATTATTATTTAACTTCAAATTGCTATTATAATAACTTTTTATAAATTGTTTTTAGAAAATTAATTTTTTGTTGAAAGCAATACATGAGACCAGTGAAAAAAAAGTATTTTCTTGCACGCCTCGTGCTCAAATATTATATACTAGTCTTGACATTGCATTGAAATGACACATTTTTAGAAGAAATTCATTGACTGGAGTTGCCAACATTAATAAATATACGGATTGAAAATATTTCTTGCGCGTAATTATAAAATATATTGTATGCAACACGTGGGAAAATACTTTTTCTAACTCGGTAAATTATTTGACGTGAGCAATCACACTCGTCAATAAGCGTCACTTAAACTTATTTATTCAAGTTGTAATTAAAATAATATAACAAGCATCATTATCCTGGTTTGCTGTTATTGTATTCCTTATTTGCCATGACAATATTGAAACTTGCTTAACTAGAAGCTGAAACATTCTGTTTATGTATATAATAATCTTCTACTGGCCTAAGTATTTTCTGTAGGTATCTGGAAAATGAATATTAATTAAACATAACTCTGAGGACAAAAGAACTTCGCAATTCTACAACAAGGTCATTAAAAGTGCTTAATATTTTTGAACTTTTTCTCAAGGCCTTAAAAATGCTTATATGTCCTTAAAAGTCCTTAATTTTTGCAGTTGTTGTATGTCTAATGGACGATTCCCGCATTTTAAATTTTTTTATTCAATTCTAAATGCTTCGAAAAGGCCATAAACACAAAAAGTTCTGCTCAATGCTCTTTTTCTTTTTTTTTATTTTGTAATCAAAATTACCTTGTTCGACGTTGGCGAGAAAACAACTTGTTACGCTGGAGAAACTCTTCTATGTAATTGGATAAATGCCAATGCAAGAAAATGATTTCCATTTGAAAAACGGATGATTTTGAAATTATTCAAGAAATAATATCCTCTACATTTGATTCTTTTCATCTAAATTTATTCAGAATTGAAAGTATAGGATTGGATAGTCTTTTCTATATTATTTTTATTTTCTTTTAATTTTTTGAATAAAATATGCATAATTATCTACCAGTATAACTAACTTTGAAAACCCTCATACTATATTTTACACTGATGTTCCCTTATTTTTGTGGATTAAAATTGATTATATTTCTTTTTACTTTCTTTTTTTAATTCATTTAATAGTTAATTTATGAATATTAGAGCATTTTATAACAGAATTTAACAATTAACTTTTGGGTTTTTTCTGGAAAAGGAAGTGGTCAATTACTAGCATGGCTGTGGTCAATTACTAATGTCTACTTGGTCAATTACTGGCAAAATTGCTTTTGGTAAGAAATTCTGATGATATTTTAAATTGTAAAAAGGACTGGAACACCATGTTAATTTATTATTGAGCTTCATTAATCAATTTATATATTGGGAAGTTTTCATAACATTCCGTTAATAATTTTTTTAAGAAAAAAAATTAAATGTGTAGAAACTTGCACTAAATGGTCAATTACTGGTAGGTTCACCTTATAATATTGTTAGAATATATTACCCCTCGAAAAAATGTCTTAATATTTTATATGCAAACCCAATATATGTACTAATTTTATGTAAGTTATGTGTAAAAACTGAAATAAAATTATTCAAGGTCAAATAAAGTGATTATATATACAAATTTATGATTAAGATTTTTGACAGGAAACTCTAGTAACATGAATATTAATATTATTGTAAAGTACATTCCTGAGAATTGTTTTAACAATGATGTTTAATGGTTTTGCCTTTAAGTTGTCTTTTGAACACATAACTTCTATTCGAAGCCATCGTCAAATGTTATTAACACAATTTTAAAAATAAATTTAGTTGAAAGAAGGTTATAGTTGCTGAATCATAATTCAAATTAAAGCAGTGTTTATCGTCGAAAAGGTAAACATTGACGAAGGAAATATTCACGGGCCAATTGTGATTTACCAAGTAAGTGGGGCAATTCCATGATAACGGACTAACATTCTAGTGTTATTTTAACACAAATACAAACCCACTAAGGAAAGATTTTTAATTTTGACAGAAAATGGCACTTATATAAATATTTGAAGGGTACATGATTCTTATTCTGGGTATTAGAATTTGTTGCCATTTAATTAGAGTGCACAATTTGGTTATAAAGTCAAGGTAACGGACTAACTGAAAAAGAACATATTTCTTTTGTTCATTCAAAAATTTTAAAAGTCCGTGAATTATATAATGTAAAATAAATAAATGATGTATAGAATGAAAGAGTAAGTGGTAATGGACAAACAAAATCATAGTAATGGACTAACATACAGTAGGTATAAAAAAAAAGTCTCCATACGGAAGTCAAAGTTGCAAATAAATTAGCATAATTTCTAATCTTTTGCTTCATATCACCAGTAACTACTGAAATATGTTTCATTTGATTCTTTAAAATAATTTTATAGTAAATGCCTGTTTTTACAAAATGCAGCAAGTATTTAAATTGAAATATTTAGGAAATGTTGCTAACTGCCATACAAAAAATGTTTCAGTATGCAATATGAAAATTAATTCTGAAGTCTTCCACAACAGATTTGCAGTAAATATTTAAAATATGAAGTGTACGCAAGTGCCTTGAAGACATGATAGCAGCAATTGTTTAATTTTACCTCGTAGCTGATCGTCTTAAAATGGAGTTTCGAAACCTAGTTGTCAGTTGGCGATTCAGTTATGAAATTATGGATTATCTATGAAAAAAATTGGAAATCTTTTATATGTTGAAGCCTATAGTACAATATATTATTAAAAGACACCATGAGCTTCAAACTTTTGAGGATAGAGATCGATCCGGAAGATCTTCAAAGCTAAAAAGCTTGCTTAAAAGAAATATCCTATAATAAGGTTCAAGATAATCCGCAAATAAGTGCACCTCAAGTCGCACATGGCTTAAAAATTGACAAAAAAACATTGAAAAGAATTCTCAAGAGACAATTTTTGTGCATTTGTTACAAGATTTTGTGTTTAAATTTCAAGATACACTTACCAATCCCTACTTCCTTCTACAAAATATACATTGCTGACACCAGCAGCCCATATACACCACCACACCATAATGCCTCCTCCACTGTGTTTGACAGTTCCACATAAATTCTAAATTAACATTTGTTGATTTGGTTTTATCCAGACCATAACTCGATTATCTGACCCTTGGATATTAAATTTTAATTCATCATTAAAAAGAACTGATTCACAAAAAGATAACTGATAACTTGCATGCTTTTTTGCAAACTCAAGGCGCTTTTTTCTGTTACAGGTACTTATTTAAGGATTCTTACGGGCTGAAAGTTCATTCAGACCCGCTATTTTTATAATATTTCTCGCCGTTTGAGATGTCCCTTCAATATTTTTATAAATTTTTATCCCATGTGCGACTTAAGCAATATCTCCAAAGTATTTCAATTTAAATACTTGCTGCGTTTTGTAAAAACCGACATTTATTTTAAACTTATTTTAAAGAACCAAATTAAACATAATTTCAATAGTTATTGAAGATATGAAGCAAAGGAGTAGAAAGTATGTTAATTTATTTGTAACTTTGGCTTCCGTACTGAGACTTTTTTTACCCACGGTATGTGTCTACAATCAAATAAATCTGGTGACCAAGCACAGAACATAAACTTAAGCATTTAAATATAATTGAATATATAAACATATTGAAATAGCTTGTTTTTTGTTTTTTTACATTGTGATGCCATAAAAAATATGGTAATTGTTTTTTGAGGTTGTACATTATTATGTCTTGTGTGAACAAGGCATAATTTTACCTCTTCTTCTGTTATCCGATAAGCGTACTGCAGCTTAGTCAAGACATCATCTCTAGTTTAATTCAAACATATATCTTATTTCCTTTTTGAATTTATCTTAGCAATCATCATATTTTGGTAAGAGTGCCTTGCTGGTTATCCGAGCTACATGTGAAGCTGTAATGACCGAAGATGAAAATTCACTATTCAAAATGTTTCATCTTGTGTTAATGATCATCAATTCAAAGTGTATGACTTTTTCTAAGCTTTAGGATCAGACCTACTTAAGTGTAATATTACTCTTAAGTAAGGTTATTTGTAAAACCTGAGATATAAAATATCTATAGTTTTGTGTTTAATAGCATTCTTTCCTGGTTTCATATGGCTGTTATGACGCTGGTACAACATTTTATCATATAAATGATCTGTTATCCAAAAAGTCAGTCAACTAATTTTTACTATTTTGTAGTCAATAGGTCCTTGCCATATTTGAAAGAAAGTTTCTCAAAAGCACCTTTGGGGAGAATTTAGTTGATGGTTCATGGAGAAGACAAACCAACACTGATCTGACATGGAACAAGAGCCTGCTAAACCAGTTGGGTGAAGCAAGACTTTCCTGGTCAATGACGTAGAGCTGAAGACGATTATGATAGTCAACAGGTAAATTACTCTTTTGATAGCAAAACTAGTTTTCTGGCTAAAATTTTTTAAATGAAAAATGCCATTATTGTTCATGTAGTTTTACTCATTTTATAATTTTTGCGCAGGAAAAGTGTGCATAAAAATTACTTATGGTTCAAATATATTTGAGTCATAAGCTTCAATTCCATTGACTATCCATGCACAATATTAATTTTTAACTAAAAATATGTCAATTTAAATTCTTTATAGTTTTGAAATTACTATATATGTATATATATATGTGTATATGTATATATTATATATGTGTGTATGTATATATATAGGTATGTATATATATGCATATAGATATATGTATGTATATATATACATAACAAAAGGAAAAAAATGAAATTACAAATGTAAAATCAAAAACATCAAAGCTATAGAAATACAACAAATTACCAGTACATATGCTAATAGGTTAAAAAGTTGCCCCATGGTACAATTCCAAATTTCTGCCGTTTTTCATTTTATTTTGTTTGTATATATATATATATATATGTATGTATACCTCAAAATATTTACGTAATCCATGAAGCAAGAATCCATGGTGAAGTATGGCTGCTGTCAACATTTTGCAATACTAATTGAACATAACAGCATTAATTTCTTTCAAATTTCAAGAAATTGTAGTCTTCAGATATATCTTCTATGAAATGTAATTGATTTAGAAGAAATACAATAATGCCACTAAGGAAAAAGTTAAGCCTGAGGATATTTTTTTTAGCTTCTGAATTCTCTAATTGACCATATATGTTATGCGTGTGTTATTGTCTATGTATGAAAGTGAAATTAGTTTTTCTATATAAAGACTGGAGTACTTACTTTAAGCAAAGTTTGAAACAACATATCATAGAGGTTAAATTGTGAAATAATTAGTTATAACAGTTGTCTAGTTATTCTGTGATATAACTAGTTTTTGTATAAAATTCCTAATGATATACAATTAGATAGTAAAATAAAAGCACGCAATAATTTTTTATTTTATCTTTTGTTGCAAAACTCTAAAAGTAACAAAAGGTATAGCAGGCATCTTCTTCGAACAGTCGTTTGAAGCCCCTCAAATTACCTTATTATTTTAAAATCACTTACTGTTGCCAAATGTATTGCTTTTAATAATAGTGTTCTCAAATATCAATTTTGGGGAATTAGAGGTCCCAAATGGTTGTTGGACGTAACAACTTTCAGTAACAAGTCAATTTTTTTAGCAATAATTAAAAATGGACAAATATTTTTTGTCACTAATTAGGAAGTACTAGTCTGATAAAACCTCTGTTATCAGAGTGAGTCATAGATAGACATAAATATCAGCATTAGGTATTGTATTCTTTTACTAAGAGATGTATTGAACCTTGATTCGAAAGGCAGAACTTGGCATGGCTTGGATATCTGGTCATGTAGTGATAAGTTGTATCTTGTGAATCCATTATTCAGTTCAATGGAACTTTTTTAATATATAAGTTATATTTTTTAAGAAATAATGGAGGGAAATGTTTAAAATTAAAAACTGTTTTAAAACCATATTTTTTTTTTTTTTTTTTTTTTTGTACTTTTAAGTCTCACAGGTGAAAAGAGGATCATTTCCAGCTCGAGTTAACATATTTCCTACTGCATATTCATTAAAAACCAAAAAAAATAAAAATTGTCAAACAGATAGCAATATGTGCAATTGTAAATAAACTATTTGTTGGACGCAGAGGTGTGTTAGCTTTTTAATTGGTATACCATTTATCAGTTTTAGTTTTGCAAAGGTAAGGTAAAAAGGATTTAAAAGGAAAAAAAAATCAGAAAGTAGTAAGTCATACTATTCCAAATAAATTTGTTAGTAATTAATGGATTACAGTGATGAAAGCTGTAAATAATCACTTGTAACAATATCAGAATTGAGTATAATTATCAATTATTTATGTTGGCATTACACATTTTAATTACTATTATAACCTTGTTACGAATATTTAAAGTTGGCACAGAATTTCTGTTTTTATTTTTATGAACTAGCATTCTGTGCTATAATTGCATTAGATTTTTAAAATTGCATTGTGAGTGGCAATTTTAAAAATGGTGTATTTTAAACTGAAATTTAAGAATAACCTATTTTTAATTTTCTAGGTCCAAAGCCTACACCTAATGCTCTGAAACATGGAGAAAGAATACTACATTGAAGGAAGTGGCATAATTCCTGACAGTCAGATTGACAGATACCTTGCCGAAAAGAAAAAACATTCTGCAATATTTAGTGTAACAAAGAATATGTTTGCTTTGTGTTCAATAAAATAAACTTATTACCTTATGTTTTTCTTATGTTTTTACTCTTATTTTAATTGCATATTTCCATTTATATTTTTCTTTTATGCTAAACTTATAAAGGGGAAGATTTGCACAAAATGGCAAAACAACATTGTAATCAGTTTAAAAGAAAAATTGAGATGCATGAGATACATTACATTGTGCTTTAATAGATTTAGTCATGTTTTGTCTTATTTTTAAGGTATATATTTAGCTGAGAAATCTATTGGAATGGATAAATTCTCTTGGTTAAAGGCTAATTAGGTAGTTAACTGTTTCATTGGTTTTTAATATAGGAGACTAGTTTTTACTTCCCAAAGTCTTGTTGAAGACGAACAAATATTTTCTAATGCTATGATTCTTTAATTTATTATACCATTAAGTTCATGTATATTAAGTTTAGAAAAGTTCATACTTATAGAAAATATTCAAATATTTTCTAACACTATGATTATACCATTAAGGCCAGTCATTAAAGTAATAACTGGCCTTGATAGTATAAATTATATTACCATAGTATTAGAAAATATTTGACGTAAAGAAAAGATACTGAGCCTCTTCATAGTGAGAGTAGGTACTTGAAACAGATATAGGTAGTTGATAAAAAAAATTAATTGTGAATTTTTTGTATAATTATGTTGCAGGAACAAGGCTTTTGTTGTGAAAATCACATAGATGTCGACAAAATCACTAAGATCACAATGTGACATCGCAGCGACAAAGCTTTCTTTGCGAAAATCGCATAAATCACACGGATGTCGCCAAAATCACTAAGATCACATTTAGGTCACAAAGCGATATCGCAGTGACAAAGCTTTCGTTGCGAAGATCGCATAAATCACACGGATGTCGCCAAAATCACTAAGATCACATTTAGGTCACAAAGCGATATCGCAGTGACAAAGCTTTCGTTGCGAAGATCGCATAAATCACACGGATGTCGCCAAAATCACTAAGATCACATTTAGGTCACAAAGCGATATCGCAGTGACAAAGCTTTCGTTGCGAAGATCGCATAAATCACACGGATGTCGCCAAAATCACTAAGATCACATTTAGGTCACAAAGCGATATCGCAGTGACAAAGCTTTCGTTGCAAAGATCGCATAAATCACATGGAGGTCGCCAAAATCACTAAGATCACATACAGATCACAATGTGACATCGCAGTGACAAAGCTTTCGTTGCGAAAATCGCATAAATCACACGGATGTCGCCAAAATCACTAAGATCACATTTAGGTCACAAAGCGATATCGCAGTGACAAAGCTTTCGTTGCAAAGATCGCATAAATCACATGGAGGTCGCCAAAATCACTAAGATCACATACAGATCACAATGTGACATCGCAGTGACAAAGCTTTCGTTGCGAAAATCGCATAAATCACACGGATGTCGCCAAAATCACTAAGATCACATTTAGGTCACAAAGCGATATCACAGTGACAAAGCTTTCGTTGCGAAAATCGCATAAATCACATGGATGTCGCCAAAATCACTAAGATCACATTTAGGTCACAAAGCGATATCGCAGTGACAAAGCTTTCGTTGCGAAGATCGCATAAATCACACGGATGTCGCCAAAATCACTAAGATCACATTTAGGTCACAAAGCGATATCGCAGCGACAAAGCTTTCGTTGCGAAGATCGCATAAATCACACGGATGTCGCCAAAATCACTAAGATCACATTTCGGTCACAAAGCGATATCGCAGTGACAAAGTTTTCGTTGCGAAGATCGCATAAATCACACGGATGTGGCCAAAATCACTAAGATCACATTTAGGTCACAAAGCGATATCGCAGCGACAAAGCTTTCGTTGCGAAGATCGCATAAATCACACGGATGTCGCCAAAATCACTAAGATCACATTTAGGTCACAAAGCGATATCGCAGCGACAAAGTTTTCGTTGCGAAGATCGCATAAATCACACGGATGTCGCCAAAATCACGAAGATCACATACAGATCACAATGCGATATCGCAAAAATCGCAAATTCGTCCCCAATGTCACAATGTGACGAAAAGCGATATCGCAGCGATATCACAAAGTTACGTCGCAAAACCCCCTCTAAAACGGACATTGGACGACTATGTGACCCCTGTGTGATATCGCCGTGACATCGCGTGATCTCTATGCGATATCGCTTTTCGTCACATACTCGTCACATGGTTATTAGGGAGAAGGCAAAAAAAAAAAAATCCGAAAGAAGGCTATATCTTGTATTCTATTTGATGAAATAACAAAAGTGAAGTACCATTGTAAATTATGGAAGATCTTTATTAAATGTACCTACATATTAAAACTAAACCAAACTTTAAAAATAATATTATAAATAATATAAACCCATAATATTATACCATATTTATATTCAAAATCCAAAAAAACGTTTAAATGCAAAATTTCATAATTTTCTAATGAGTGGTTAATAATTTAAACAATGTCAAAAAATAAATATATATATATATAAATTAATGTTAATATATATATATATATATATATATATATATATATATATATATATATATATATATATATATATATATATAAATCGCTAAAATATATTTACTATATAAGAATTTATGGCCCAAAAAAAAAATATATATATATATATATATATATATATATATATTTGGGGGGCCATAAATTTTTATATAGTAAATATATTTTAGTGATTTTTATTTCAAAAGATAGTTTGTTTAACGCCAAACATAAATAACATACATTTTTTGTATTAAACAATTTTTTAATAATTAGTTATTAATTAATAAAACAAGTTTTAAAATGTTTTAAACAGAAACATGTATTATTTTTGCTTCCATTAGAATTCTCATGGTCGAAAAACCTCCAGATTTTTTTTTTCATTTCATTTTGACTTTTGGTTCTCGATATTTTAGCAAAAATGTTAAAAAAAAAAAGCTCACTTTAAGGGACCACGTAATAGATTACGTCTTGAAGCATGCAAAAAGTTTGATCGTTCCTTGTGATAAAGAAATTTGCTTCCAAGATCATCCAAAACGTTTTTGCTCATAAGTGACGTGTTTCTCAAAATAATGAACTGAAATTCGGTATTTAGGGTAAACAAGGAAATCGAATGAAAATATAAAAAATAGGGGTTCGTATTGAAATGTTTAAAGATAGAGTTAAAATTACTTAGTATATAGCCCCCTAAGAAAAAAATATCGCATCAGACATATAAAAAATCGTAAACAAAACATTTTGGTGCGTACTGTACCTGCCATTAAGGCTTTCGTCAATATTACGCATATGCAAAACATGAAAAATTGATGTCTTTCAACAATTTCTAAAACACGCCTCTAACGATTTTTATCAAAAACGCTGTGGTAATGCCTTTATAGGTGTTCTAAACATCCCTATCTCCGAAATTTCCGTAAAAATCGTATAAAGATGAAAAAAAAAAAAGAAAAAAAAAAAAAAAAAAATTAAAAACAAGGCAATTAATTAACACAGAGACCTCTTCCGTTGAGCATAGCAAAACATGAAGAAATCATGTTTTTCAGCAATTGCTAAGAAACGGCACTAAGGATTTTGATTAAAATATCTTTGGTAATGTCTCTTAAGGGGGTGCGGTACCGAAAATAAAAAAAACTTTATTTATGTACATTTTTAAGTCAAAAATTTATTTTATGTATGTGATACTATTTATATATCTTTGAGAAAATGTTTTTTTAAATATTGTGTTTTGTTATTTAAAAAAAATTTAAAAACCAAGAAAAATCCATAATAATTGATGTTTGCGTATTTTGATATAAGTCAAGAAAAAATAAAAAAAATTTCAAAGTGAAAGCTTTCTGTAATACATAATTATATAAAGAAAATTTTGTCTTCATAGAATTTTGATAGGTGAACTAAAAAAAATTAAAAAAATTCTCAAAGTTAAAATATTGAAATTTTTGCTTTTTTTTTATGTTATCTTTTACGCTAAAAATTATATTTTAAAACAGAATTAAAAATATAAAATTCTGCGAAGACAAAATATTTAAAACTATATAAATTAAATGCTCCAAAAATTTGAATAGCCAATTGTTAATGGTTCTGGAGATATATCGATTTGAAGATGCAACATCTGTGAAAAACACTAGTGCTCGAAAAACGCACTTCAAGCAGACACTTCAAGGTGTTACGCCCATTAGTGATGTTTAAATCCCAGGTAATTTTGTGGCGTTCTAATCACCGGAGGAATAAGATAAAAACATCATTCTCTTCAGGAATGTATGAACTATTTTTTAAAATCAGAAAAAAAAATTTGGATTTTTGAAGAAATTTCGGTACCATACCCCCTTAAGGCGCTTTAAACATCCCTACCTCCTAAATTTGCGTAAAAATGCTGTAGCAGTGTAAAAAGTTGAAAAATGAGTGTCTTTAACACAAAGTTCTCATCAATAACCGTTTTTCTCAATCCTCTCTTTCACTTACAAGAAACGATAATGTAAGATATCAAAAAGTATACCTTCACAATTTTTTAGCCATGTATATCGCCAAACTGGTCACTTTCCCGAACGAATGAAAATATGAAAATTGTAATAACACTATTCGACGTAATAACGAGCAAAACTGAATATTGATTATGGGACTTCGCTGTTAAAAAAGTGCCGACCTAAACAACTTTCACCCAAGCAGACTGTGCGTGGGAAGTTATTGAATGAAGTGGTGAAAAGTTAGAAGTAATAGACTACGCTCTTTGAGAGGATGAATTGAATTAATGTCTATATTAAAATATATAGTTAATTCGTACTTATTTTATGGATCTCTTGAGTATTTTATGGATCTCTGTACGCAGCCTCGCGCTTAGGATTAATTAGAAGAATTTCTTTATGGAGGTTTATCAAGTGGTGAGAGTTATAATAATCTTAGGTTACCTCATCGTGATGAAAATACGATTTTCTTTTTTCTAAAGTGCTGCCATCTATTGTGTACTACCACAACCATAAAAAATTCTTGAACTATTTCGTTACTACAAAAACACAGTTCACAAACAATACATAACGGTTTTGCACAATATTAATTGCTAAGCATTAAAAAAAAAAGTTAGTTTGTGTACAGTGTTGAGTTCAGTCCACCACCCGCCAAAAGAGGGAGCCACTCGTTCTTTTATACTTACATTTTTAACTTGTGAGGGTGCAGACGATTCGAATGCGGTTGAGTAGGCATCTTGAAATCATTGGTGCTTACTAAATCAAAACCCCTTTTTGGGTACTTCTTATTTTACAATCGAAATCTAATTCAAATATATTCTGTTAATTCAAGTCTATTCAGTAAGTAACATTCAAAGTTTATACTCTTACTAATTCCAATCGTCTCCATTCATTATATGTAATTATGTATTATTGTTATGCATGTTTGTCTTAATCTCATTCATGTACATTTTTTCACGTTAATAAATATAATTTTTATACTGTGAATAATGTAATAAAGATTTAAAATCTTATTCAAGTCAAGTCAATCCCCATACAGTGTCTAGGAAGATTTACACTTAAATTATTAATACCGCACCTTTTTTAAATTAATTCATTTGGACAAAGAACTACATTTAATATCGTGTGATATCATCTTCTGCATAAAGTTTGGTGAAAAGGTTGCCAGGTTAGAGCTGTTAGAGGCGTTAATTGAAGTGGAAAGTTGAGATTGTAAAAAGTTCAAATCCTTTATTTACAAATATTTCAATAAAATAATTTTAAATTCTTTATTTATAAGTTTAGAATATTTCACAATAGAAATTTTAGTACATTGTGCACAAGTGGGGAAAAATTCTATTCAAGATTTAATTTGATTTCGTAGCTAAGCAATTATTATAAAGAACGGATACTTTGAATCACAAATTTAAAATGTTTCATATTTAAGTTTCTACACTTTATGAGCAAATAGATTCAGTGATACATGTTTAACTCTTTATTTAGATTGTAAATAAATCACTTTAGAGATTTAGGTTCGTAACCCAAGCGGTAAACAATATGCATGTTTTAATTAGATTTTACAGTTCGGCAACAGTTGTAACTATAACACCGACTGTTAAATTTTCTGAATTAACTAGCTAGCTATCTCTATTATACAGTGACTTTTATAAATTGTATCAATGTGCATCAGCGTTTAAATCATTTTATTGTTTGTTTTTATTATTTATATATGTATAATTTCATTTAAATAACACAGCATTTCAGTTGTTTGATATTATGGAAGAATTCAGATGGATGATTCAGAGTAAATGGAAACAAGACTACCGCACTCCTAATAAAGGACATGGGAATCTGCTTTTAAATTCCATCATCTTAACATTGATATAAAAATAAGAGGGGAAAATGAATTTTAAACAAAATACAAAAGTGCGATTTGTTTTAAATCCTTTTTTCTTTGTCCTTTTGTCATTAATAAAAGTCTTGTAAAAAACTTGAACTATTTTTTTTTCCTCCAAATTTAGCAGTCCGGAGGGTCAAAGAGAGAGAAATGTTAGTAAATCATGAATCCGCACTGGTCTGCCGAGGCAAAAACGGCCGAACCGATTAAAAAATTGACTTTGAATAAGTTTAACTAAACCTTATTGCCAAATATGTCTTAGCTTGCAAAATAATGAGTATTATTTATGTGGTAATTCACTGTACTTTAATATTCAATGAGGAAGAGTGCAGCCGATATTTATTCCTTGGCGAAAAATACTTCCATCTTTTAAAAGTGAGCCAAGTTGGCGATAAATATGACGTCACTGATGACGCAGTATTTATTGCCAACTTGGCTGACTTTTAAAAAATGATGGATCTTGGAGCCAGGAATGACAAATCGTCTGCAACATTCTTAACTGAATGTTAAAGAGTGGTGGGATATCAGACAAAATAAAGGATGCCAATTGTTTGGCATGTCATGACATATTTGGCCATCAAGTTTAGTTCAACTCATTCAGTGTCAACTTTTGAATAAATTCGACCATTTTTGTCTCGACAGACCAGAGGATTTAAGATTTACTATCTTTTCTGTGCATTCCATAAAAAATTCCGAATGATATTCGATGAGGTAGTCTGTATCGACCTCAATAAATATCACAATTATTTAAATTGGAAACTGCCACGCCAGATGCGAGTGATTTTCGTTTTTCGGCTCTCCTGAAAAGTTTTCTATTTTAGCCTTAGGTCGTTTTCTATTTCTAGTCCTTAATTGTTGATATTTTTTACCGGGAATTCCTCATTAAAAATAAAAAAATAAAGACAACTTAAGACTATTTGGAGAGAACAATTCTTGTGACAGAAAGGTAGTAAAGAAAACAAATTTGAATTGAAAATAAAACTTTTAAATAAAATTGGAATTTTAGAAAAAAAAAAAAAACAGCCTTTTTTAACATCTCCCAAACTGCTTTCAACACATTTAAGTTTAATGTAAACAATAGCAACCAAAGTACACAAGCACAGATTAGAAAAAGAAAAAAATCTCCATTGGTGAAAAGACAACATATTTTCTTCCGCAAATAGCCCCCAGGGATGTGGTTATCAGCCATACTTAGCAACGCTCGTAAAGGTAAACGCCATCAAAAAGTTGTCTCTTTTGATTTGCTAGTTAAAAAGTGATCTTCAAGCAATCATTCAGAAATTATTCAAAATCTATTTACTGTCTGTCTGTTTCAATAATAGATCTCACCAGTGTTTCAAATGTTGTCTGTTGCCATGGGAACGAAACTTTTGCTCTTTACCACCTGGGATTTTAGGAGAAAGTTGTCTATTCTTTATTATAATTGGAAACCAATTTCCTGCATGCAGATCCCTATTCTAACTAAATCAACGATTCTTGTTTCTATAGAAACCGACATCAACCAGACTATCTGGGGAGAGCCATTTCCCTAACAGACAGAAAATAGCACCGCTAAGTTTTGTTCATTGCCTCTTGAAATCTAAATGTCTTGTTTGTAATAGGTGATTAACTGGCAGATTTACATATAAATAGTAGAAAATCACTTACTTTGTGTATATTTCCACATTGAAGAATGCGTAGTCACCACTGTCCACCATCCCAAGGTCATCAGCAGTCAGCATGATGTTGCGGATGGCATCGGATCCAGCGCACATCACGATCACTGCCAAGGAGAAGAATATTTAAAGACATCAACAATGGATTACTATAACCTGCTGTATTATGTAACTAGACCTATAACCTACTATATAATTAACTAGAAGAGCATTTGAAGACATCAACAATGCGATTACTATAACCTACAATTTAATTCAACGAGACAACTATAACCTACTGCATAATTAAGTAGAAGAACATTTAAAGACATCAACAATGGATTACTATAACCTACAATTTAATTCAACGAAACAACTATAACCTACTGCATAATTAAGTAGAAGAACATTTAAAGACATCAACGATGGATTATTATAACCTACAATGTTATTTAACGGGGACAACTATAACCTAATGTATAATTAACTAGAAGAACATTTAAAGACATCAACAATGGATTATTATAACCTACAATGTTATTTAAGGTATACATATACATTAGGAATCGTGAAATTTGACTCAAGTCTGCGTTTTTGTTTTTTTGGTTTTAAAATATTCCCGAATTCATTACCCTTAAAATGATACCATTTTCTTCCTGAGACTCAAATTACTTTTTAAATTACAGTAGGTTTTGTGAACCTGTTTTGTATCACGTTCATTAGTGTAGTAAACTTTAAACGCGTGTTCTGAAGAATGACATTTTGGTGTTATATGACTTTACGCCAACTGTCATAACTTCACAATAAATGGTTCGATTTCCAAAATTCAAATTTTGTTTTGTCGACAATAGTTGTGAATGTGTTTTCTATGGAGCATCTAATGCATATTGTTAAGATCAAATTTTTTATGCATATTTTAATCTTAATTTTTTGTTAAAAACTATGTATTTTTTTAAACTTATTATTTAAAAACTTATAATTAAATAAATATTGCAGCCAAATTCAAAATTCTCCATAGGAACATGCGTCAATATAATATTTCTTATTTGCAATAAAAATAACACCTCTAAGTTAATTACAAGTTTATTTATGTATGTTCTAATAATGTCCTAATTAGTCACTTTAATTGCAATTAGCTGATTAAAAAATTGACGGAAAAAAAAAGTTTGTATATAAAAATGCATCATTTTTACTCCTGATATACTGCCAAAAAGTTTGAAATTATAACCTAAAAATTAAAGAAAATCATTTCAATTGTATATGTATACCTTAACGAGGACAACTATAACCTAATGTATAATTAACTGGAAGAACCTTTAAAGACATCAACAATGGATTATTATAACCTACAATGTTATTTAACGGGGACAACTATAATTTACTGTATAATTAACTAGAAGAACATTTAAAGACATCAACAATGGATTATTATAACCTACAATGTTATTTAACGGGGACAACTATAATTTACTGTATAATTAACTAGAAGAACATTTAAAGACATCAACAATGGATTATTATAACCTACAATGTTATTTAACGGGGACAACTATAATTTACTGTATAATTAACTAGAAGAACATTTAAAGACATCAACAATGGATTATTATAACCTACAATGTTATTTAACGGGGACAACTATAATTTACTGTATAATTAACTAGAAGAACATTTAAAGACATCAACAATGGATTATTATAACCTACAATGTTATTTAACGGGGACAACTATAATTTACTGTATAATTAACTAGAAGAACATTTAAAGACATCAACAATGGATTATTATAACCTACAATGTTATTTAACGGGGACAACTATAATTTACTGTATAATTAACTAGAAGAACATTTAAAGACATCAACAATGGATTATTATAACCTACAATGTTATTTAACGGGGACAACTATAATTTACTGTATAATTAACTAGAAGAACATTTAAAGACATCAACAATGGATTATTATAACCTACAATGTTATTTAACGGGGACAACTATAATTTACTGTATAATTAACTGGAAGAACCTTTAAAGACATCAACAATGGATTATTATAACCTACAATGTTATTTAACGGGGACAACTATAATTTACTGTATAATTAACTAGAAGAACATTTAAAGACATCAACAATGGATTATTATAACCTACAATGTTATTTAACGGGGACAACTATAGTTTACTGTATAATTAACTAGAAGAACATTTAAAGACATCAACAATGGATTATTATAACCTACAATGTTATTTAACGGGGACAACTATAATTTACTGTATAATTAACTGGAAGAACCTTTAAAGACATCAACAATGGATTATTATAACCTACAATGTTATTTAACGGGGACAACTATAATTTACTGTATAATTAACTGGAAGAACATTTAAAGACATCAACAATGGATTATTATAACCTACAATGTTATTTAACGGGGACAACTATAATTTACTGTATAATTAACTAGAAGAACATTTAAAGACATCAACAATGGATTATTATAACCTACAATGTTATTTAACGGGGACAACTATAATTTACTGTATAATTAACTAGAAGAACATTTAAAGACATCAACAATGGATTATTATAACCTACAATGTTATTTAACGGGGACAACTATAATTTACTGTATAATTAACTGGAAGAACCTTTAAAGACATCAACAATGGATTATTATACCTACAATGTTATTTAACGGGGACAACTATAATTTACTGTATAATTAACTGGAAGAACCTTTAAAGACATCAACAATGGATTATTATAACCTACAATGTTATTTAACGGGGACAACTATAATTTACTGTATAATTAACTGGAAGAACATTTAAAGACATCAACAATGGATTATTATAACCTACAATGTTATTTAACGGGGACAACTATAATTTACTGTATAATTAACTAGAAGAACATTTAAAGACATCAACAATGGATTATTATAACCTACAATGTTATTTAACGGGGACAACTATAACCTAATGTATAATTAACTGGAAGAACCTTTAAAGACATCAACAATGGATTATTATAACCTACAATGTTATTTAACGGGGACAACTATAATTTACTGTATAATTAACTAGAAGAACATTTAAAGACATCAACAATGGATTATTATAACCTACAATGTTATTTAACGGGGACAACTATAATTTACTGTATAATTAACTAGAAGAACATTTAAAGACATCAACAATGGATTATTATAACCTACAATGTTATTTAACGGGGACAACTATAATTTACTGTATAATTAACTAGAAGAACATTTAAAGACATCAACAATGGATTATTATAACCTACAATGTTATTTAACGGGGACAACTATAATTTACTGTATAATTAACTAGAAGAACATTTAAAGACATCAACAATGGATTATTATAACCTACAATGTTATTTAACGGGGACAACTATAATTTACTGTATAATTAACTAGAAGAACAATTAAAGACATCAACAATGGATTATTATAACCTACAATGTTATTTAACGGGGACAACTATAATTTACTGTATAATTAACTAGAAGAACATTTAAAGACATCAACAATGGATTATTATAACCTACAATGTTATTTAACGGGGATAACTATAATTTACTGTATAATTAACTAGAAGAACATTTAAAGACATCAACAATGGATTATTATAACCTACAATGTTATTTAACGGGGACAACTATAATTTACTGTATAATTAACTGGAAGAACCTTTAAAGACATCAACAATGGATTATTATAACCTACAATGTTATTTAACGGGGACAACTATAATTTACTGTATAATTAACTAGAAGAACATTTAAAGACATCAACAATGGATTATTATAACCTACAATGTTATTTAACGGGGACAACTATAATTTACTGTATAATTAACTGGAAGAACCTTTAAAGACATCAACAATGGATTATTATACCTACAATGTTATTTAACGGGGACAACTATAATTTACTGTATAATTAACTGGAAGAACCTTTAAAGACATCAACAATGGATTATTATAACCTACAATGTTATTTAACGGGGACAACTATAATTTACTGTATAATTAACTGGAAGAACATTTAAAGACATCAACAATGGATTATTATAACCTACAATGTTATTTAACGGGGACAACTATAATTTACTGTATAATTAACTAGAAGAACATTTAAAGACATCAACAATGGATTATTATAACCTACAATGTTATTTAACGGGGACAACTATAACCTAATGTATAATTAACTGGAAGAACCTTTAAAGACATCAACAATGGATTATTATAACCTACAATGTTATTTAACGGGGACAACTATAATTTACTGTATAATTAACTAGAAGAACATTTAAAGACATCAACAATGGATTATTATAACCTACAATGTTATTTAACGGGGACAACTATAATTTACTGTATAATTAACTAGAAGAACATTTAAAGACATCAACAATGGATTATTATAACCTACAATGTTATTTAACGGGGACAACTATAATTTACTGTATAATTAACTAGAAGAACATTTAAAGACATCAACAATGGATTATTATAACCTACAATGTTATTTAACGGGGACAACTATAATTTACTGTATAATTAACTAGAAGAACATTTAAAGACATCAACAATGGATTATTATAACCTACAATGTTATTTAACGGGGACAACTATAATTTACTGTATAATTAACTAGAAGAACAATTAAAGACATCAACAATGGATTATTATAACCTACAATGTTATTTAACGGGGACAACTATAATTTACTGTATAATTAACTAGAAGAACATTTAAAGACATCAACAATGGATTATTATAACCTACAATGTTATTTAACGGGGACAACTATAATTTACTGTATAATTAACTAGAAGAACATTTAAAGACATCAACAATGGATTATTATAACCTACAATGTTATTTAACGGGGACAACTATAATTTACTGTATAATTAACTGGAAGAACCTTTAAAGACATCAACAATGGATTATTATAACCTACAATGTTATTTAACGGGGACAACTATAATTTACTGTATAATTAACTAGAAGAACATTTAAAGACATCAACAATGGATTATTATAACCTACAATGTTATTTAACGGGGACAACTATAGTTTACTGTATAATTAACTAGAAGAACATTTAAAGACATCAACAATGGATTATTATAACCTACAATGTTATTTAACGGGGACAACTATAATTTACTGTATAATTAACTGGAAGAACCTTTAAAGACATCAACAATGGATTATTATAACCTACAATGTTATTTAACGGGGACAACTATAATTTACTGTATAATTAACTGGAAGAACATTTAAAGACATCAACAATGGATTATTATAACCTACAATGTTATTTAACGGGGACAACTATAATTTACTGTATAATTAACTAGAAGAACATTTAAAGACATCAACAATGGATTATTATAACCTACAATGTTATTTAACGGGGACAACTATAATTTACTGTATAATTAACTAGAAGAACATTTAAAGACATCAACAATGGATTATTATAACCTACAATGTTATTTAACGGGGACAACTATAATTTACTGTATAATTAACTGGAAGAACCTTTAAAGACATCAACAATGGATTATTATAACCTACAATGTTATTTAACGGGGACAACTATAATTTACTGTATAATTAACTGGAAGAACATTTAAAGACATCAACAATGGATTATTATAACCTACAATGTTATTTAACGGGGACAACTATAATTTACTGTATAATTAACTGAAAGAACCTTTAAAGACATCAACAATGAATTATTATAACCTACAATGTTATTTAACGGGGACAACTATAATTTACTGTATAATTAACTAGAAGAACATTTAAAGACATCAACAATGGATTATTATAACCTACAATGTTATTTAACGGGGACAACTATAATTTACTGTATAATTAACTGGAAGAACCTTTAAAGACATCAACAATGGATTATTATAACCTACAATGTTATTTAACGGGGACAACTATAATTTACTGTATAATTAACTGGAAGAACATTTAA
Organism: Linyphia triangularis; assembly: GCA_963978545.1. Classification (NCBI taxonomy): domain Eukaryota; kingdom Metazoa; phylum Arthropoda; class Arachnida; order Araneae; family Linyphiidae; genus Linyphia; species Linyphia triangularis. Next base: position 72,874,415 of record OZ021730.1, read on the forward strand.
AGACATCAACAATGGATTATTATAACCTACAATGTTATTTAACGGGGACAACTATAATTTACTGTATAATTAACTAGAAGAACATTTAAAGACATCAACAATGGATTATTATAACCTACAATGTTATTTAACGGGGACAACTATAACCTAATGTATAATTAACTGGAAGAACCTTTAAAGACATCAACAATGGATTATTATAACCTACAATGTTATTTAACGGGGACAACTATAATTTACTGTATAATTAACTAGAAGAACATTTAAAGACATCAACAATGGATTATTATAACCTACAATGTTATTTAACGGGGACAACTATAATTTACTGTATAATTAACTAGAAGAACATTTAAAGACATCAACAATGGATTATTATAACCTACAATGTTATTTAACGGGGACAACTATAATTTACTGTATAATTAACTAGAAGAACATTTAAAGACATCAACAATGGATTATTATAACCTACAATGTTATTTAACGGGGACAACTATAATTTACTGTATAATTAACTAGAAGAACATTTAAAGACATCAACAATGGATTATTATAACCTACAATGTTATTTAACGGGGACAACTATAATTTACTGTATAATTAACTAGAAGAACATTTAAAGACATCAACAATGGATTATTATAACCTACAATGTTATTTAACGGGGACAACTATAACCTAATGTATAATTAACTGGAAGAACCTTTAAAGACATCAACAATGGATTATTATAACCTACAATGTTATTTAACGGGGACAACTATAATTTACTGTATAATTAACTAGAAGAACATTTAAAGACATCAACAATGGATTATTATAACCTACAATGTTATTTAACGGGGACAACTATAATTTACTGTATAATTAACTAGAAGAACATTTAAAGACATCAACAATGGATTATTATAACCTACAATGTTATTTAACGGGGACAACTATAATTTACTGTATAATTAACTAGAAGAACATTTAAAGACATCAACAAGGGATTATTATAACCTACAATGTTATTTAACGGGGACAACTATAATTTACTGTATAATTAACTAGAAGAACATTTAAAGACATCAACAATGGATTATTATAACCTACAATGTTATTTAACGGGGACAACTATAATTTACTGTATAATTAACTAGAAGAACATTTAAAGACATCAACAATGGATTATTATAACCTACAATGTTATTTAACGGGGACAACTATAATTTACTGTATAATTAACTAGAAGAACATTTAAAGACATCAACAATGGATTATTATAACCTACAATGTTATTTAACGGGGACAACTATAATTTACTGTATAATTAACTAGAAGAACATTTAAAGACATCAACAATGGATTATTATAACCTACAATGTTATTTAACGGGGACAACTATAATTTACTGTATAATTAACTAGAAGAACATTTAAAGACATCAACAATGGATTATTATAACCTACAATGTTATTTAACGGGGACAACTATAATTTACTGTATAATTAACTAGAAGAACATTTAAAGACATCAACAATGGATTATTATAACCTACAATGTTATTTAACGGGGACAACTATAATTTACTGTATAATTAACTAGAAGAACATTTAAAGACATCAACAATGGATTATTATAACCTACAATGTTATTTAACGGGGACAACTATAATTTACTGTATAATTAACTAGAAGAACATTTAAAGACATCAACAATGGATTATTATAACCTACAATGTTATTTAACGGGGACAACTATAATTTACTGTATAATTAACTAGAAGAACCTTTAAAGACATCAACAATGGATTATTATAACCTACAATGTTATTTAACGGGGACAACTATAATTTACTGTATAATTAACTAGAAGAACATTTAAAGACATCAACAATGGATTATTATAACCTACAATGTTATTTAACGGGGACAACTATAATTTACTGTATAATTAACTAGAAGAACCTTTAAAGACATCAACAATGGATTATTATAACCTACAATGTTATTTAACGGGGACAACTATAATTTACTGTATAATTAACTAGAAGAACATTTAAAGACATCAACAATGGATTATTATAACCTACAATGTTATTTAACGGGGACAACTATAATTTACTGTATAATTAACTAGAAGAACATTTAAAGACATCAACAATGGATTATTATAACCTACAATGTTATTTAACGGGGACAACTATAATTTACTGTATAATTAACTAGAAGAACATTTAAAGACATCAACAATGGATTATTATAACCTACAATGTTATTTAACGGGGACAACTATAATTTACTGTATAATTAACTAGAAGAACATTTAAAGACATCAACAATGGATTATTATAACCTACAATGTTATTTAACGGGGACAACTATAATTTACTGTATAATTAACTAGAAGAACATTTAAAGACATCAACAATGGATTATTATAACCTACAATGTTATTTAACGGGGACAACTATAACCTACTGTATAATTAACTAGAAGAACATTTAAAGACATCAACAATGGATAACTATAACCTATAGTGTTATTTAACGGGAACAACTATAACTTAGTGTATAATTAACTTGAAGAACATTTAAAGACATCAACAATGGATTATTATAACCTATAGTGTTATTTAACGGGGAAAACTATAACTTACTGTATAATTAACTAGAAGAACATTTAAAGACATCAACAATGGATAACTATAACCTACAATGTTATTTAACGGGGACAACTATAATTTACTGTATAATTAACTAGAAGAACATTTAAAGACATCAACAATGGATTATTATAACCTACAATGTTATTTAACGGGGACAACTATAATTTACTGTATAATTAACTAGAAGAACATTTAAAGACATCAACAATGGATTATTATAACCTACAATGTTATTTAACGGGGACAACTATAATTTACTGTATAATTAACTAGAAGAACATTTAAAGACATCAACAATGGATTATTATAACCTACAATGTTATTTAACGGGGACAACTATAATTTACTGTATAATTAACTAGAAGAACATTTAAAGACATCAACAATGGATTATTATAACCTACAATGTTATTTAACGGGGACAACTATAACCTACTGTATAATTAACTAGAAGAACATTTAAAGACATCAACAATGGATAACTATAACCTATAGTGTTATTTAACGGGAACAACTATAACTTAGTGTATAATTAACTAGAAGAACATTTAAAGACATCAACAATGGATTATTATAACCTACAATGTTATTTAACGGGGACAACTATAATTTACTGTATAATTAACTAGAAGAACATTTAAAGACATCAACAATGGATTATTATAACCTACAATGTTATTTAACGGGGACAACTATAATTTACTGTATAATTAACTAGAAGAACCTTTAAAGACATCAACAATGGATTATTATAACCTACAATGTTATTTAACGGGGACAACTATAATTTACTGTATAATTAACTAGAAGAACATTTAAAGACATCAACAATGGATTATTATAACCTACAATGTTATTTAACGGGGACAACTATAATTTACTGTATAATTAACTAGAAGAACATTTAAAGACATCAACAATGGATTATTATAACCTACAATGTTATTTAACGGGGACAACTATAATTTACTGTATAATTAACTAGAAGAACATTTAAAGACATCAACAATGGATTATTATAACCTACAATGTTATTTAACGGGGACAACTATAATTTACTGTATAATTAACTAGAAGAACATTTAAAGACATCAACAATGGATTATTATAACCTACAATGTTATTTAACGGGGACAACTATAATTTACTGTATAATTAACTAGAAGAACATTTAAAGACATCAACAATGGATTATTATAACCTACAATGTTATTTAACGGGGACAACTATAATTTACTGTATAATTAACTAGAAGAACATTTAAAGACATCAACAATGGATTATTATAACCTACAATGTTATTTAACGGGGACAACTATAATTTACTGTATAATTAACTAGAAGAACATTTAAAGACATCAACAATGGATTATTATAACCTACAATGTTATTTAACGGGGACAACTATAACCTACTGTATAATTAACTAGAAGAACATTTAAAGACATCAACAATGGATAACTATAACCTATAGTGTTATTTAACGGGAACAACTATAACTTAGTGTATAATTAACTTGAAGAACATTTAAAGACATCAACAATGGATTATTATAACCTATAGTGTTATTTAACGGGGAAAACTATAACTTACTGTATAATTAACTAGAAGAACATTTAAAGACATCAACAATGGATAACTATAACCTACAATGTTATTTAACGGGGACAACTATAATTTACTGTATAATTAACTAGAAGAACATTTAAAGACATCAACAATGGATTATTATAACCTACAATGTTATTTAACGGGGACAACTATAATTTACTGTATAATTAACTAGAAGAACATTTAAAGACATCAACAATGGATTATTATAACCTACAATGTTATTTAACGGGGACAACTATAATTTACTGTATAATTAACTAGAAGAACATTTAAAGACATCAACAATGGATTATTATAACCTACAATGTTATTTAACGGGGACAACTATAATTTACTGTATAATTAACTAGAAGAACATTTAAAGACATCAACAATGGATTATTATAACCTACAATGTTATTTAACGGGGACAACTATAACCTACTGTATAATTAACTAGAAGAACATTTAAAGACATCAACAATGGATAACTATAACCTATAGTGTTATTTAACGGGAACAACTATAACTTAGTGTATAATTAACTTGAAGAACATTTAAAGACATCAACAATGGATTATTATAACCTATAGTGTTATTTAACGGGGAAAACTATAACTTACTGTATAATTAACTAGAAGAACATTTAAAGACATCAACAATGGATAACTATAACCTATTGTATAATTTAACTAGAAACCTATTGTATAATTTAATTAGAAACCTATTGTATAATTTAACTAGAAACCTATTGTATAATTTAACTAGAAACCTATTGTATAATTTAACTAGAAACCTATTGTATAATTTAACTAGAAACCTATTGTATAATTTAACTAGAAACCTATTGTATAATTTAACTAAACAACTATAACGCACTATATAATTAACTAGAAGAACATTTAAATTCATCAACAATGGATTGCTACAACCTACTGTATAATTTAACTTATTGCTATCTTACAATTATCTCCTTCGGTTACAACTGCTTTTAGTGGGATTGTATCATTTCAAAAGTGACAAAGAAAGAGAAAATTAAATAAATTTGCAGAAGATCAATTTTGAAAGCTGGTTAACTATATAGCTCTAACTCACATTTGACTAATACTATATTTCCGTTATATGTTAATTAAGACAATCTTAAATAAAATAATTAAACAACGTTTTGTGACTTACTGTATAATATAACCCATTACCATTTAAATATTACTATCTCTTTCAGTTATAATTGCCTAAGTGGGACCATACCATTTTAAAAGTTATAGGGAAGGGTAAAAAAAAAAATCATCATGAAGAAAATGAATTTTGAATTGCAATTTACTGTATACTTCTTACTCACTATTAATTAATACTGCCTTTCTGTTATAATGAAAAATCATAGAATCCCTTCCAGACAGTGGGGAATAATAATTAAGATCATCTCTCTATATATAAGGCAAAGCCCTCACTCACTGACTCACTCATCACTAATTCTCCCACTTCCCACATAGTCACAACTCTGAAAATCGGCACAAATATCAACAATGGTAAAAATAGAAAAAGTAAACTATTCCGATCTCGATTAACACACTTTAAGGGGTCGAAAAGGGGTTAAACGTTCCAAACGGGGGACATTCGAAAATCCTACTTCCCACATAGTCACAACTCTGAAAATTGGCACAAATATCAACAATGGTAAAAATAGAAAAAGTAAGCTATTCCGATCTCGATTAACACACTTTAAGGGGTCGAAAAGGGGTTAAACGTTCCAAACGGGGGACATTCGAAAATCCTACTTCCCACATAGTCACAACTCTGAAAATCGGCGCAAATATCAACAATGGTAAAAATAGAAAAAGTAAACTATTCCGATCTCGATTAACACACTTTAAGGGGTCGAAAAGGGGTTAAACGTTCCAAACGGGGGACATTCGAAAATCCTACTTCCCACATAGTCACAACTCTGAAAATCGGCACAAATATCAACAATGGTAAAAATAGAAAAGTAAGCTATTCCGATCTCGATTAACCCACTTTAAGAGGTCAAAAAGGGGTTAAACGTTCCAAACGAGCGATATATTCGAATGTCCTACTTCTCATATTTTCACAATTCTGAAAACTGGTGTGAATATCAATAAAGACAAACGCATATAAAGTAAACTATTCCGATCTCCGGTGGATCAAGGGGTGGAAAAGGGGTTAAACGTTCCAAACGAGGAATATTCGAATGTACCACTTCCCATATGGTCACAACTCGGAAATTTGGTACAAATGTCAAAAAAGATTAAACATAGAAAAAGTAAGCTATTCTGTTCTCGATTAACCAACTTTAAGGGGTCGAAAAGGGGTTAAATGTTCCAAACGAAGGATATCCGAATGTTCCTCTTCCAATGTAGTCATTTTTCTGATATTTTTTGCAAATGTTAAAAAAATAAGTCATTCCAATATCGATTAACGAATTTTTAAGGGATGAAAAGACGACGCAACATTGAAACTATACGAGGATTAACTTAATGTCTAATTAACTTAATTCCAATACAGCTACTACTTTGAAATTTAAAACTAAGAGCAAACATAAACACAATAAACTATTCCAGTTTACTATTCACAATTATAAATTTCGTTTAAAATGTCAACAAAGGAAAGTTCCTATTTTGATAAATCAATTTGTCGGGATCGAAAAGGGAGCAAACGTCAGAAGTGTAGAATACATGAATGTCTTTTGATCGCTAAAATGCTAATTATAAAATTTCGTAGCGCAGCACGGGTATTCAGCTAGTATCAAATAAATATGCAATGTAATATGACTTACTATATAATTTAATCCATTACCATTTAACTATTGCTGTCTCTCTCTATTTTAAATAGCCGAAGTAGGACCTTACCACTTCAAAAGTTACAGGGGAGAAAAATAATAAAATACAACTGGAAGAAAATCAACTCTGGGTAAAAATAAACTATATAATACTGACTCACAAATAACTAAACTTTTCGGTCACAATAAAGACAAACCCGAGTTTTTCTATGGTAGATGTCGGAAATATCGATTAAAATAAATATCGATATTATATCGTTGCATAGAAAAAATTTCGATAAAATATCGATATATCGATACATGATTTTGTTTTATTTGATTTTCAATTTTGCCTGAAATGAAGTTTTTCGTGGCAAATTTCTGCTTTTCTTGAATTCATGTTTTAATAAATAAATTATAAAAATTGCTTTTAATGAATAAATTATATTATCAATCAGAATAAATAAAATACATATGCATGTCAATGCATAAATTCACATTTATTTTTAAAGAAATTTTTTTGAAAAGTAGTTTACCGCAAATTTTCTGATAGAGATGTTTTTAATATTTAAAATTAGATGCAAATTCCAGGCACACGTTGGCAACAGAAAGGCGCTGTGTTAATGACTACTAATAAATGATCTCATCTTTCCGTTACATTTCTTTTTGGTTAGGGTGCCATTTTAACTGTCTCTCAGCCAAGTCCAAACTTTAGTTTTGAAGTTTTTGAAAAGAGAATAAAGAAAATCGAAAAAACACATAGAACTACAAAACGATCATCAAAAACTATAAACCTTTGAAAATATCGATATATCGGTGACTTGTATCGATATTTTTACTATCGATATTTTAAAAAAAATATCGTCATATCGATATATAGCTGACCTCTATTCCATGGAGATTTTCAATACTGTTAATTAAGTACGTCTCAAGGAAATCAAGAATGGATTATGACTTACTGTATAATACATTTAATTCCCTAATGTTTGCTATTATCATGCTATTACTATCATTACTTATAATTGCCATAAAGGGTACATAATAAATACCATGGACACAAAGACGTATAGAATACGTAATGAAATAGAAGTAAATAATACATGAAATACATAATGGATTATAGCCTGCTCTATAATTCAAACTCAGTAATATCTACTTTTATATCTTTCTGTAATAATCATTAAAGGAGGGTCCAATCATTGAGAGAGCAAAATGTTTCAGTTAGGTTCAGATAGCATTGCGGTAAGGTATCGGGCTCATGACCGGAGGGTTGTGGGTTCGGTCCTCGGCCCCTCAAATATCGGTGTGTACGTATTGAGAACTGGTGCACATTAAATCTGTTGGCCTCAATGTCCTCTCGTTGGTGTGGTGGGGTTGGAGAGAGGGTTTTACACAAGAAAATTTTGATCTCGTATTCTTCCAGATGCTCAAAATTACGAGACGTATTTAGTTGTGTTAAGGTATTCAGTAATTTTACTAGTATGTGAAGAAAATAAATTTGTACCAATGAACTAGTGCACCGCCTGCGCATATAGAAGAATTACATTGTTTGGTTGATCATCAGAGTTAGATATTGCATCATAATTGCCGAGATATATAAGAAAGTTATATTAGAAATCAGAACTCGGCACGGCATGACTCGTGTATCTCAACAGTCTGATGATAAATTATAAACCACACATCTATCATAGAGTATGCAATTGAGTTTTTAATTAACATTCAAGTTCGATCTATTGTCGTATAGGCATATGCTCAACACAAAGCCTCTTTCATTAGCGCGATTGATTGGTTGGTTGTTTTCAGATTATCTGGCGCCGTCAGCAACAAGAGGGCTATGATGCACCGAAACATTCATCATTAGACAAGCCAACATACATTTACAAACACCCATGCCTAACACGGGACTCGAACCCGCAACCTCGCGGTCTAGAAGCTAGCACGCTAACCACTATACTGTTTGGTCGGCCATAAGCGCGATTGAATGACGGCAAGTTGGTTTCTTAGTATTCCGTAAAAGCGACCTTTTTAGTGACAGTTACAGCCCCAAAATTTGATTGAATGCATTGACATCTATCTGTCAAGTTTCAGCCCGATTGGATGACGGCAAGGGGGGATAATGAGTCCTCCACAAATTAGCACACCATCGACACACACAAAATTGTAGTTAATAAAAAAAAATTAAACAGCGTACAGAAATAAATTATAAAGATTATTATGTAAAATCATGAAAACAAGTTAAAGATTTCAAAAATCATATATTTGAAATAATCAAGAAATGTTGTTACAGGGAAACTATTCGATAATACCGCATCACATACCAAGCTAACACGTTCAATCGTCAAAGCTAACACGTTCGTCGCTTGCATAGGAGCCCATGTTGAATTCAACAACTTTGGGGGCATCTCATTTAATAACCTATTCATTTAACCTTCTGAAATTTTCATAGTATAGAGTATATGGACACTTTTAAGTACTTTAACACAAAATGTTTAATATTTTATTCAAAATTCAAAAAATTATGCCTTTTTAAAAATAGATTTATAAAAGTGCTAAAATTTTAAATTTATAAATAGTGTGTCACTTATCATTTATTTCTCACGTTAAAGTACTTAAGTACATTAGAGGAACATATTGTTGCGAATTTTTGTATATTTGTAAATATTTCGTAGTGTTAATTTTGTAAATAGTAAAATGTATGTACATTTCGCATAAGGCAGTGCAATAGTTCGTCGTTATTTTGCTTCCCCGCAATGTGTGTCTTGATGCTTGATAACGGGTTTTACAGAGGTAAAGCTGGGAAGCGAGTGTTACAAGGAGCAGGGCATTTAACATTATGGTTAGAGCAATCTCGCCAAATTGGCGAGATAGAGCCAAGTTGGCGATGGTTTGGAGACTAATTTTTGTCGCCAAACTTGGCGACCATTTAGCGACATTTTCGGTCCCCATGTACATGTATAGGACTTTTCGACAACTATCTGGAAAGTTCTCCAAATATCTACCTCTAGAAATTTCACGTATGTTCGCCTCCCATGTAAAAATTCAAGAGAGCGGGTGACAGAGTTAGTTGATTTTGAGTCACTAAATTAGTTGACTGAGTTAGTTGACTGGAATTACTGAGTCTCAGTGAACATTCCGAGTAGTTCTAAAGCGAACTGTATTGCATTGTCTTTTGCGACTATTTAGCAGTTGTGTTGTCAAGTTTTTTTAACTGCTGTTTTGTGCTCTATTGTTGTGAAAAGAGCTGTATTGAGTCTACTAGAACGAGAAGTTCTGGAGTTGTAATAGAATCTGTGAAGATTATTTTGGAATAAATTTCTGCAAGTTTTGATCTGCTTTGGCTTCAAATCTTTCGAACTAATCCACGCAACAATATGAACAAAAATTTCAAGCATTTATATTTAATAGATTTTTATGTTATGTGCTTCCAAACAATATTTAATATTTCGTTTAGCTCCAAAGAAACGTTTATAGGAATTCGGCTTTGAACTTAGTAAACATGATTTACATACTTACAATTTCTTTACTTTAAAAAATTATTAAAAATACTTTTAAACAAGATATAATTACAGATAGGGCATCATTTAAAAATGAAGAATTTAAATTATAATAAGCAATAAGGAGGTAAAATTAAAATCGATAATCTGAAAACATTTTTATGAGACGAATCCCTTAAAGGTCAAAATTTCACGCACAAAAAAAAGTCCTAAAAATCTACATTCCTTTTAAGTACTTCCAGAATGAGATTTTACAAAGACTTTTATAAAAAACCACTGTTAAAAGTAGCACCATTGTTTTATTTCCGAAGGACATTTCCCAGCATTTGAAGCAATGGTCAAGAATAAACCAAAAGAATATCACAACAGTAAATAAAAAAAAAAAATCCAATAAATCTCTATAGAACATAAAGTCACAGCGACAATAAAACTGTTCCAAAAAAAAACAGATTTTCTGGAGCATATCTTGTTACGTCACTCATCATAAAAACAGTTTTAAGGCTCTTTTTGTAAGAAATATTTTTTTTACGGTTGGCACTGCGTTTTGAATGCAAATGTTCTCTACAAAATGGAACGTTTCATAGAAAAAGCTTTTGTGCTGTGTTTGGCAACACTTCAAAAGAATTTGATTTACCCCAAGTTACATTTTTTTTATTTTTTATTCTTCTATTTTATAGTTCATTTTAGGCATTTTTCGGAATGTAAAATATAAATGTTTTTGCTAAAGAGAGCATGTTGTATTTTATATTTTCGTTAACAAGTTTTGTTTCAAAGTCGAATGTAGTTTTTTTTTATTGGATGTTATGTTTGTAAACATATCGTTACATTGTTTAAGGTTTTTTTAGAAATTGTTACCGTTATATAGTTGCATTCATTTTTATTGTAACAGTGCCGAGGCAACATCTTATTTCGTGAGAATTTTATTAACCTCTAAACTCAAGTTTTTATCTTATGTAATATTTCCAGACTTTTTTTGTGTGTAAAATTACCTTTTTACCCAGATGTAAACGTATAATAAAAAAGTATATATTTTTTTTTATTTCTAAAAATTTTAGAAAATCCTGATTTCAAAAAAGTGATCAAGAAAAATGTTTGTCAGTGTGTCAATGGTCAACATAACTCCCGGACAAATTGACCTACGATGTTGTAATTTGGTGAGTGGGTTGGTGGAGGCCATGAGACCTACCATTAAAGTTTTCGTCAAAATTGCGCATGTGCATAAGGTAACTGCCATTGAAAAAATCATGTTTTTCAGTAATTGCTAAAAAAACGGCTCTAACGATTTTCTCCGAAATCGCCGTGGTAATGCGTCTTAAGGTGTTCTAAACATCCCCAATTCCGAAATTCCTGTAAAAATATTTTAATGGCTTAAAAAGTTGAAAAACGAAAGCCTTCAACACTCTTTCCTTGAGCATACCTCATCAACCCTCATTTTTTCTATTCTGCTTAGTTTCACTTAAAAGAAAGGATAATATAAGAACTATCGCAAAAAATATCGCCAAACTGGCGATTTTTTTCTAAATGAATGAAGAAAATATAAAACGGTAAATGACACAAATCCACGTTAGTATTATAGAGTAATTGAAAGCTGAGTGATGTTCCACACCCCTAGTTCTCACTTGATACAAAATAAAAAAAATTTAAGTGAGCTATACTCATTTATAGACCAAGTTATTCCCTTCTGAAAATTAGTTTTTCTACAATTACACACTGGCTTCTTTGTTTATAAATAGAATATCAATATTTCATAATATGGTAGCCTATATGAGGGAGACTCTTTGTATAGAGCACTTGATGAGGTTTATTTAGAGAGTTCTCAATGAGAGCAAACTCTAAGTAACGCCTATTAAAATACTCTACGAGAGGGAACTCTGTATAGAAGGTACTCTTTAAAAGGAGACTCTATATTAAAGGTTGGTTTGTGCGCTCGACGACCTATTCTTGTGCGAAATAATGGCTAATCAGGCCGGGATCTACATCTTAACGTGGATTCTGAATCACAACGAACATCTAAGCCAATACTGGATTCGAACCCAGTACCTTTGGCATGCGAAACCAGAGTTCAAACCCCTCCGTCATCAGGTAGGCGACTCTATATAGAAGTTACTCAATAAGAAGATACTCTGTATAGAAGTTACTCTGCAATAATGGACTCTATATGGAAGTTACTATGTAGGAAGATACTCTATAATATGACACTATATATAGAAGTTACTCTATAATATGACACTATATATAGAAAGTTACTCAATAACAAGAGACTATATATAGAAGTTACTCAATAACAAGAGACTATATATAGAAGTTACTCTGCAAGAAGATACTCTATATGGAAGTTACTATGTAAGAAGATACTCTATAATATAACACTATATATAGAAGTTACTCTGCAAGAAGAGACTCTATATGGAAGTTACTATGTAGGAAGATACTCTATAATATGACACTATATATAGAAGTTAATCTATAATATGACACTATATATAGAAAAATACTCAATAACAAGAGACTATATATAGAAGTTACTCGATAACAGACTCTATATAGAAGTTACTCTGCAAGAAGATACTCTATATGGAAGTTACTATGTAAGAAGATACTCTACAATATAACACTATATATAGAAGTTACTCTGCAAGAAGAGACTCTATATGGAAGTTACTATGTAGGAAGATACTCTATAATATGACACTATATATAGAAGTTACTCTATAATATGACACTATATATAGAAAGTTACTCAATAACAAGAGACTATATATAGAAGTTACTCGATAACAACAGACTCTATATAGAAGTTACTCTGCAAGAAGAGACTCTATATGGAAGTTACTATGTAGGAAGATACTCTATAATATGACACTATATATAGAAGTTACTCTATAATATGACACTATATATAGAAAGTTACTCAATAACAAGAGACTATATATAGAAGTTACTCGATAACAACAGACTCTATATAGAAGTTACTCTGCAAGAAGATACTCTATATGGAAGTTACTATGTAAGAAGATACTCTACAATATAACACTATATATAGAAGTTACTCTGCAAGAAGAGACTCTATATGGAAGTTACTATGTAGGAAGATACTCTATAATATGACACTATATATAGAAGTTACTCTATAATATGACACTATATATAGAAAGTTACTCAATAACAAGAGACTATATATAGAAGTTACTCGATAACAACAGACTCTATATAGAAGTTACTCTGCAAGAAGATATTCTATATGGAAGTTACTATGTAAGAAGATACTCTATAATATAACACTATATATAGAAGTTACTCGATAACAAGAGACTCTATATAGAAGTTACTCTGCAAGAAGATACTCTATATGGAAGTTACTATGTAAGAAGATACTCTATAATATAACACTATATATAGAAGTTACTCTGCAAGAAGAGACTCTATATGGAAGTTACTATGTAGGAAGATACTCTATAATATGACACTATATATAGAAGTTACTCTATAATATGACACTATATATAGAAAGTTACTCAATAACAAGAGACTCTATATAGAAGTTACTCGATAACAAGAGACTCTATATAGAAGTTACTCGATAACAACAGACTCTATATAGAAGTTACTCTGCAAGAAGATACTCTATATGGAAGTTACTATGTAAGAAGATACTCTATAATATAACACTATATATAGAAGTTACTCTGCAAGAAGAGACTCTATATGGAAGTTACTATGTAGGAAGATACTCTATAATATGACACTATATATAGAAAGTTACTCAATAACAAGAGACTATATATAGAAGTTACTCGATAACAACAGACTCTATATAGAAGTTACTCTGCAAGAAGAGACTCTATATGGAAGTTACTATGTAGGAAGATACTCTATAATATGACACTATATATAGAAGTTACTCTATAATATGACACTATATATAGAAAGTTACTCAATAACAAGAGACTCTATATAGAAGTTACTCGATAACAAGAGACTCTATATAGAAGTTACTCTGCAAGAAGAGACTCTATATGGAAGTTACTATGTAGGAAGATACTCTATAATATGACACTATATATAGAAGTTACTCTATAATATGACACTATATATAGAAAGTTACTCAATAACAAGAGACTCTATATAGAAGTTACTCGATAACAAGAGACTCTATATAGAAGTTACTCGATAACAACAGACTCTATATAGAAGTTACTCTGCAAGAAGATACTCTATATGGAAGTTACTATGTAAGAAGATACTCTATAATATAACACTATATATAGAAGTTACTCTGCAAGAAGAGACTCTATATGGAAGTTACTATGTAGGAAGATACTCTATTATATGACACTATATATAGAAGTTACTCTATAATATGACACTATATATAGAAAGTTACTCAATAACAAGAGACTATATATAGAAGTTACTCGATAACAACAGACTCTATATAGAAGTTACTCTGCAAGAAGAGACTCTATATGGAAGTTACTATGTAGGAAGATACTCTATAATATGACACTATATATAGAAGTTACTCTATAATATGACACTATATATAGAAAGTTACTCAATAACAAGAGACTCTATATAGAAGTTACTCGATAACAAGAGACTCTATATAGAAGTTACTCTGCAAGAAGAGACTCTATATGGAAGTTACTATGTAGGAAGATACTCTATAATATGACACTATATATAGAAGTTACTCTATAATATGACACTATATATAGAAAGTTACTCAATAACAAGAGACTATATATAGATGTTACTCGATAACAAGAGACTCTATATAGAAGTTACTCTGCAAGAAGAGACTCTATATGGAAGTTACTATGTAGGAAGATACTCTATAATATGACACTATATATAGAAGTTCTTCTATAATATGACACTATATATAGAAAGTTACTCAATAACAAGAGACTATATATAGAAGTTACTCGATAACAAGAGACTATATATAGAAGTTACTCTGCAAGAAGAGACTCTATATGGAAGTTACTATGTTGGAACATACTCTATAATATGACACTATATATAGAAGTTACTCTATAATATGACACTATATATAGAAGTTACTCTATAATATGACACTATATATAGAAGTTACTCTATAATATGACACTATATATAGAAAGTTACTCAATAACAAGAGACTATATATAGAAGTTACTCGATAACAACAGACTCTATATAGAAGTTACTCTGCAAGAAGATACTCTATATGGAAGTTACTCTGCAAGAAGATACTCTATAATATAACACTATATATAGAAGTTACTCTGCAAGAAGAGACTCTATATGGAAGTTACTCTGCAAGAAGAGACTCTATATGGAAGTTACTATGCAGGAAGATACTCTATAATATGACACTATAAATAGAAGTTACTCTATAATATGACACCATATATAGAGAGTTACTCAATAACAAGAGACTCTATATATAGAAGTTACTCTGCAAGAAGATACTCTATATGGAAGTTAATATCAAAGAAGGCACTCTATAATATGAGACTCTATATAGAAGTTACTCTGCAAGAAAAGACTATGTGGAAGTAATTATGTAAGAAGTTACTCTATTATATGACACTATTTATAGAAGTTACTCAATAAGAAGAGACTCTATATAGAAGTTACTCGATAACAAGAGACTCTATATAGAAGTTACTATGTAGGAAGATACTCTATAATATGACACTATATATAGAAGTTACTCTATAATATGACACTATATATAGAAGTTACTCTATAATATGACACTATATATAGAAAGTTACTCAATAACAAGAGACTATATATAGAAGTTACTCGATAACAAGAGACTCTATATAGAAGTTACTCTGCAAGAAGAGACTCTATATGGAAGTTACTATGTAGGAAGATACTCTATAATATGACACTATATATAGAAGTTACTCTATAATATGACACTATATATATAGAAAGTTACTCAATAACAAGAGACTCTATATAGAAGTTACTCGATAACAAGAGACTCTATATAGAAGTTACTCGATAACAAGAGACTCTATATAGAAGTTACTCTGCAAGAAGAGACTCTATATGGAAGTTACTATGTAGGAAGATACTCTATAATATGACACTATATATAGAAGTTACTCTATAATATGACACTATATATAGAAAGTTACTCAATAACAAGAGACTATATATAGAAGTTACTCGATAACAAGAGACTCTATATGGAAGTTACTATGTAGGAAGATACTCTATAATATGACACTATATATAGAAGTTACTCTATAATATGACACTATATATAGAAAGTTACTCAATAACAAGAGACTATATATAGAAGTTACTCGATAACAAGAGACTCTATATGGAAGTTACTATGTAGGAAGATACTCTATAATATGACACTATATATAGAAGTTACTCTATAATATGACACTATATATAGAAAGTTACTCAATAACAAGAGACTCTATATAGAAGTTACTCGATAACAAGAGACTCTATATAGAAGTTACTCGATAACAAGAGACTCTATATAGAAGTTACTCTGCAAGAAGAGACTCTATATGGAAGTTACTATGTAGGAAGATACTCTATAATATGACACTATATATAGAAGTTACTCTATAATATGACACTATATATAGAAAGTTACTCAATAACAAGAGACTATATATAGAAGTTACTCGATAACAAGAGACTCTATATGGAAGTTACTATGTAGGAAGATACTCTATAATATGACACTATATATAGAAGTTACTCTATAATATGACACTATATATAGAAAGTTACTCAATAACAAGAGACTCTATATAGAAGTTACTCGATAACAAGAGACTCTATATAGAAGTTACTCGATAACAAGAGACTCTATATAGAAGTTACTCGATAACAAGAGACTCTATATAGAAGTTACTCTGCAAGAAGAGACTCTATATGGAAGTTACTATGCAGGAAGATACTCTATAATATGACACTATAAATAGAAGTTACTCTATAATATGTCACTATATATAAAAAGTTACTCAATAACAAGAGACTATATATAGAAGTTACTCGATAACAACAGACTCTATATAGAAGTTACTCTGCAAGAAGATACTCTATATGGAAGTTACTCTGCAAAAAGATACTCTATATGGAAGTTACTATGTAAGAAGATTCTCTATAATATAACACTATATATAGAAGTTACTCTGCAAGAAGAGACTCTATATGGAAGTTACTCTGCAAGAAGAGACTCTATATGGAAGTTACTATGCAGGAAGATACTCTATAATATGACACTATAAATAGAAGTTACTCTATAATATGACACTATATATAGAAAGTTATTCAATAACAAGAGACTCTATATATAGAAGTTACTCTGCAAGAAGATACTATATATGGAAGTTACTATCTAAGAAGGTACTCTATAATATGAGACTCTATATAGAAGTTACTCTGGAAGAAAAGACTATGTGGAAGTTATTATGTAAGAAGTTACTCTATTATATGACACTATTTATAGAAGTTACTCAATAAGAAGAGACTCTATATAGAAGTTACTCTACAAGAAAAGACTCTAAGAGATGAGACTTTATATAGAAGTAACTTTGTAAGAAGAGACTATGAGAGAAGATTATGTATAGAAGTTATTCTGTATTAACAGATTCTAAAAGATGTGACTTTATATAGACGTTGGTAAGAATAGACTCTATATAGACGTTGGTAAGAATAGACTCTATAAAATGAGACTATGTAGAGGATGTTTTGTAGAAGCGAGCCCTCCCCCCCCCCCCTTCCCTGCCATCGTACTTTAAACAGAAATAAAGAAATGTATTACTGTTTTAAATGTATAGTTACCTGCTTTAAACAAATCCATTCATTTATTTATTAATAAAATAAATTTGAATACGTTAAAAAGTTCCATTGGATGCTCTATGATGTATGTATATACGAGTTATGATTCATCATCAGACCGACCACGTACACAAGCCGTGCCGAGTTCTGCTTTCCATACCAAGTTTTATTTTATATCTTAGTAATAGGAATACAACATCCAACTGATTATCTTCCAAAAAAGTAGTTTATCAACACACTGTTAAATAACGACTTCCGCTACCGACGAATAGTTTGTACGCAGTTGCACATAGTGGCAATACTTAAAAATTCAAATTTACAAAAATCGGAAATAGTTAAAAAAAAAAACTTTGGAAAGTTCTGATAGCATATAGTAGATAGCATCCCCATAGAAAAGAGAAAATTGCATGCAATTTTATCATGTTGAGGGAACAATGTGTATTGTACCTCTGATAGTTTTTTGTTTACATTTCGGTATAATATTATGTCCTTTATATTAACTTCAATTTAGTGTGCTTGTTAGAGTGTATGTCAATGGCGAAGAAATCTGTAAAGGATTAATAAATCCCCTTGCCGTCATCTAATTGGACAGAAACTTGGCAGATAGATTCGATGTCGATGATAATGCAGTCTATCAAATTTTAGGGCGTTTCACTGTCACTAAAAAGTCGTTTTACGGAATACTAATAAACCAACTTGCCATCATCCAATGCCGACCAAACGGTATAGTGGTTAGCGTGCTAGCTTCTAGACCGCGAGGTTGCGGGTTCCGAGTCCCGTGTTAGGCATGGGCGTTTGTAAATGTATGTTGGCTTGTCTAATGACGAATGTTTCGGCGCATTATAGATCTCGTGTTGCTGACGGCGCCAGATAATCTGAATACAACCAACCAACCATCATCCAATCGCACTGAAATAACATTTAACATAACCGATCTTTGAAGAAACTCTTTCCTGTTGCCAAATAAGTTTTAATAAACAAATAATAAAATTGTTTTATTCAGAATAAATAAAAGATATTTGGATGTGAGTGCATAAATTACCTAAAAAAATTTAATGAATAAATTTAGAAAAGTAGTTTACAGGATATTTTGCGATGAAGATGTTTTAGTTATTTAAAATTAGTTGCCAACTATTTTAAAAAAAGCGACCTAGAAGAAATGTCTGTCTGCGTGTGTGTATATGTGTGTCGGTGGTCAGCAATACTCCCGAACAAAATTTACCAACGATATTCAAATTTGGTGTGCGGGTTAGTGATAGGCACAAAGACCTACCATTAAGGTTTTCGTCAAAATCACGTATGCGCATAAGGTAGCCGACATTGAAAAAATCACGTTTTTCAGTAATTACTAAAAAAACGGCTCAAATGATTTTGCTCAAAATCACTGTGGTAATGCCTTTGAAGGTGTTCTAAGCAGCCCCACCTCCACAATTCCTGTAAAAATACTTTAATAAGGTAAAAAGTTAAAAAACGAATGCCTGTAACACAGAGCTCTCTTTCCTTGAGCATACCTCATCAACAATCTTTTTCTCATCTCCTCAGTTTCAGTTATAAGAAAGGATAATATTAAGAGTTTTTGAAAAATGCAATGCCAAAGTCATCATTTTGGCAAAGTTTTTTTTTTTTTTTTTTAAGACCTATACAAGAATTATGGTAAAAAAATATCTCCACACTGGCAATTTTTTCTAAATGAATGATGAAAATATACAAACGATAAATGTAACAAATTTATGTCCGTATTGTAGTGTAATTGAAAGTTGTGCGATGTTTACATTTGTAGCGGCAGTACAATTCACGAAAAATAAATAAAATAACTCACCGTTTTTAATTACATGAAACGCCTTCAGGAAGTTCTACCGCAAAGCATGAACATGCAGAATTAAGTGCATGCTAAGCAAAGAACCGCCTAAACCAAATCGCAAGAATTCTGCCGTTCAAAATGGAAGTTACAACGCGGCAAAGTTAATCTTCATTCCTTGAAACACCCACCAAAGAAAGTGTTGCCACTCGTACGAAAGGAAGCTAGTACGTTTGATTTCAATCATCGTGATCTGTGCTACAGCGTTTCTCACCAGTGTGTCGTATGGGTCGCGATAAAATATCGCGTGCCTAAATTTCGAGATATGTAAATGTCGAACGGTATAATCGGTCTGATGCCCCAGCAGTAGCTTCAAGCCTGCCTTTAACCTGTTCAGGACCGTGATCGCGTATATGTGATCAGACGATTCTTCCCTCACGGCCCGCGATATCGTATTTGTGATCAGTGTTTCCGTGCCAGCCGGCCCATCATCACACAGACGTGATTTCAGATTGGAACGTTTTATTTGAATTTAAAGGGGCAAAATGCTTAACCGGGAAAAATGCCCGGTCCCGTGCGTGCGTAGTCTCTTTGAGCGCGCGGGCCTGGGGAAGCGCTTCTTTCTCCTTTCGCCGGTCCTGAACAGGTTAAAAGCGATGCTGGTTGAACAGATTTAAATTGACCTTTAAGGGGACATGGGACACTGAAATCACCAAAAATGACGTTTTTTTGTTTTCATTCTATAAAAATTGCTTATGCCACTAGCTTTAATTTCGCGTTTGAATTTTTGAAATCCGATGATTTTAAGTGGTAAAATCTTTATTTTAACTAACTATTTTAACGCATCGCACACTTGTTGACAAAGGCTAAAAATGCGTTTTTCTCAGCTTCGCTTTTTCCCATTTTACTTATGTTCGAAAAGCTCCTTGCGATTCATTTTTTGATAAATCCACCTAATTTTTTTGTATTAATAATTTTTAATGTTCTATAAAGAAATTTACACATGCTTTTTTATGTCACATAATTTTTTTATATTTTTTTTCATGTTGGGAATTTGAAGTATGTGCATTTTTTAATGAGAAATCACTGGCACCAAGTTTGAAATTTTATTTCTGCTCAACTATTGCACCTAAAGATAAAAGCATGTTTGAAAATATTTATAATATATTGATAAACAACTTCAAATTTTTCTTTCATGTTCGTCAAAATATTGTGTCGCGAGGAGCATTTTGAAAAAAATTTAAATTTCGTGTTATTTTAATGCATTTTTCTCAATAATTTACTATCTATTTTATATTATCTGCTCAAATTGTGTTGTTTTGTTTAAAGTCACATCTTCTATGTTTATGCCAAATTTTATTTAATTCTTGGCAAAACTAAAGAATTTTGGCAAAAGTGTCCTATGTCCCCTTAACTGTAAATATTTGTATATAAACTTGTAAATATAAACTTTAAGATTTAATTAAATTTCAAGAATGAATTTAAACCTCTAGTAACTTTATTATGTAGCCGTCCTATTAACCATACATTCCTAGTTTTATTTATTTTCTGAGGCAATAGTATGGTCCTTTTGGCTTTGTGTAGGATACAAGAGTAAGTATTTAAGTTTACTTTACCAGGCAAAATTACGTTTATCAGTTTCAAATAAAGAAACAAACCAAGCGGTTTAATTTAATTTACAACTCAAAAATAAGCTATTTTGATTCATTTCAGTTTACTCAAGATCCAACGTTAAATGTTCTACTTTAACACAAATGACATTAACAATTTTTTCTTTCGTTTACAAAATGAAGGCGACTTGCTTACAAGTAAAAATAAACACATTCCCTCACCCATCTCATTTCACTTCATTTCTATTCTGATCAGCATCGACAGACGATATATATTCACCGTATCCACTCATCCCAAAATTCGATTTCCTTCTTTCGAATATATTTTTCCAAGAAATAGGATGTCCGTCCCCCCCCCCCCCCCTCTATGGTTGGTTCCCAATAGGAAGTTGTACAACAGGACATTGACAAATAATGCTTTTATGGATTTTCAACTTTTTTTTTCCATAAAAGTAAGTGAAGGAATCTTTTTTTTTTTTTCTTTTTCTTTTCTCTCTCTCTCTTTTAGCACGAATTGAATTGCGTTTGAGGTATTGGATTTTTTTTTTTCCCTGACGTGGTAAGAACATGAGGAGATGTTTTGCGTCTACTATATTAAGTTCAATAATATGCTAGTTTTCAGACTCAATACATATAGCTGCTGAAAAGATAAGGTTTGTAAAATAGAAATTTTTTGCTAAAAATTTAAGGGGGTCCGGTACCGAAAATAAAAAAAAACTTTATTTATGTACATTTTTATGTCAAAAATTTATTTTATGTATGAGATACTATTTATATATCTTTGAGAAAATGTTTTTTTAAATATTGTATTTAGTTATTTAAAAAAAATTTAAAAACCAAGAAAAAACCATAATAATTGATGTTTGCGTATTTTGATATAAGTCAAGAAAAAATAAATTTTTTTTTCAAAGTGAAAGCTTTATGTAATACATAATTATATAAAGAAAATTTTGTCTTCACAGAATTTTGATAGGTGAATTAATAAAAATTAAAAAAATTCTCAAAGTTAAAATATTGAAATTTTTGCTTTTTTTTATGTTATCTTTTACGCTAAATGTTATATTTTAAAACAGAATTAAAAAAATAAAATTCTGCGAAGACAAAATATTTAAAACTATATAAATTAAATGCTCCAAAAATTTGAATAGCTAATTATTTATAGTTCTGAAGATATATCGATTTGAATCTGCAGCATCTGTGAAAAACACTAGTGTTCGAAAAACGCACTTTAAGCAGACGCTTCAAGGTGTTACGCCCATTAGTGAGTTTAAATAACAGGTAATTTTGTGGCGTTCTTATTACAGGAGGAATAAGATAAAAACATCATTCTATTCAGGAATGTATGAACTATTTTTTAAGATCAGAAAAAAAAATTGAGATTTTTGAAAAAAATTCGGTACTGGACCCCCTTAACGGCGACAAATAAAATAAAATACTATTAAATCTCACGAACTCAATTGAATGTTCTTGAAGATTAAGTTTAAGGCCATTTAAAAATAGTGCATTTATTATGGAGCAAAAGTTAAAAGATTAATTTGTACGCTAAATCACAGTTACCTTTTGAAAGTTCTCACAATGGGTATATTGTCAAACATTTGCGTTTTCATGTGCGGAAAATTCTTAAAAACCAGTGGCCAAAAGTGTCGGATTCAAATCCTGTGTTAGGCATGGATGTTCGTTGTGGTTCAGAATCCTCGTTAAACGGTAGGTCCCGGCTTGATTAGCCGGTATTGTGCATAAAAATGGGTTGTTGAGCGCACAAACCAACCAACCAACCTTAAAAATCCGTGACAATGTGAGCGTTTCTTAGCATAAACAAAAATCAAGAAATTATTGTAATAGGAAATAGCCACTGCTTAAACCGAAGTTATAAAAGTTCACAATATTCTATCCGAAAAATATCAAACGAACGTATAAAATATCCTAATTTTTTTTTTTTTTTTGTATTACATGGCAAAAGCATTGCTACTTTAACTTAAGTACAAATTGATTCTACGACACTTAAAGTGTGCTAGATAAAGTACTCTTTGTTGCTCTGCACAACCCAGTTCAATTTTTTTCACTCGATTGCACTTCATAAGCATGCCCCTTTATCTCCCATTGCAAAGTAACTCCCGAACGAATCTTCAAATTTCGTGTGAAGGGTTAGTGGCAACAATGGAACCTACCATTAAGGTTTTGGTCAAAGTTGCGCATGCGCATAAGGTTGAAATTATGAAATGCGATAAAAGCGTAAAAAGTTTAGAAAGGAGACAGAGTTCTCTAACTTTTGAGCATCGGCCTTCAACAATTCATTTTATATGCTTCACACACAAAGAAATGACAATGTAATGTTTAACCAGTAACATCGGCCATTTCACCATTTTGATGGGTTTTTTTGTTTTATTTGTCTAAAATTCTTTCCAAAAGTATCTTTCCAAATTAGATATTTTTATTTAAAAGAGTGAAAATAGGAAAATAACACCATATCATATTTCAATGCAATTACCTATATGATAGTGTAATTGAAAGTTGCGCGATGTTCTACATCCCTAATTTTATATACATGGTTTTTCTTAAAGGAGTCCCTATCTTTGAAGTGACCAAACTGTTAATCTCTCTCACTGTTTCTCAATTGTGTTATTTCAAATTTAATGATTTTTTTTATGAAAGACTTTGCATATAGATTCTACAACTGTCTCAATTAATATTGGATTTTCATGGTGCATTACAGAACTAAAAAAAGAAATTATCATGTAGCTCAAGTACAATGACTGCAACATTTTATTCCTTCTCAAAAATGTTATTTGTGTTCTTATAAAACCAAAAGAAAATTATCAAATAAATCATTGAATTGAGGGGTTAGAAATTATCATATAACTCATCGAAATTCATTTATTCGAAATTTTCATAAAACTGATGGAATTGTCAGAAATTATCACATAACTCATTGATTTCTCTTGAAATCATATAACTCATTTAATTATTGGTTGTAAATTATCATATAACTCATTTAATTATTGATTGTAAATTATCATCACATAACTGAAATGATTGATTGGAAAATATATAATTAAATGAATAAATTGATTGTAAATTATGATATAACTAACTGAAATGATTGATTGAAAAATATCATATAACTCAATGAATAAATTGATTGTAAATTATCATATAACTAACTGAAATTATTGGAAAATATCATATAACTCAATGAATAAATTGATTGTAAATTATCATATAACTCATTTAATTATTGATTGTAAATTGTCATATAACTCATTTAATTATTGATTGTAAATTAACATATAACTCATTTAATTATTGATTGTAAATTATGATATAACTAACTGAAATGATTGATTGGAAAATATCGTATAACTCAATGAATAAATTGATTGTAAATTATCATATAACTAACTGAAATGATTGGAAAATATCATATAACTCAATGAATAAATTGATTGTAAATTATCATATAACTCATTTAATTATTGATTGTAAATTAACATATAACTCATTTAATTATTGATTGTAAATTATGATATAACTAACTGAAATGATTGATTGGAAAATATCGTATAACTCAATGAATAAATTGATTGTAAATTATCATATAACTAACTGAAATGATTGGAAAATATCATATAACTCAATGAATAAATTGATTGTAAATTATCATATAACTCATTTAATTATTGATTGTAAATTGTCATATAACTCATTTAATTATTGATTGTAAATTATCATATAACTAACTGAAATGATTGATTGGAAAATATCATATAACTCAATGAATAAATTGATTGGGAATTATAATAAAACTCACTGAAGATAAGTGATTGGAAATTATCATATAACTCAATGAATAAATTGATTGGAAACTATCATATAACTCATTTAATTATTGATTGTAAATTATCATATAACTAACTGAAATGATTGAATGGGAAATATCATATAACTCAACGAATAAATTGATTGTAAATTATCATAACTCATTAAATTATTGATTGTAAATTATGATATAACTAACTGAAATGATTGATTGGAAAATATCATATAACTCAACGAAAAAATTGATTGTAAATTATCATAAAACTCATTTAATTATTGATTGTAAATTATCATCATATAACTGAAATGATTGATTGGAAAATATATAATTAAATGAATAAATTGATTGTAAATTATGATATAACTAACTGAAATGATTGATTGGAAAATATCATATAACTCAATGAATAAATTGTTTGGGAATTATAATAAAACTCATTGAAAATACTTGATTGGAAATTATCATATAACTCATTGAATTAACTGGAAACTGATTTCACATTGTTAAATTTAACTTCCCTACTCTTAAACATTTTACTCGTTTTCCGATATCTCCATACTCCAAACTCCATTTCGCATACTCCCAACAGCAAATAAGCTTTTCCAACTTAATATCCAGAAATAATCAAGTTCATTTCACAGACATCGCTACTAGTTTTCCACTCGGAAAGTTAATACCAACTTTTTTTTTTTCTTTCGATAAACACATCCAAGCGACTGCGCCATCGATAAATCGTTGACGGAAGTAATATTTCTGTTTTTGAAAATAGGTAGGTAACTCAATAAAACTCTTCAGGTCCCTTTTCAACAACTTTGCTTTGGCCCATTCAAACTCTTGAAGACAATAATCGACTAAATAAGGTTAGTCTTAATGAATGTTCCATTGGGAAATTTTTATCGAACTATGTAATTATGACTCGCATTTTATCCATCGTTGGAAATGAAGTTATTTGTGTTTAAATACTAATTAGTTATTCGGATAAAATGTGCTATTGTGCTAATCGATATAATCGATATGTCTAGCTGGTGTTGACGAAACTGTCGATACAGATTTTAATTATGTACGTAAAGTTGTCAGAATGGGACTTAATTTCGAAAAGCTGTAAAAAGGTTTAAGAGTTGTTGTCGCTAGGTGGTTAAAAGAAAGTCTAACTAAGGATCGTTTACTATACTAACTATGTTACAATATTCTAGACATTAAATCATTTAGAAACTACTTCGTACAAAACCTTGGAATTTATTGAATAGGTACGATTCTTACGTCGATGCATATTAGACTGAGAGGCGACTGCAAATTTTTGGACCCCATCGAACATCATTCTGAATTTTTTATAGAAATTGGAGAAAAGTGAGAAGATAACGAATCCACTGGTCTGCCGTGGCAAAAATGGCCGAAACTGGTCAAAAATCGACTTTTAATAAGTTGAACTAAATACAATTACCAAATGCTCCATAACTTGCCGAATAATGAGCATTTTTTTTTTATTTGGTAACCCTCACTCTTTAATTTTCATTTAAGAAGGTTGCAGACGATTCGGATGTATGGCTTACTTGCATCTTTCACAAATGAGCCAAATTGGCAAGAAACATTACGTCACTGATGACCTAACTAATGTCGCCAATTTGGCTTACTTTTAAAAGATACAAGTTTTCCGAGCCAGAGATTAGAAATCGTTTGCGCTTTTTCTCATTAAAAATCAAAATGCAGTGGATTGCCAGATGAGAAAGTGTGTTCTCTTTTTGGAAAGTTATGACATATTTGGCAATCGTATTTTAGTTCACCTCATTCCAAGTCGATTTTTGATCAGTTTCGGTCATTTTTGCCACGGCAGACCAGTGGAACGTAATCTACTCACTTTTCTTCAAATTTTATAAAAAATTCAGAATGATGTTCAATGGAGTCCAAAAATTGCAGTCGCCTCTCGGACTATATGCAGTGGCTAACTCAGCAATAGTAATTCGCCTTTTTTTAATTTTCATTCATAAAATATATTAGACACTATTTACGAGTTTACAATTTATGTCATTTCAATGAATGATCATTTTTGTACTTACTCACCAAATTTCATTGTTTTCTACAAAGTAGTTTCTAAACGCACTGGGCTAGAAGATTGTAACATATCGAGTATAGAAAATGATCTTTACTAGGAATTTCTTTTAACTTTTTTTGAATAATTCCCTAGTATAGATTCAGCTAGATTTTAAAACTGTTGACTCCGGTACAATCACTCTATCGTAAAAACACTGTTTCTTATTCTTCAAGTTAAGGTTGGTTGGTTGTTTTCAGATTATTTGGCACCGTCAGCAACACGAGGGGTATAATGCGCCGAAACATTCGTCATTAGACAAGCCAACATACATTTACAAACACCCATGCCAAACACGGGACTCGAACCCGCAACCTCGTGGTCTAGAAGCTAGCACGCTAACCACTATACCGTTTGGTCGGCCCTTCAAGTTAAGGATTTCTAGTCATATTCTATACTTAACTCCAACTTAACCTGACATCACTAGACGATAGATCTTCACAGTGCTCATAGGCAATTAATCCATTTTAGCGGAGTGAAGACATAATTCTCGCCAAACCTTATAGCCTTCTGTTCTCTATAGGGTTGTAGTATGGCGAGCATTATGCTTTCACTCCGCCAAAATGGATTAAATGCCTATGAGCACTGTGACGATCTACCGTCTAGGGATGTCAAGTTAAGTTGAAGTTTAGTATAAGTATTGAACTTTAAATCCGTGAAGTCACCTTATTTGATAAATTTGAACAAATGAATCAATCCACTGTGCACCCTCTTTCTTCTAATATATAAATATTAAAATTCCTCAATATTAATATCATAATATATTGTTAAGTTCCCTGTATCATTTTTGTTACTCTACGCTGATTTGTTTCAAACAAATTGATATCCTTTCTGAGATGAGGCGACCAGAATTTTCACTGCATACTCTAGATGTAACCCAACAAGACTACAGAGGTCGGAAATATCGATCAAAATAAATATCGATACTATATCGTTGCTTAGAAAAAAATATCGATATATCGATACATTATTTTTTTTATTTGATTTTCAATTTTGCCACAAACGAAGTTTTTTGGGGTAAATTTCTACTTTTCATGAATTCATGTCAAATTTTTTTTAATAAATAAATTATAAAAATTGTTTTAATATAAAAATTACATTATTAATCAGAATAAAAAAAATACATTTGGATATCAATGCATAAATTCACATTTATTTTTAAAGAAGAAATTTCGAAAAGTAGTTTACCGCATATTTTGCTGATAGAGATGTTTTTAATATTTAAAATTAGATGCAAATTCCAGGCACACGTTGGCAACAGAAACGGCGCTATGTTAATAACTACTAATAAATGATCTTATCTTTACATTACATTATGTTTTCTTTTTGGTTAGGGTGCCATTTCAACTGTCTCTCAGCCAAGTCCAAACTTTAGTTTTGAAGTTTTTGAAAAGGGAATAAAGAAAATCGAAAAAACACATGGAACTACAAAACGATCATCAAAAAACTAAACATTTTTGAAAATATCGATATATTGGTGACTTGTATCGATATTTAAAAAAAAATATCGATACAAATATCGTCGTATCGATGTATCGTTCACCTCTAAACAAGACTGAACAATATCTTCAATTTCCGAATTCAATACCAAATTTTAAAGTTTTATTTAAAGTAGTTTCTAAATAAACTGGACTAGAAGGTTGTAATATAGAGAGTATATGGAATGGTCCTTACTAAGATATACTCTTAAAGCCATATAGTTTAGTATTGTTATGAATTTTTCCGCTGAGGCAATGATGGCACAGTTTTCACGGTATACAAATATTTATTCTCTCTTCCGGAAACTCACAAAATTTATTCACAGGCAACAGTTTAATTACTCTCAAGCTTCAACAAAAATAACTTCGAATTCAGCGATTATACAAGCTCACTCCAATAGGTAAACAAAGCGATCAGCTTTCAACGAAGTCCGAAGTCCATCTGAAAACTTTCCCGTTCTCCAGTCTTTTATATACAAGCGCGTGAGACATTCTCGAAATTTCCAGCCAATTCATCGGAAAAGAAATATCTCGAAACTTCTCGATTACTTTAGATGTTGCCACCTTTTTCTAACTTGTATAATCGCTATTAATTACTAAATAAAATAAGATAAAAATAAATTACAATAGAATTTTGAAATAATACGTCACTATTTACAATATATACAGACAATTTGTGCAACAGTATACTATGATGAAAATGTTACTTATCTAACGTTAACTTTTTTTTAACCCTTTCTGCACTAATGGGCATAATTGTTCTGCAGATTAAACTTCATTCCCTATTGGAGTAATAAATCAAACTTTTTAATGAGTTTTTATGTTTTCACTGTTATTAAGACATTGGAAAACAAAAATTTGATAAAAGAAACTCGGACACGATTTCAGGTTTTGAATGATGTACTTAGTTTTTGAGCACTCGCATTACAGAGGTGTCAACTTTTCTACGGGTTTTCCGTAATTTCCCGCAATTTTTATGGATTTTCAAAAGTTTTTATGAGTTTTACGTAGTTTTTATGGATTTTCCGTAGTTTTTATGTGTCTTTAGTGTTTATGGAGAAACTCGGACACGATTTCAGGTTTTGAATGATGTACTTAGTTTTTGAGCACTCGCATTACAGAGGTGTCAACTTTTCTACGGGTTTTCCGTAATTTCCCGCAATTTTTATGGATTTTCAAAAGTTTTTATGAGTTTTACGTAGTTTTTATGGATTTTCCGTAGTTTTTATGTGTCTTTAGTGTTTATGGAGAAACTCGGACACGATTTCAGGTTTTGAATGATGTACTTAGTTTTTGAGCACTCGCATTACAGAAGTGTCAACTTTTCTACGGGTTTTCCGTAAATTCCCGCAATTTTTATGGATTTTCAAAAGTTTTTATGAGTTTTCCGTAGTTTTTATGTGTCTTTAGTGTTTATGGAGAAACTCGGACACGATTTCAGGTTTTGAATGATGTACTTAGTTTTTGAGCACTCGCATTACAGAGGTGTCAACTTTTCTACGGGTTTTCCGTAATTTCCCGCAATTTTTATGGATTTTCAAAAGTTTTTATGAGTTTTGCGTAGTTTTTATGGATTTTCCGTAGTTTTTATGTGTCTTTAGTGTTTATGGAGAAACTCGGACACGATTTCAGGTTTTGAATGAGGAATTTAGTTTTTGAGCACTCGCATTACAGAGGTGTCAACTTTTCTACGGGTTTTCCGTAATTTCCCGCAATTTTTATGGATTTTCAAAAGTTTTTATGAGTTTTGCGTAGTTTTTATGGATTTTCCGTAGTTTTTATGTGTCTTTAGTGTTTATGGAGAAACTCGGACACGATTTCAGGTTTTGAATGAGGAATTTAGTTTTTGAGCACTCGCATTACAGAGGTGTCAACTTTTCTACGGGTTTTCCGTAATTTCCCGCAATTTTTATGGATTTTCAAAAGTTTTTATGAGTTTTGCGTAGTTTTTATGGATTTTCCGTAGTTTTTATGTGTCTTTAGTGTTTATGGAGAAACTCGGACACGATTTCAGGTTTTGAATGATGTACTTAGTTTTTGAGCACTCACATTACAGAGGTGTCAACTTTTCTACGGGTTTTCCGTAATTTCCCGCAATTTTTATGGATTTTCAAAAGTTTTTATGAGTTTTACGTAGTTTTTATGGATTTTCCGTAGTTTTTATGTGTCTTTAGTGTTTATGGAGAAACTCGGACACGATTTCAGGTTTTGAATGATGTACTTAGTTTTTGAGCACTCACATTACAGAGGTGTCAACTTTTCTACGGGTTTTCCGTAATTTCCCGCAATTTTTATGGATTTTCAAAAGTTTTTATGAGTTTTACGTAGTTTTTATGGATTTTCCGTAGTTTTTATGTGTCTTTAGTGTTTATGGAGAAACTCGGACACGATTTCAGGTTTTGAATGATGTACTTAGTTTTTGAGCACTCGCATTACAGAGGTGTCAACTTTTCTACGGGTTTTCCGTAATTTCCCGCAATTTTTATGGATTTTCAAAAGTTTTTATGAGTTTTACGTAGTTTTTATGGATTTTCCGTAGTTTTTATGTGTCTTTAGTGTTTATGGAGAAACTCGGACACGATTTCAGGTTTTGAATGAGGAATTTAGTTTTTGAGCACTCGCATTACAGAGGTGTCAACTTTTCTACGGGTTTTCCGTAATTTCCCGCAATTTTTATGGATTTTCAAAAGTTTTTATGAGTTTTGCGTAGTTTTTATGGATTTTCCGTAGTTTTTATGTGTCTTTAGTGTTTATGGAGAAACTCGGACACGATTTCAGGTTTTGAATGATGTACTTAGTTTTTGAGCACTCACATTACAGAGGTGTCAACTTTTCTACGGGTTTTCCGTAATTTCCCGCAATTTTTATGGATTTTCAAAAGTTTTTATGAGTTTTACGTAGTTTTTATGGATTTTCCGTAGTTTTTATGTGTCTTTAGTGTTTATGGAGAAACTCGGACACGATTTCAGGTTTTGAATGATGTACTTAGTTTTTGAGCACTCACATTACAGAGGTGTCAACTTTTCTACGGGTTTTCCGTAATTTCCCGCAATTTTTATGGATTTTCAAAAGTTTTTATGAGTTTTACGTAGTTTTTATGGATTTTCCGTAGTTTTTATGTGTCTTTAGTGTTTATGGAGAAACTCGGACACGATTTCAGGTTTTGAATGAGGAATTTAGTTTTTGAGCACTCGCATTACAGAGGTGTCAACTTTTCTACGGGTTTTCCGTAATTTCCCGCAATTTTTATGGATTTTCAAAAGTTTTTATGAGTTTTGCGTAGTTTTTATGGATTTTCCGTAGTTTTTATGTGTCTTTAGTGTTTATGGAGAAACTCGGACACGATTTCAGGTTTTGAATGATGTACTTAGTTTTTGAGCACTCACATTACAGAGGTGTCAACTTTTCTACGGGTTTTCCGTAATTTCCCGCAATTTTTATGGATTTTCAAAAGTTTTTATGAGTTTTACGTAGTTTTTATGGATTTTCCGTAGTTTTTATGTGTCTTTAGTGTTTATGGAGAAACTCGGACACGATTTCAGGTTTTGAATGATGTACTTAGTTTTTGAGCACTCACATTACAGAGGTGTCAACTTTTCTACGGGTTTTCCGTAATTTCCCGCAATTTTTATGGATTTTCAAAAGTTTTTATGAGTTTTACGTAGTTTTTATGGATTTTCCGTAGTTTTTATGTGTCTTTAGTGTTTATGGAGAAACTCGGACACGATTTCAGGTTTTGAATGATGTACTTAGTTTTTGAGCACTCGCATTACAGAGGTGTCAACTTTTCTACGGGTTTTCCGTAATTTCCCGCAATTTTTATGGATTTTCAAAAGTTTTTATGAGTTTTACGTAGTTTTTATGGATTTTCCGTAGTTTTTATGTGTCTTTAGTGTTTATGGAGAAACTCGGACACGATTTCAGGTTTTGAATGAGGAATTTAGTTTTTGAGCACTCGCATTACAGAGGTGTCAACTTTTCTACGGGTTTTCCGTAATTTCCCGCAATTTTTATGGATTTTCAAAAGTTTTTATGAGTTTTGCGTAGTTTTTATGGATTTTCCGTAGTTTTTATGTGTCTTTAGTGTTTATGGAGAAACTCGGACACGATTTCAGGTTTTGAATGATGTACTTAGTTTTTGAGCACTCACATTACAGAGGTGTCAACTTTTCTACGGGTTTTCCGTAATTTCCCGCAATTTTTATGGATTTTCAAAAGTTTTTATGAGTTTTACGTAGTTTTTATGGATTTTCCGTAGTTTTTATGTGTCTTTAGTGTTTATGGAGAAACTCGGACACGATTTCAGGTTTTGAATGATGTACTTAGTTTTTGAGCACTCACATTACAGAGGTGTCAACTTTTCTACGGGTTTTCCGTAATTTCCCGCAATTTTTATGGATTTTCAAAAGTTTTTATGAGTTTTACGTAGTTTTTATGGATTTTCCGTAGTTTTTATGTGTCTTTAGTGTTTATGGAGAAACTCGGACACGATTTCAGGTTTTGAATGATGTACTTAGCTTTTGAGCACTCGCATTACAGAGGTGTCAACTTTTCTACGGGTTTTCCGTAATTTCCCGCAATTTTTATGGATTTTCAAAAGTTTTTATGAGTTTTACGTAGTTTTTATGGATTTTCCGTAGTTTTTATGTGTCTTTAGTGTTTATGGAGAAACTCGGACACGATTTCAGGTTTTGAATGAGGAATTTAGTTTTTGAGCACTCGCATTACAGAGGTGTCAACTTTTCTACGGGTTTTCCGTAATTTCCCGCAATTTTTATGGATTTTCAAAAGTTTTTATGAGTTTTGCGTAGTTTTTATGGATTTTCCGTAGTTTTTATGTGTCTTTAGTGTTTATGGAGAAACTCGGACACGATTTCAGGTTTTGAATGATGTACTTAGTTTTTGAGCACTCACATTACAGAGGTGTCAACTTTTCTACGGGTTTTCCGTAATTTCCCGCAATTTTTATGGATTTTCAAAAGTTTTTATGAGTTTTACGTAGTTTTTATGGATTTTCCGTAGTTTTTATGTGTCTTTAGTGTTTATGGAGAAACTCGGACACGATTTCAGGTTTTGAATGATGTACTTAGTTTTTGAGCACTCACATTACAGAGGTGTCAACTTTTCTACGGGTTTTCCGTAATTTCCCGCAATTTTTATATATTTTCAAAAGTTTTTATGAGTTTTACGTAGTTTTTATGGATTTTCCGTAGTTTTTATGTGTCTTTAGTGTTTATGGAGAAACTCGGACACGATTTCAGGTTTTGAATGATGTACTTAGTTTTTGAGCACTCGCATTACAGAGGTATCAACTTTTCTACGGGTTTTCCGTAATTTCCCGCAATTTTTATGGATTTTCAAAAGTTTTTATGAGTTTTGCGTAGTTTTTATGGATTTTCCGTAGTTTTTATGTGTCTTTAGTGTTTATGGAGAAACTCGGACACGATTTCAGGTTTTGAATGAGGAATTTAGTTTTTGAGCACTCGCATTACAGAGGTGTCAACTTTTCTACGGGTTTTCCGTAATTTCCCGCAATTTTTATGGATTTTCAAAAGTTTTTATGAGTTTTGCGTAGTTTTTATGGATTTTCCGTAGTTTTTATGTGTCTTTAGTGTTTATGGAGAAACTCGGACACGATTTCAGGTTTTGAATGATGTACTTAGTTTTTGAGCACTCACATTACAGAGGTGTCAACTTTTCTACGGGTTTTCCGTAATTTCCCGCAATTTTTATGGATTTTCAAAAGTTTTTATGAGTTTTACGTAGTTTTTATGGATTTTCCGTAGTTTTTATGTGTCTTTAGTGTTTATGGAGAAACTCGGACACGATTTCAGGTTTTGAATGATGTACTTAGCTTTTGAGCACTCGCATTACAGAGGTGTCAACTTTTCTACGGGTTTTCCGTAATTTCCCGCAATTTTTATGGATTTTCAAAAGTTTTTATGAGTTTTACGTAGTTTTTATGGATTTTCCGTAGTTTTTATGTGTCTTTAGTGTTTATGGAGAAACTCGGACACGATTTCAGGTTTTGAATGAGGAATTTAGTTTTTGAGCACTCGCATTACAGAGGTGTCAACTTTTCTACGGGTTTTCCGTAATTTCCCGCAATTTTTATGGATTTTCAAAAGTTTTTATGAGTTTTGCGTAGTTTTTATGGATTTTCCGTAGTTTTTATGTGTCTTTAGTGTTTATGGAGAAACTCGGACACGATTTCAGGTTTTGAATGATGTACTTAGTTTTTGAGCACTCACATTACAGAGGTGTCAACTTTTCTACGGGTTTTCCGTAATTTCCCGCAATTTTTATGGATTTTCAAAAGTTTTTATGAGTTTTACGTAGTTTTTATGGATTTTCCGTAGTTTTTATGTGTCTTTAGTGTTTATGGAGAAACTCGGACACGATTTCAGGTTTTGAATGATGTACTTAGTTTTTGAGCACTCACATTACAGAGGTGTCAACTTTTCTACGGGTTTTCCGTAATTTCCCGCAATTTTTATATATTTTCAAAAGTTTTTATGAGTTTTACGTAGTTTTTATGGATTTTCCGTAGTTTTTATGTGTCTTTAGTGTTTATGGAGAAACTCGGACACGATTTCAGGTTTTGAATGATGTACTTAGTTTTTGAGCACTCGCATTACAGAGGTATCAACTTTTCTACGGGTTTTCCGTAATTTCCCGCAATTTTTATGGATTTTCAAAAGTTTTTATGAGTTTTGCGTAGTTTTTATGGATTTTCCGTAGTTTTTATGTGTCTTTAGTGTTTATGGAGAAACTCGGACACGATTTCAGGTTTTGAATGAGGAATTTAGTTTTTGAGCACTCGCATTACAGAGGTGTCAACTTTTCTACGGGTTTTCCGTAATTTCCCGCAATTTTTATGGATTTTCAAAAGTTTTTATGAGTTTTGCGTAGTTTTTATGGATTTTCCGTAGTTTTTATGTGTCTTTAGTGTTTATGGAGAAACTCGGACACGATTTCAGGTTTTGAATGATGTACTTAGTTTTTGAGCACTCACATTACAGAGGTGTCAACTTTTCTACGGGTTTTCCGTAATTTCCCGCAATTTTTATGGATTTTCAAAAGTTTTTATGAGTTTTACGTAGTTTTTATGGATTTTCCGTAGTTTTTATGTGTCTTTAGTGTTTATGGAGAAACTCGGACACGATTTCAGGTTTTGAATGATGTACTTAGTTTTTGAGCACTCGCATTACAGAGGTGTCAACTTTTCTACGGGTTTTCCGTAATTTCCCGCAATTTTTATGGATTTTCAAAAGTTTTTATGAGTTTTACGTAGTTTTTATGGATTTTCCGTAGTTTTTATGTGTCTTTAGTGTTTATGGAGAAACTCGGACACGATTTCAGGTTTTGAATGAGGAATTTAGTTTTTGAGCACTCGCATTACAGAGGTGTCAACTTTTCTACGGGTTTTCCGTAATTTCCCGCAATTTTTATGGATTTTCAAAAGTTTTTATGAGTTTTGCGTAGTTTTTATGGATTTTCCGTAGTTTTTATGTGTCTTTAGTGTTTATGGAGAAACTCGGACACGATTTCAGGTTTTGAATGATGTACTTAGTTTTTGAGCACTCACATTACAGAGGTGTCAACTTTTCTACGGGTTTTCCGTAATTTCCCGCAATTTTTATGGATTTTCAAAAGTTTTTATGAGTTTTACGTAGTTTTTATGGATTTTCCGTAGTTTTTATGTGTCTTTAGTGTTTATGGAGAAACTCGGACACGATTTCAGGTTTTGAATGATGTACTTAGTTTTTGAGCACTCACATTACAGAGGTGTCAACTTTTCTACGGGTTTTCCGTAATTTCCCGCAATTTTTATGGATTTTCAAAAGTTTTTATGAGTTTTACGTAGTTTTTATGGATTTTCCGTAGTTTTTATGTGTCTTTAGTGTTTATGGAGAAACTCGGACACGATTTCAGGTTTTGAATGATGTACTTAGCTTTTGAGCACTCGCATTACAGAGGTGTCAACTTTTCTACGGGTTTTCCGTAATTTCCCGCAATTTTTATGGATTTTCAAAAGTTTTTATGAGTTTTACGTAGTTTTTATGGATTTTCCGTAGTTTTTATGTGTCTTTAGTGTTTATGGAGAAACTCGGACACGATTTCAGGTTTTGAATGAGGAATTTAGTTTTTGAGCACTCGCATTACAGAGGTGTCAACTTTTCTACGGGTTTTCCGTAATTTCCCGCAATTTTTATGGATTTTCAAAAGTTTTTATGAGTTTTGCGTAGTTTTTATGGATTTTCCGTAGTTTTTATGTGTCTTTAGTGTTTATGGAGAAACTCGGACACGATTTCAGGTTTTGAATGATGTACTTAGTTTTTGAGCACTCACATTACAGAGGTGTCAACTTTTCTACGGGTTTTCCGTAATTTCCCGCAATTTTTATGGATTTTCAAAAGTTTTTATGAGTTTTACGTAGTTTTTATGGATTTTCCGTAGTTTTTATGTGTCTTTAGTGTTTATGGAGAAACTCGGACACGATTTCAGGTTTTGAATGATGTACTTAGTTTTTGAGCACTCACATTACAGAGGTGTCAACTTTTCTACGGGTTTTCCGTAATTTCCCGCAATTTTTATATATTTTCAAAAGTTTTTATGAGTTTTACGTAGTTTTTATGGATTTTCCGTAGTTTTTATGTGTCTTTAGTGTTTATGGAGAAACTCGGACACGATTTCAGGTTTTGAATGATGTACTTAGTTTTTGAGCACTCGCATTACAGAGGTATCAACTTTTCTACGGGTTTTCCGTAATTTCCCGCAATTTTTATGGATTTTCAAAAGTTTTTATGAGTTTTGCGTAGTTTTTATGGATTTTCCGTAGTTTTTATGTGTCTTTAGTTTTTATGGAGAAACTCGGACACGATTTCAGGTTTTGAATGAGGAATTTAGTTTTTGAGCACTCGCATTACAGAGGTGTCAACTTTTCTACGGGTTTTCCGTAATTTCCCGCAATTTTTATGGATTTTCAAAAGTTTTTATGAGTTTTGCGTAGTTTTTATGGATTTTCCGTAGTTTTTATGTGTCTTTAGTGTTTATGGAGAAACTCGGACACGATTTCAGGTTTTGAATGATGTACTTAGTTTTTGAGCACTCACATTACAGAGGTGTCAACTTTTCTACGGGTTT
Organism: Linyphia triangularis; assembly: GCA_963978545.1. Lineage (NCBI taxonomy): Eukaryota > Metazoa > Arthropoda > Arachnida > Araneae > Linyphiidae > Linyphia > Linyphia triangularis. The sequence goes on from OZ021730.1 coordinate 72,912,678, forward strand.
TCCGTAATTTCCCGCAATTTTTATGGATTTTCAAAAGTTTTTATGAGTTTTACGTAGTTTTTATGGATTTTCCGTAGTTTTTATGTGTCTTTAGTGTTTATGGAGAAACTCGGACACGATTTCAGGTTTTGAATGATGTACTTAGTTTTTGAGCACTCACATTACAGAGGTGTCAACTTTTCTACGGGTTTTCCGTAATTTCCCGCAATTTTTATATATTTTCAAAAGTTTTTATGAGTTTTACGTAGTTTTTATGGATTTTCCGTAGTTTTTATGTGTCTTTAGTGTTTATGGAGAAACTCGGACACGATTTCAGGTTTTGAATGATGTACTTAGTTTTTGAGCACTCGCATTACAGAGGTATCAACTTTTCTACGGGTTTTCCGTAATTTCCCGCAATTTTTATGGATTTTCAAAAGTTTTTATGAGTTTTGCGTAGTTTTTATGGATTTTCCGTAGTTTTTATGTGTCTTTAGTGTTTATGGAGAAACTCGGACACGATTTCAGGTTTTGAATGAGGAATTTAGTTTTTGAGCACTCGCATTACAGAGGTGTCAACTTTTCTACGGGTTTTCCGTAATTTCCCGCAATTTTTATGGATTTTCAAAAGTTTTTATGAGTTTTGCGTAGTTTTTATGGATTTTCCGTAGTTTTTATGTGTCTTTAGTGTTTATGGAGAAACTCGGACACGATTTCAGGTTTTGAATGATGTACTTAGTTTTTGAGCACTCACATTACAGAGGTGTCAACTTTTCTACGGGTTTTCCGTAATTTCCCGCAATTTTTATGGATTTTCAAAAGTTTTTATGAGTTTTACGTAGTTTTTATGGATTTTCCGTAGTTTTTATGTGTCTTTAGTGTTTATGGAGAAACTCGGACACGATTTCAGGTTTTGAATGATGTACTTAGTTTTTGAGCACTCACATTACAGAGGTGTCAACTTTTCTACGGGTTTTCCGTAATTTCCCGCAATTTTTATGGATTTTCAAAAGTTTTTATGAGTTTTACGTAGTTTTTATGGATTTTCCGTAGTTTTTATGTGTCTTTAGTGTTTATGGAGAAACTCGGACACGATTTCAGGTTTTGAATGAGGAATTTAGTTTTTGAGCACTCGCATTACAGAGGTGTCAACTTTTCTACGGGTTTTCCGTAATTTCCCGCAATTTTTATGGATTTTCAAAAGTTTTTATGAGTTTTGCGTAGTTTTTATGGATTTTCCGTAGTTTTTATGTGTCTTTAGTGTTTATGGAGAAACTCGGACACGATTTCAGGTTTTGAATGATGTACTTAGTTTTTGAGCACTCACATTACAGAGGTGTCAACTTTTCTACGGGTTTTCCGTAATTTCCCGCAATTTTTATGGATTTTCAAAAGTTTTTATGAGTTTTACGTAGTTTTTATGGATTTTCCGTAGTTTTTATGTGTCTTTAGTGTTTATGGAGAAACTCGGACACGATTTCAGGTTTTGAATGATGTACTTAGTTTTTGAGCACTCACATTACAGAGGTGTCAACTTTTCTACGGGTTTTCCGTAATTTCCCGCAATTTTTATGGATTTTCAAAAGTTTTTATGAGTTTTACGTAGTTTTTATGGATTTTCCGTAGTTTTTATGTGTCTTTAGTGTTTATGGAGAAACTCGGACACGATTTCAGGTTTTGAATGATGTACTTAGTTTTTGAGCACTCGCATTACAGAGGTGTCAACTTTTCTACGGGTTTTCCGTAATTTCCCGCAATTTTTATGGATTTTCAAACGTTTTTATGAGTTTTACGTAGTTTTTATGGATTTTCCGTAGTTTTTATGTGTCTTTAGTGTTTATGGAGAAACTCGGACACGATTTCAGGTTTTGAATGATGTACTTAGTTTTTGAGCACTCGCATTACAGAGGTGTCAACTTTTCTACGGGTTTTCCGTAATTTCCCGCAATTTTTATGGATTTTCAAAAGTTTTTATGAGTTTTACGTAGTTTTTATGGATTTTCCGTAGTTTTTATGTGTCTTTAGTGTTTATGGAGAAACTCGGACACGATTTCAGGTTTTGAATGATGTACTTAGTTTTTGAGCACTCACATTACAGAGGTGTCAACTTTTCTACGGGTTTTCCGTAATTTCCCGCAATTTTTATGGATTTTCAAACGTTTTTATGAGTTTTACGTAGTTTTTATGGATTTTCCGTAGTTTTTATGTGTCTTTAGTGTTTATGGAGAAACTCGGACACGATTTCAGGTTTTGAATGATGTACTTAGTTTTTGAGCACTCGCATTACAGAGGTGTCAACTTTTCTACGGGTTTTCCGTAATTTCCCGCAATTTTTATGGATTTTCAAAAGTTTTTATGAGTTTTACGTAGTTTTTATGTGTCTTTAGTGTTTATGGATTTTCCGTAGTTTTTTATGACGTTTCCGTTGTTTTTACTTCTTTATGTATTTTTTACGGATTTTCCGTAGTTCTAATGAATTTTCTGTAGTTTTTCTTAATTGTGTATGTAATAATCAATAAGATTTTTACGGTTTTATGAATGTTCTTTGGAACTTACTGAAGAGATCTAAGTAAAATATATTTTCTCGATCATTTTGCCAGTCCTCTTAAAATTCACCAATACTTTCTCTGTTGACGAGACTTGCGTAATCAGTGTTGAATGTCGCGCTGATGTAATAGTCGCTAATGCATTTCATATTCATTCATCGTAATGTAAGAGCATTGGCCATGGTTAAACCGCAAAAAGAAGTAAATATCGGTAAAAATTACAAAAAATCTGTACAAAATTTGGTATAATATATATATATATATATAATGTAGCATACTCAATGTAAAGTAATTTTTTCTTCTTTATTAAGGGGGTCCAGTACCGAAATTTCTTCAAAAATTCCAATTTTTTTTCTGATTTTAAAAAATAGTTCATACATTCCTGAAGAGAATGATATTTTTATCTTATTCCTCCGGTGATTAGAACGCCACAAAATAACCTGTGATTTAAACATCACTAATGGGCGTAACACCTTGAAGCGTCTGCTTAAAGTGCGTTTTTCGAGCACTAGTGTTTTTCACAGATGTTGCATATTCAAATCGATATATCTCCAGAACCATTAACAATTGGCTATTCAAATTTTTGGAGCATTTAATATATATAGTTTTAAATATTTTGCCTTCACAGAATTTTATTTTTTTAATTCTGTTTTTAAATATAATTTTTGGCGTAAAAGATAACATAAAAAAAAGCAAAAATTTCAATATTTTAACTTTGAGAATTTTTTTTTTTTTTTTTAATTCACCTATCAAAATTCTGTGAAGACAAAATTTTCATTATATAATTATGTATTACAGAAAGCTTTCACTTTGAAAAAAAAAAAAAATTTCTTGACTTATATCAAAATACGCAAACATCAATTATTATGGATTTTTCTTGGTTTTTAAATTTTTTTTAAATAAAAAAACACAATATTTAAAAAAACATTTTCTCAAAGATATATAAATTGTATCTCATACATAAAATAAATTTTTGACATAAAAATGTACATAAATAAAGTTTTTTTTTATTTTCGGTACCAGACCCCCTTAAATAATAATTCATACTTTTTAAAAAATTGGAATGAATTTTTTTTGTGGGGTATAATGTCCTACTCGTGTTGTACTGTGAGACAATATGTCCAATCAATTATCAAATTACAACAAAATTAAGCTTTTCGTATAACATCATTGTTTTAGGACAATTAGTATATAAACCTTAGAAAAAACTCCTTTCCAAAATTAAATTTTAATCATGAAATGTCGGATCTAAAGAGCTAAGGGGGTCCAGTATCGAAATTTCATCAACAATTTTTTTTAAATAGTTCATACATTCCTGAAGAGAATGAGATTTTTATATTAGTCCTCCGGTTATTAGAACGCCATATTTAACGTCACTAATTGGTGTAGCACATTGAAAGTTCTGCTTAAATGACGTTTTTAGAGCACTAGTGTTTTTCACAAATGTTGCCAATTCAAATCGATATATCTCCAAAATCATTAACAATTACTTATTTAAATTTTTGGAGAATTTGATTTATTTAGTTTTAAACATTTCGTTTTTACAGAATTTTATTTTTAAATTCTGTTTTAAAATATAACATTTGGCGTAAAGGAGAACATAGAAAAAAAAAGCAAAAATTTCAATATTTTAACTTTGAGATTATTATTATTATTATTTTTTTTAATACACCCTTCAAATTTCTGTGAAGAGAGTGTTTTTTTATGTAATTATGTATAACAGAAAGCTTTCACTTTGAAAAAAAAAAAAATGTTTTTTTCTTAACTTAAATCAAAATACGCCAGCATCCATTATTATGGATTTTTCTTGGTTTTTAATATGTTCAAAAAATTAATAAACAGCATATTTAAAAAAAAAAAAAAAAAAAAAAAAAAAAAAAAAAAAAAAACTTTCTCTCAAAGACGTATAAATAATATCTCATACACAAGATAAATTTTCCACAAAAAATATTTACAAATAAAGTTGTTTTTTTATTTTCGGTACCAGACCCCCTTAAAATTCTAACGTTGTTTACGGGTTTGACCATAAAAATGAAACACCTTGTCAAATTCAATATTTCCCCTAATTTTATAAATTTGTTTCTCAGTAGCAATTATTTTCATTAAAAATCCTATCTATGAAATTAAAAATATTTATATACGCAATAATAATTTCTTTTCATTATGAACATTAATTTAACACCTCATTTCAAAGTGCGTATTGCTATTTTTAATTCTTTCAACGATTCATTCAACAACTTCTCACGCACAGCCTACTTGTGTGAGATTTGTTTATGTCAGAGCTTTTCTAACAGTGAGTCTCATAATTAACTTTCAAAAATGCTCGTTCTTGCTTCAGATAGTTTATAGTTCCACACATCCATTGTATTTTAATTTCCGCTAAGTTCAATACAATTCCCATGGTCTTCTAGGCCGTGAGGTTGCGTGTTCGAGTCCCGTGTTAGGCATGGGTGTTTGTAAATGTATGTTGGCTTGTCTAATGACGAATGTTTCGGCGCATTATAGCCCTCGTGTTGCTGACGGCGCCAGATAATCTGAAAACAACCACGGTTCAATTCAATGCCAGTTACCGTGATCTTTTGACGATGAATCTACATTCATTCGATTGTCATTTCCTTGTTCGAATAACATGTTCGTGACTCTCTCCTAAGAAACCAATAAAAGAGTTTTACTGCTACTTAAAAGAACTACTTTCCTGACCCACCACACTACCTAAATTCACAAAATCATGTGAACATCACTTATAATACACTTTTTTTTCTTTTTTTTTTTTTTTCTTTTTTTTTTTTTTTTAAATTAGAGAAAAACATGAAAATATTAAGCGATGTCCTTAAATCTTTCATAAACAGTGTTTCGCAAAACAGGATCACTAATTTTTTTTTTTTTTTTTTTAAATTTTTTTTTTAAATTAGAGAAAAACGTGAAAATATTAAGCGATGTCCTTAAATCTTTCATAAACAGTGTTTCGCAAAACAGGATCACTAATTTTTTTTTTTTTTTTTTTTTTTTTTTTTTTTTTTTTTTAAATTAGAGAAAAACATGAAAATATTAAGCGATGTCCTTAAATCTTTCATAAACAGTGTTTCGCAAAACAGGATCACTAAATTTTTTTTTTTTTTTTTTTTTTTTAAATTAGAGAAAAACATGGAAATATTAAGCGATGTCCTTAAATCTCTCATAAACAGTGTTTCGCAAAACAAGATCACTAATTTTTTTTTTTTTTTTTTTTTTTTTTTTTTTTTTTTTTAAACAATGTGAAAAAAAAAAAATTATTTAATAATTTTAAATTAGAAGTCATGGCGACAGTAGCTCTTTACCGATAAGCTAACTTTTTCACACCGGTGTAAAAAAGTACATTCCCACACGCCTATTGCTCATAATTTATATAGTTTTGGTACAGATATTTCATTTTAAGAAGAGATTAAGCGACTGGAGTTTCCAACGTTATTTTATGTTGTTGTTGTTTCTAATCTCTCTTTTGTCTGACTTCGTCAGACAATATCAGTGAAGCCATTGACATTAATGAAGTCTGACACTAGTTGTTAACAGTTATAAATGTCCTCCCAGTCCAGTCCAAGGCAGTCCAAAATGTGCTGAGGTGATGCCTGTTCTTTTTGGCATTTAGGGCAAAGAGGAAAATTTTTGCTTCCCCCAGAATATGTGAGGCCTTTAAGGTGACCACTAGCAAGTCGGGACAGACGGGTATTGGTGTGCCTATCACAAGGAAGAGATAGGGAGTGTCCTGGCTTTTTGGCTTTATACCATTCGTGAGATGAAGGTATATGCCATTTCGCTTTATTTTGAGCTATTTTCTTTGAGTATAACTCTTGATATGTGAGTTCTTGACGTTATTTTATAGATGTATTAAATATATTTTTTGCTCCCGATTCTAAAAAATATTATATGCTACACGTGGAAAATTACTTGCTCAAACTCGGTAAATTATTTGACTCATGCTAACGTACTCGTCAAATAAGTCCACGTTTGAAAAAGTATTACGTTCCCATAAATAACTATTTTTTTCAGAAAATATTGTTTCAAACTAAAAAATACTCCTTAATAGGTGAAAAATGTAGTATTAACTACTGTAGTTGGTTTGAGATTTCTAGCGCTAGAGCAACACTTGAACCATACTCCGAAAAGCAGATTGATAAATGTCGTTTGAAAATTTTAAATAAATAGTTTGAGTAAAGTTTTTATAAAAGTCGAAAATGAAATATTTTAAGAGGTAGAAGCTCTCCACAAAAAATCGTTCAGATCTAATTCAGCAGTTAAAGGTTAAACAGAATAGTTTTATGCGCATCGCCTAGCAATGACTTTAGAAGTTTTTGTTTACGAATATATCATAATTTCTATTGAACATTTTTTTTTAAAGAAAATTGAATTAAAACAGTTTCATAAACACCAAGTACACTTAAATTTACAATTATCAAGATTAATATAAAAATTGACTTTAAGATATTAAAGTCATTACTATCTTAAAGTCAACTTAAAGTCATTACTATCTTAAAGTCAAATTAAAGTCATTACTATCTTAAAGTTAAATTAAAGTCACTACTTTGACTTTAAGAGAGTAATGACTTTAATTTGACTTTAAAATAGTAATGACTTTAATTTGACTTTAAGATAGTAATGACTTTAATTTGACTTTACGATTGTAATGATTTTAGTTTGACTTTAAGATAGTAATGACTTTAATTTGACTTTAAGATTGTAATGTTGTAATGTCTCATCAATAATAAAAAATATATCCCTTAAAAACAAAGTTTTTAACATAAATCCTTTGCACACATTGCTAATTTTTGTATTCATTAACACAGCTCCGATTCTGTAAACAGCGCATGCTTCTGTAAACGGGTGTTTGTATCTAACTTGAAATATCAAAAACATTTCTTTCAGCAAAATGTGCGGCAAACTACGTTTCAAAGTTTATTTATTAAAAAATAAAAGTGAATTTATGCACTCACATCCAAATATTATTTATTTATCCTGATAAAAACAATTTTAGTATTTATTTATTAAAAAAAATTGGCAACTTGGAAGAGTTTATTCAATGGTAGGTAAAATGCTATTTTAGCGCGAATGGATCACGTCAAGTTGGTTTATTAGTATTACGTAAAGATGACTTTTTAGTGACAGTTACAGCCCAAAAATTTGTTAGAATGCATTGTCATCAACATCGAATCTATCTACCAAGTTTCGGCCCGATCGGATGTCGGCAAGAGGTTTAATTAGGCCTGCGTAGATTTTCTCACCATCTACAAACCTACCCACAAACATACACTCACAATTGAAATGAATATAAAGGATTTAAAAATACTTCTTAATACGTCAAAAATGTAATATTAAACAAAAATAGTTTTATGTGTACGGCCTAGCGATGACTTCAGAGGTTTTTGTTTACGAATATGTCATAATTTTTAATGAACATTTTTCTAAAAAAAAATTGAATTAAAACAGTTTCATAAACAGCCAGTACACTTAAATTTATAATAATTATGATAAATACAGAAATGATTTTAATGTTCTTATTAAGTCCCATCAATTAAAAAAAAAACATTTTAAACTATAACGCATAATGATTGCATTTTACAAAACTTATGACATTAAATCAAAGCAGGTTTTGTCAGCAAGTATGCATTCTCGCTTCCAAACTTGAAATCGCATTTGCATTTTTCAGTCGTTCAAAACCGTTTATCTTTCATTAGGTAGTTCCAAGACACTTAAATGGACAAGATAATATCCATTCCGAAAATTTATCTTCTGTTTTGCACCATTTTCCATAACATTAATGCGGTTAAAGTTAGGTTACGCTCACTTGGTGGAAAGTATATTTCAATGGCGTGGTCCATAAATCCTGTTAATGTAAATCCAGTTAGTAAATCCAGTTTGCATAAATATAATTGAACAAATGTAGTAATTTAGTGATTGTTTAGATGGCATCAGTTGGATGTAGTATTAATGAGTGCTTATGAATAATTTATTTGATATCAGAATGGATGCTATAGAACTAGTTTCTGAATAAGTAACTATTTGTAGATTTTAACGTAAATTGTCCTTTGTATTTCATAGAGCACCTTTATAATAAAGCAACAATTTCCATTATACGATAAACAAATCCGAAACACCAGAGCTTCTAAGCAAAAAGTAAAAAAAAAACTATGATAAAAATTTACAAAAAAACCCGATGAAAACCAGCAAAAATTCAGCCCGATTGGATGATAGCGAGAAGGTTAACTAAACCCAAGCATATTTGCCCGCCATCAACATACTGTTGCACATATTGTCTGTAAATAGTAATGTATTATTTTAAAACTATATTGTAATTTATTTTAATTTATTTATTAACAGCGATTATACAGGTTAGAAAAAAGGTGGCAACACCTAAAGCAATCCAGAAATTTTGAAATATTTCTTTTTCAATGAATTGGCTGGAAATTTCGGGAATGTGCTCTCGCGCCAAGTATAAATAAGACTGGAGAACGGGAAAGTTTCCAGATTGACTTAGGACTTCGATGAAAGCTAAGCGCTTTGTTTACCTATTGGAGTGAGCTTGTATATCGCTGTATTCGAAGTTTTTTTCATTGAAGCTTGTTTGGAAGCTTGACAGTGACTGTTCTCCGAATAACTTTTGTGAGCTTTTAAAGAGAGAATAAATATTTTTATACCGTAAAAACTGTGCCATCATTGCCTCAGTGGAAAAATTCATAACAATACGCTACACAACCAACCACTCACACACAAAAATTGAAATAAACGAAAACTTTAAAAAACAAAAACAAGAAGAAGAAAAACTTAAGAAATTGCGTAAGTCAAAAATATTCAAACTATTATATCACATTGCCAAACAACTAAATCAAATTTAACAGATTTTTTAAGCCGTATCCAAAGCACTGAAAAGATCTCCTTCAACTTTTGATTTTAAAATACTATTATTATTCTCAGATACAGTGCGATATTTTTTATGAAATTATAATTATAATGCTCCTCCCACGACGTTTTAATGCAAATTTGCATTACTGATTTCTGGATATTTGTATCACAAAAAGTTGAAATCTGCATTTCCATAGAACTTAACCTTTTTTTTACAATATGGTTTCAGTTTGTTGATAAATAAATCACAGTGGAACATATTCTACTGAAATCTTTACTGAAATCAGAAAAATAATAATTACACTTTTATTCAAAATTCATATTCTAATAATGAAATTGCATCGATAAAAGATACAACGTAATAAACTATTAATAAAAATATACTACCTATATTTACAACGAAATACCTAACTTTTTGTCTGAACTTTATCGTAAAAAAAGTCAAATTTCTTTCTCTAACATAAAAATTATATTTGACTTTCATAATTTTTTCAACTTAAATTGCATATAACTTTTCTACTAAATTAAATATTTAATTTCAAATGTACATTTATACTAGTATAGACTATGCAAGATTTAATCAAAATATAAAATTAAAATTAATAAAAGAGCCTCCAATGTATGTTTATTTATTTGCAAGAACTTTATCCAAATACTGAAACATACAATTTTGTACTGAATGCGAGTGTTTTTATTTCAGATTTACATGACAATAAGATTTTTACTGAAGCATAAACATAAATTTACTGTCTTTTATTTCATAAAAAATACGAAAACAGAAGTTTTCAAATTTATTATTAGATTTTTTTTTATTTTACACTGTTTCCGGAATTTTTTATTAAAAAAAAAAAAAAAAAACTCATTTGACTTTTGTTAAAATTCTCTTTCTTATTGACTGGCTTAAGAATCTTTTTTCAAGAATATAGAAATAAGTATGCCTTGAATATGAAGAAATATTTTGAATTAAACATTTATTCAAATCAATTTCATGCGCAAAAAGTCGACAATCCACTAAAAAAAAAAAAAAAAAAAAAACATTTAAAAAAGGCAAAGGGGAATACTGTTAAAATTCGACTGAAGAGCCTTCTCAGATTCCCAAAAATAAATAGGGTAAAGTACTGCAATTACATCACATTTACATTTACATGAAACATCTAAAACTACAATGGCTGCAATTGTTTATTTCCAAGCAATCTGAGTTATTGCATAAAATGTAAAGAAATTTTTAGAACTCTGAAAAATATTTTGCATAAATTAAAAATGCAAGTGGTATTCGTATTTTTCTATACATTGTTATTCCATAACTAAATATTACTACACGAATTTCTGTACTTAATTGTAAATAGTGTACATATTTCTTTTTAAAGTTTAATTATTTTAAAGTTTTTTTGTTAATAATAATAATAATAATAATAATACACTCTTGAAATATTTGACAGCATCTGAGTGTATAGAGAAATTTCAAGATGCTTCTTAATGCGTGCTGATCGTCTGTTCTGTAATTTCGGAGAAATTTCTCACGCGAGGATATAAAAACAGTCACAGTGCGGAATTCGAGACAGTTGGAATTTGAGCGCTGTATAAAAAAGGAGAAACGACCTCGTTTTTTTTGCTGTTTTGATAGCGAATTTGGTATACGGGTTAGTGGTTGCCACGAGACCTACCATTTAGGTGTTCGCCAAAATTGCTCATGCGCATAAGGTAGCTGCCATTGAAAAAAATCGTGATTTTCAGTAGTAGCTTCAAAACGGTTCTACGATTTTAATCAAAATCACTGTGACAATAGTTCTTAAGGTGTTCTAAACATCCTCAAAGAATCCGAAACTCTCGTAAAAATGCTATAAAGACGTAATAAGTTGAAACACGAATTCCTTCAACACAGAGTTCTCTCCCATTGAGCTTCGCTCATCAACGATCGTTTTTCTCCTGTCCGCTGTTCTACTTACAAAAAAGGATAACGCAAGAACTATAGAAAAGTATTTTTAAAAACCTATATAAGAATTATCGTAAAACTGGCCATTTTTTCTAAATGAATGATAAAAATATAAAACCGGTATATAACGCTATCCACTTCATTATAATAGTGTAATTAAAAGTCGTGCTATGTTCCACTATACTAGTTTACAGAGGTTTTGTCAGCCGTTGAAATGAAGAATAAATTATAGTTTTTATTTTGTAAAAGCTGTGGTGCCATTTCCTCCAAGAAAATTTGTAGCAAGATCTAATCTTTGGACAGTTTTTCAGAAATTTTAAGACATTTTATTTGTTAAACGTAAATAGGACTCGCATGTTAAAAAACTACTTCTTCATAAAAATATAAAATCTTAAATATGTTGAATACTAAGTATTTTTTTGCTAGACGAACAAATACTTTTATATAATAAAGGTAAAATAGTTCACAGTGCTAACGCAATATAACATAACATAGTGATATCTAGAGTTAGTCTGCGACTTATAATAGAAAAGTATTTGTTCTTCGAGCAAAAGTTAATTAATTAGTTTTCAACATGTATAACATATTATATAATTAAAAAGAATTATATGCTAACTACAACAATAAATCCAATAAACAATATAAAAAAAAATATACGACAATCAACTTTTTATTCCGTGGAAAGCATTATAGAAACTATAACAATATGCCCTGTCCAAAATTTGCAACAACAAATAACCGCAACATGCAACAACATATTTTACAAATCCCCCTCAACGTGCTTTATAGCAAAAACAACAAATGGAAACAATAAACCCCATCCACCAATATATAACAATAAACATCCATCAATATTTTATACCATGCTATAAATAAATTACAAAATACTCAGAAAAAGTAATACAATAAACTATTTTTAATTCCTCATAAAGTGGAATGCTTTAATTAAACTACAACATTAAACCCATTAATGATGTTGTAAGCGCAATAATTTTATGCTGTGTTAAACGAAGCGTAACTATAAACCACGCCCACAACATATAATAAGCAATAATATAAAACAAACCTCTTCCTCCCCACCAGCAGAATGGAACAATAAACATCCGTCAATGTTTTATACGGGACTTGAAATGAACTTCAGCAACATAGTCAGTAAAAATAATACAACAATAAACCATTATCATCTTTTTATACCATGGCGAGAATTCAATAAGTAAACTACAGCATTAAACCCTGATAACGGTATCTTTAAAAAGGTATCTCTTTTTACTGTGTTAAACTATAACAATAAACCATGTCAACAATATACAACGATACACAACCGTAAACAATATACAACGATAAAAAAAAAAAACTTCAACTCTTTATACTATTTAGTGCTGTAAGCAAACTATAACAATAAACCATGCCAACAACATACAGCAATAAACAACCGTAAACAATAAACAATGATATAAAAAACGCTAACTGTTTACCATTTAGTGCTGTAAACAAACTACAATAATAAACCCTGCCAACAATATATAATCATCAGCAATTAACAATGATAAAAAAACCACCAAATGTGTGCTGTAAACAAGCTACAACAATAAAGTATGCCAACTATATACAACAACAAACGATATACAACCGTCAACAATAAACAATGATAAAAAAAAAAAAAACGCTTACTTTATATACTATTTAATGTTGTAAACAAATTACAACAGTAAACCATACCAACAACCATCAACAATAAACAACGATGCACAACCGTCAACAATATTCAACGATAAAAAAAAATTAAAAAAAACAGTCAACTTCTCATACCATTTAGTGTTGTAAACAAACTACAACAATAAACCATACCAACAATATATAACAAAAAACAACCGTCAACAATAAACAACGATGCACAACCGTTAACAATATACAACGATAAAAAAAAAAAAAAAATTATAATACCATTTAGTGCTGTAAACAAACTACAACAATAAACCATGCCAATAATAAAAAACGATGAAAAAAAAACGTCAGCATTTTATACCATTTAGTGCCGTAAACGAACAACACTATACACTACAAACGTCTTAAGAAGCACTAAGTAAAATCAATTCATTTACGCTAACCTCACACTTCCAAGACCTCAAATACCAAAGACGCCACTTTACCCAAAATAATTCTACACTCCCATAGGAATAAACAAGCGGAAAAGAAATAGACAGGAATAGGAGATGGGTGAGAAAAACTTCTTTCTGTCTTCTTCGCTCCACCGGTAATCTTGAGATCTTTAAGCATTTGGAGATGACCAGAGACTACTTTGGCCTTGTCTATCAGATAAGGCGGATAAGGGTGGATAGGCTGGTGGTAAGTCTTGTGTTAGAGTATTGAAGAGGAGATTTGAAATGGGAAAATAGGAAGAGTGCATGTAATCGGAAATATAAGAAAGAATTGCGTTTGCAGTTTATTTAAGGGTAAATACAAAATGAAGCTACAAAACGTTGCAAAAATCATTCGATTTAAGGGGGTCCGGTACCGAAAATAAAAAAAACTTTATTTATGTACATTTTTATGTCAAAAATTTATTTTATGTATGAGATACTATTTATATATCTTTGAGAAAATGTTTTTTTTAAATATTGTGTTTAGTTATTTAAAAAAAAAAATTAAAAACCAAGAAAAATCCATAATAATTGATGTTTGGGTATTTTGATATAAGTCAAGAAAAAATAAAAATTTTTTCAAAGTGAAAGCTTTCTGTAATACATAATTATATAAAGAAAATTTTGTCTTCACAGAATTTTGATAGGTGAATTAAAAAAAATTTTAAAAATTCTCAAAGTTAAAATATTGAAATTTTTGCTTTTTTTTATGTTATCTTTTACGCTAAATGTTATATTTCAAAACAGAATTAAAAAAATAAAATTCTGCGAAGACAAAATATTTAAAACTATATAAATTAAATGCTCCAAAAATTTGAATAGCCAATTGTGAATGGTTCTGGAGATATATCGATTTGAATATGCAACATCTGTGAAAAACACTAGTGCTCGAAAAACACACTTTAAGCAGACGCTTCAATGTGTTACGCCCATTAGTGATGTTTAAATCACAGGCAATTTTGTGGCGTTCTAATCACCGGAGGAATAAGATCAGAACATCATTCTCTTCAGGAATGAATGAACTATTTTTTAAAATCAGAAAAAAAATTTGGGATTTTTGAAAAAATTTCGGTACTGGACCCCCTTTAAAAACTAGGTGTGTACAAAAAATGGCCATTTTTCATATGTTAAAGCGTCAATAGTAAAGTCTGAATACCACCCACTAGGTGGGTGCTATCTGCTTTTAATAAGACTAGCTCCGGTTACTTTGTTGACAGCACATCTGTCAAATTTCAAAAAGACTGGATGATGGATTTATTACTATTCCAAAGCGATAATAGAAGCTTGTGTAAAATCAGTCTTTTAGTGACAGTGACAGCCCCCCGAAACTTAATTGAATGTTAAAAGAAAAAAAAAAGCCATTACCAAGGAAATTGCGAATAATGTCCGAATTTCAAATGTTCCAAAAAATAATAAAATTATTCCTATCAAAAAGCGGAGTATTCCTAATCTCAAACCAATGTCCTAATCTGTATTATATTTGTTTACACTACTCCTTAATTACACATGGAAAATTCTTCTCTTTAAGGTATACATATACAATTGAAATGATTTTCTTTAATTTTTAGGTTATAATTACAAACTTTTTGGCAGTATATCAGAATTAAAAATGATGCATTTTTATATACAAACTTTTTTTTTTCCGTCAATTTTTTAATCAGCTAATTGCAATTAAAGTGACTAATTAGGACATTATTAGAACATACATAAATAAACTTGTAATTAACTTAGAGGTATTATTTTTATTGCAAATAAGAAATATTATATTGACGCATGTCCCTATGGAGAATTTTGAATTTGGCTTCAATATTTATTTAATTATAAGTTTTTAAATAAAAAGTTTAAAAAAATACATAGTTTTTAACAAAATAATTAAGATTAAAATTTGCATAAAAAATGTATTTATAACAATATATATTAGATACTCCATAGAAAACACATTCACAACTATTGTCTACAAAACAAAATTTGAATTTTGTAAATCGAACCATTTATTATGAAGTTATGACCGTTGGCGTAAAGTCATATAACACCAAAATGTCATTTTTCAGAAAACGCGTTTAAAGTTTACTACACTAATGAAGGGGATACAAAACAGGTTCACAAAACCTACTGTAATTTAAAAAGTAATTTGAGTCTCAGAAAGAAAATGGTATCATTTTAATGGCAATGAATTCGGGAATATTTTAAAACCAAAAAACAAAAACGCAGACTTGCGTCAAATTTCGCGATTCCTAATGTATATGTATACCTTAAGTTTTATTATTATTATTCCAGGATTCAAAGACCACATTGTATAATTCGTCCACCTGACTTTTCCTATGTTTTGAAGTAAACTAGAAGTGTGGTTACACTTCACAACTTTCAATTACACTATAATACGGGTCATTGCTTAAACATTGGCATGGATTGGTGTAATTTACCTTTTTCGTTTATTTATTTCCATTAATTAATAAAAAAGACTAGTTTTTTTTTTATAATAATTATTATAATGGCCACAAAAATCCCCCCCAAAATGGATACGCATTTTGATAATTATTATATTACTAGCTGCGTGGCCCAGCGTTGTGGAGACCAGCCATTGGTGTATAGGTTTTAACTTTTGGCGCTTCGCGAACAGTCTCGCTTCGATGCCTGAAAAGTTCATTGCTACACAGGCATGAGCTCGCTTCTCAGGCTGAAATGTTAATCATCGCGCAAGCATAAGCTTGCTTCACTCGCTAAAAGATTAATTGCTACGTACACCCTTAATATTAGAGCCCCCTAGTCGAGTAACAAATAGAACAAAAAGTACCCCTTAATAAAATAACACTACTCTTTTCAACCCTCTGAGAATATATTAACAATATGATTTTCAAAAGATCAATTAGAAGGCCAAGACAACTTATATTGGAATTTCAAAGCTGTGCACCTATTAGAAGTCGCTCTGTAAAAAATTTAATTAAAAAATCATTTTGGTCTTCATAAGTCCAATTAGAAGGCCTAAACTACTTATGTTGAAAATTTCAGAGCCAAAGCCTTATTAGAAGTTATAGTAATTTTATTTTATTTTTTTAATTAATAAAAAAACTGATTAAAATTTTACCATTCTGCTTTTCAAAAGTCAAATTAGAAGGGTAACACTACTTACGTTGAAAATTTCAGAGCCTTACACCTATTTTAAGTAGCTTTCTATTAAAGGACAGACAGGCATCCTTATCATCAAATAAATAATGATAATTAAGTTGGCCTTATTAACAAATATTTTTTAATCATCAATAACTTTCAAGCATATATAAATCACTTCGTTATTGCTAGGTTTCCTATATCTAAAGCATATTTACTTGATTCTAGGGATTCTTGATTCTCAATGATAATCACAAACATAGAATTGAACTTGTTAAGATCCAAGCAAGTAATTGAGTACAGAACGACAAATGAATCGAAGATCAACCAATTCATGAATTAGGGTTAACTTATACATCAGCGTTACGGGTGCATCCTTATGCATGAGTTGGCAATTGAACACTTAAATACCTCGAATGCTCTATCACCGTGTATGAATAATATTAAATCATTTAAGGATGTCTTCTGGAAACTATTGAGATATCTTCCAGATGAGACATCTTTGACGACATCCTTCATTTTGAGGTAGTTTCGAAGATATATTAAGAGGAAGTCCTATCGTAAGGATCATTCCCTATACTCGCTATGTTACAATCTTCTATCCGAGTGCATTTAGAAACTACTTATAGACTGAGAGGCAACTGCAATTTTTGGACGCCAACGAACATCAATCTGAATTTTTTTTATAGAAATTAGAGAAAAGTGATTAGATTACGAATCCACTGGTCTGCCGTGGCAAAAATGGCCGAAACTGGTCAAAAATCGACTTTTAATAAGTTGAACTAAATCCAATTGCCAACTGCGCCATAACTTGCCAAATAATGAGCATTTTTTTTTTATTTGGTAACCCTCACTCTTTAATTTTCAATTAAGAAGGTTGCAGACGTTGAGATATCTGGCGACGGTCTACTTGCATCTATTAATAGGGAGCCAAGTTGGCAAAAAATATTACGTCACTTATGAAGTAACTGATGTCACCAATTTGGCTTACTTTTAAAAGATATAACTTTTCCGAGCCAAAGGTCAGAAATCATTTGCGCTTTTTCTCATTGAAAATCAAAAAGAAGTGGGTTGCCAGACGGATAAGTTTGTTCTATTTTTGGCAAGTTATGACATTTTTGGCATTCGGATTTTAGTTCAACTCATTCCAAGTTGATTATTGATCAGTTTCGGCCATTTTTGCCATGGCAGACCAGTAGATTCCTAATCTACTCACTTTTCTCCAATTTCTATAAGAAATTCAGAATGATGTTCGATGGGGTCCAAAAATTGCAGTCGTGTCTTGGACTATTAGTAGAAAACCTTAAAATTTCGTGAGTAAGTACGAAAATGATCACTTAATGAAATGACACAAATTAAGTACCCCAAAATAGCGTCTAATATATTTTATTTTACGTTTGAAATCCTTACGTCAATGCCTATGCAGTGCTGCCATCTGGTTCTGTTTTTTTTTGCTATTTTATTTTTTAATAGATAAACAATAAGTGAAAACAATTTATGTCATTTCATTAAGTGATCTTTTTCGTATCTAACCCACCAAATTTCAAGGTTCTACAGAAAGTAGTTTCTAAATGCACTGAGCTAAAAGCTTGTAACATAGCGAGTATTGGAAATAATCCATACTTGGACTTCTTAATCTGCAAACAAATAATAACTTCTTGTTTTTGTTCTTAAATGTTTCGATTAAATGCTTTTCTTGGTGAAAATAGTTTGCCCTTGCGGAGAAAGGCAATTTAAGGTTACTTAAAGGAGTTATTTGATTGTTTTGTTTGGTGAGCTCAACTTATTTTATTCACAATAACGGCCAAGCAGGCCGTTAAAGTGGAATCTTAAGGTGGAGTCCGAACCACAACGAACACGCAGCATGCCTAACAAAGGATTCGAACCCGGTACGTTCGGCATTCGAGGCTAGAGCCATAACCTCACTGGCATCAGGTGGGCCTGATTAATTATTTGTTTAGGAGTTAATCAGAGTTGTATTCATCTATATATTGTTATAATTTATTGAGAAAGGCTAGTAGATTATGAATCTACTAGTTTTCCTGGTTGGTTGGTTTATGCGCTCAAATACCTATTTTTATGCACATGACTACTGATCAGGACTGGACCTGCAGCTTAACTTTAATTACGAACCACAACAAACATCCGATACTAACACGGGATTCGAACCCGGCATTTTTGGCATGCCATTTGGAGGGGTGGGGGATGATAGAAATTGTTCGAAAATCGGCTCTGGTAAGTTGAAATAAATCCGATACCAAATACGTCATAATTTTCCAAATAATAAGCATGTTTTTTGGTTTGTTATTTGGTAACCCATCTTTCTTTAATAATTAGTGGGAAAGCGTACAGACGATATTAATTATTTGGCACCATATACTTGCATCCCTTGAAAGGTGAACCAGTTAAGTAATAGATATATCCTTATTTGTAATGGGATATTCATATTTATTCCTTCTTGAAAATTTTATAGCCTCGTGTTGCTGACGGCGCCAGATAATCTGAATACAACCAACCTTCTTGAAAATTAGAAATCCGTAGGTTACCACATAAAAATGAATAATCATGAACTGGCAAGTTATAAAGCATTTTCCCTTTGGATTTTATTCAACACACTTATAGTCCTTTTCGAAACAGTTACGGACATAATTCCCCCGACTGACCAGTATATTCATAATCTTCTAGCATTTTTTTTTTTACAAATTATAAGCAAATTCAAACTGATATTTGATGAGTTATCTAAACTTTCAGAGCCGACTTCAGTCCATATGTACTTCACAAATAATTCAAACTTCTATAAAATCAATCGCTTAAATATCCTCGCCAAGTGCTCGCCACACAGTCGCCAAACTTTTGTTATGGCAGAGAACAATCCTTCATTTGCATCCCCTGACAGCGGGTTACTCTGCCCAACAAGGGCGCTTTCACAGAAGCCCCTAGTCACTGGAGACGCCCCATTACGCAAGGAGGAAGCCACACAAGGGGCGTGTGATTAGGAAAAGGGCATTTTCTAAGGATATTAGGTAATTAAGGGACAGTGTCTCATAAGTTTCTTGCTGTGGCAACATCGGTGGAGTTTTACGGTCTATTGAAAATGTTGCGTTAGTACAGTACGCAAAAAAAAAAAAAAAGAATCCGAACGATTTCTATATCTTGTATTCTAATTGATGGAATAACAAAAGTCAAGTACCGCTGTAAATTGTGAAAGGTCTTTATTAATTGTAAATTTTTTATTTTTTTTTAATATTTTTTATTTTTTTTTATTTTTTTTTATCATGAGGGGACATCTACTTATTAAAACTAAACCAAACTTTAAAAAGATTAATGACTACCCTATAATATTATACCCTATTTAAATTTAGAATCCAAAAAAACGTGTAAATACCAAATTTCATAATTTTCCAGTAAGTGGTTAGTAATTTAAACGATTAAAAAAAAAAAATTATAAATTAATTTTAAAAAGAAAATTTGTTTTTTGGCCATGAATTCTTATATAGTTAATTTATTTTAGCAATTTTTATTTTAAAGGATAGTTTGTTTAAGGCCAAACGTAAATAACATGCAACCTTTGTATTAAGCAGTTTTTTAATAATTAATTATGAATTAATAAAACAAGTTTTAAATTTTTTTAAATAGAAACATATATTTTTTTTTTTTACTTCCATTAGAATTATCATGGTCTAAAACCCCTCTAGTATTTTTTTCATTCCATTTTGACTTTTGGTTCTTGACATTTTAGAAAAAAATGGGGGAAAAAAATGCTTACTTTAAAGGACCACGTAATAGATAACGTCTTGAAGCATGCAAAACTTTCGATTCAGCCCGCTCAGAAGAAATTTGTCCTCAAGATCGGCCAAAACATTTTCGCTCATAAGTGACGTGTTTCTCAACATAATGAACTGAAATTTCGCATCTAAAGTAAACGAAATATTCTAAATCGAATGAAAACATAAAAAATAGGGGTTCATATTGAAATTTTTAAAGATAGAGTCAAATTTACTTAGTATACAGCCCCCTAAGAAAAAAAAATTGTATTAGACATATAGAAAATTGTAAACAAAACATTTTGGTGCGAACTGCAAGATTCTACAATAATTAGAACCGGAGATATAGCCATCGTTCGGATTTCATATTTGCGTACTGTACCATTTCTTATAAGAGGGTCATCTGGAAAGTAAGTTTCCCGCGTCTTGTAAAAAGAATTAAGAGAAAGAGTCCAAATAAGGGATCACTCCCTTTATTCGCTATTTTACAATCTTCTAAGCCAGTGCATTTAGAAACTACTTTCAATAAAACCTTGACATTTGGTGAGTAGGTACGAAAATGATCACTTAATAAAATGACGTAAATTGAAAACTCGAAAATAGCTTCTAAAATATTTTATTTTATATTTGAAATCCTTATGCCGATACATATACAGTGGCGCCATCTGGTTTTGTCTTTTGCTATTTTAATTTTCATTTATAATGAATAGACATTAAAGGAAAACAATGTATGTCATTTCATGACATTTTCGTACCTACTCACCAAATTTCAAGGTTTTATACAAAGTAGTTTCTAAATGCACCGGGATAGAAGATTGTATCATAGCTAGTACAGGGAATGATCCTTACAAGGAATTCCTTTTAAAACGTAATAATCTTGAAACATTATTACTATAAGAGTTACACTGATTTCTGACTTACTCACTGTCTGCCCTACTCTGTAACGCTGTTAGTTACATTTTAAGCGAATATTGCTGAAATTTTTTCCAGTTGCCAAAACTGATATAAGCAGAGTAAATAAAAGATATTTAGAAGTGAATATATAAATTTACATTCGTTTTCAATAACTGAATTTTGAAACGTACTCATAGCACATTTCTTTGCCATGGATGTTTTTTATTATTTAAAATTGATGGTATAGGGGTTAGCATGCTAGCTTCTAGACCACGAGGTTGTGTGTTCGAGTCCCGTGTTAGGCATGGGTGTTTGTAAATGTATGTTGGCTTGTCTAATGACGAATGTTTCGGCGCATTATAGCCCTCGTGTTGCTGACGGCGCCAGATAATCTGAATACAACCAACCAACCAGCATATAAAAAGAAATAAGCTTGCGCTACCAGTAAAACCAGAGGCCTAAATTGCGAATTTCTCTTTTCCATAGTGCTGCCATCTACTTTACACTATCATAACTAATCCACATTTTTTGGATTATTCGTGGTTTGGTAGGATTTTTTTTTTATTTTTGGCCGAATTTTAAGTTTATCAATCAATATCCGTGACCTTCTCGTAACATTCCGTTCAAATAACCAATAGTAGTTCTCCATTAAACCCACCAATCAATTAAGTAAGACCAAGAGATAAAAGAAAGGTTTCTATCTCTTCTCACTTTAGCTACTAAACCTTGGGGAAACTTCTAGTCACCGCGGGGGATAGGGAAAAGGGGGGGGGGGGGGAATAATCGTTAAGTTGTCCCCTTCAGGCTTCCAAGGAAAATACTTCAAGCGAGGAATCGTTGTAAAATGAGTTTTCAAGTCGTTTGAAATGAGGCAATTTAAATACAAACTCAACTGTTTTGGCACTACTACAATAAATTAATCAACCATGATTGAACGTCTTTTCGAGGTTGATTGTTGCGACGATTTTATCTATTGTATTCAGTTGTGCATTTCAATGTATGCCGTTAAATATTTATGATAGAAATTTGACTTGTTAAAATACAAAGCCATTAAAGTTAAGGAGACGAGTTGCTTTATATCGTATGGGAGTGAGAGAATTTCCAAGTTAATTAATTAAACTATCATTGTGAAGGAATTAATAAGGTTTTCAATTTGAAACTTGAGAAATATCTAAGAATTTGTTGCGATCTATTGTAAAACTCACGTCCTTGGCATTGAAGAAAATATTATCTTTGGAAATTTTAAATATTAAAAAAAAAAAAAAAATGAAACTTTTAAAAGTGACCGAATTCTTCGGTAAATTCATCAACTGTTTAGTAAATAAATCACCTAATGAAAAATTTCGCTAGGTGGCACGTCTATAAGGGAGAAGTACAGAAATTATCAGTTTTGGTTTTATATAAAAAGGGGAAAAAATGAGAAAAGAAGAACGTTAGAATCAAGTGAATCATCTTAAGAAGAATTCCGAGTAAAGATCATTCCTATACTAGCTATGTTATAATCTTCTAGCATAGCGCATTTAGAAACTACTTTTTATGAAGGGGGTCCAGTACCGAAATTTCTTCAAAAATCCCAATTTTTTTTTCTGATTTAAAAAAATAGTTCATACATTCCTGAAGAGAATGATGTTTTTATCTCACTTCTCCGGGGATTAGAACGCCACAAAATTACATGTGATTTAAACATCACTAATGGGCGTAACACATTGAAGCGTCTGCTTAAATTGCGTTTTTCGAGCACTAGTGTTTTTCACAGATGTTGCATATTCAAATCGATATATCTCCAGAACCATTAACAATTGGCTATTCAAATTTTTGGAGCATTTAAATTATATAGTTTTAAATATTTTGTCTTCGCAGAATTTTATTTTTTTAATTCTGTTTTAAAATATAACATTTAGCGTAAAAGATAACATAAAAAAAAGCAAAAATTTCAATATTTTAACTTTGAGAATTTTTTAAATTCACCTATCAAAATTCTGTGAAGACAAAATTTTCTTTATATAATTATGTATTACAGAAAACTTTCACTTTGAAATTTTTTTTATTTTTTCTTGACTTATATCAAAATACGCAAACATCAATTATTATGGATTTTTCTTGGTTTTTAAATTTTTTTTAAATAATTAAAAGCAATATTTAAAAAAACATTTTCTCAAAGATATTTGAATAGTATCTCATACATAAAATAAATTTTTGAAATAAAAATGTACATAAATAAAGTTTTTTTTATTTTCGGTACCGGACCCCCTTAAAGTATACATATACATTAGGAATTTCAAAATTTGACTCAAGTCTGTGGGTTTTTTAGTTTTTTTTTTAATATTCTTGAATTCATTACCATTAAAATGATACCATTCTCTTTCTGAGACTCAAATTACTTTTTGAATTACAGTATGTTTTGTTAACCTGTTTTGTATCACGTTCATTAGTGTAGTAAACTTTAAGCGCGTTTTCTGAATAATGACATTTTGGTGTTATATGACTTTACGCCAACGGTCATAACTTCATAATAAATGGTCCGATTTACAAAATTCTGATTTTGTTTTGTAGACAATAGTTGTGAATGTGTTTCCTATGGAGAATCTAATACATATTCTTATAAACACTTTTTTATGCAGATTTTAATCTTAATTTTCTGTTAAAAACTATGTATTTTTTTAAACTTTTTATTTTAAGACTTATAATTAAATAAATATTGAAGCCAAATTTAAAATTCTCCATAGGAACATGCGTCAATATAATATATTTTATTTGCAATAAAAATCATACCTCAAAGTTGGTTGGTTGGTTGTTTTCAGATTATCTGGCGCCATCAGCAACACGAGGGCTATAATGCGCCGAAACATTCGTCATTAGACAAGCCAACATACATTTACAAACACCCATGTCTAACATGGGACTCGAACCCGCAACCTCGCGGTCTAGAAGCTAGCACGCTAACCACTATACCTCAAAGTTAATTTCAAGTTTATTTATGTATGTTCTTTTAATGTCCTAATTAGTCACTTTAATTGCAATTAGCCGATTAAAAAATTGACGGGAAAAAAAAAGCTAATATATATGCACCATTTTTAATTGTGATATACTTGCAAAAAGTTTGAAATTATAACCTAAAAATTAAAGAAAATCATCTGAATTTTATATGTATAACTTAAACCTTTACGTTTGGTGACTGGACACGAAAAGGATAATTTAATGAAATGACATCAATTAAAAAATCGGAAATAGCAGCTAATATACATTTTAATTTCTTTTTTATATTTTAAATCTTTACGTCAATTCATATGCAGTGGCTCCACCTGGTGTTGTCTTTTGGTACTTTAATTTTCATTTATAATAGTTAGACATAAAATGAAAACGATTTATGTCATTTGATTTAGTCAACTTTTTCGTACCTACTCACCAAATTTCAAGGTTTTATACAAAGTAGTTTCTAAATGCACTGGGCTAGAAGATTGTAACATAGCGAGAATAGGGAATGGTCCTTACTAGAAATTCTTCTTAAATAAAATCAGTTATTTAGAAAAGTGTGCCAAAAAATAAAGTTCATAAAAAAAAAAAAGTTTAATTGAAGGAATCATTACATTTCTCGTTGTCATGTATGTTCTAAACTAAGTTAGTTAAAACACTTGGGACACCATCCAAGAAATTTCTTTCGATATTTTATTCCTTCAACAAAAGACACTAACACAAGTTTCTAAAACTTTCCGATGTTTCCTACACTTCGTTCGTTTTAAACAAGTAATTTTTGATATTTTTATCGTAAGTTTCTGCTCCAAACACGTACATGAGAATAAATTGTGTTCTTCAGTAGTTAAACTTTTTTTGCGGTTGTTTTCCAAAACTTTTTGGAAAATAATTAAACTTTCACACTTACCCTTCTTAAGCTTTTATTGAACCCAAATCTAAAATCTACACCAGTGTTACAAGACCTCGGATTTAAGATTGTTGGTTAGGCAATTTTACACAATGCATTTTGGTTGGTTGGTTGTATTCAGATTATCTGGCGCCGTCAGCAACACGAGGGCTATAATGCGCCGAAACATTCGTCATTAGACAAGCCAACATACATTTACAAAACACCCGTGCCTTACACGGGACTCGAACCCGCAACCTCGCGGTCTAGAAGCTAGCGCGCTAACCACTATACCGTTTGGTCGGCGTTCTGGCGTTCAGGGCAAAGACTACATGAGCGTGTTTTAATGCAGAAACGCAGCTTGAAAACAAGTTACAAAATGTACACAAGCTGTTGTAGCATACGCTTTGCCAGAAGCAGCTTGTTTACACGCTGGCGTGTTTTTTAGTTTTTAAATTAAATTAGTGATTGCAATTTTATGAAAAATCGAATACATTGTAAAATACTCTGTTATGAAAAAAATTAGCACTCACCTTAAAGTTATTGCTTGCTATTCTTCGGCTCTTATACAACACTGCACTACAGTACTACTTTTTTCATTTCATCTTCAACCTTATAGACTGAGAGGCGACTGCAATTTTTGGACCCCATCGAACATCATTCTTAATTTTTTATAGAAATCAGAGAAAAGTGTGTAGATTACGAATCCACTGGTCTGCCGTGGCAAAAATTGCCGAAACTGGTCCAAAATCGACATTTAATAAGTTGAACTAAATCCAGTTGCCAAATGCGCCATAACTTGCCAAATAACGAGCCATTTTTTTTATTTGGTAACCCTCATTCTTTAATTATCAATTAATAAGGTTGCAGACGATTCAGATATCTGGCGACGGTCCTACTTGCATCTATTAAAAGAGAGCCAAGTTGGCAAAAAATATTACGTCACCTATGACGTAACTGATGTCGCCAATTTGGCTTACTTTTAAAAGATATAAGTTTTCCGAGCCAAAGATCAGAAATCGTTTGCGCTTTTACTCATTGAAAATCAAAATGAAGTGGGTTGCCAGACGAATAAGTTTGTTCTAATTTTGGCAAGGTATGACATATTTGGCAATCGGATTTTAGTTCAACTCACTCCAAGTCGATTATTGATCAGTTTCGGCCATTTTTGCCACTACAGGCCAGTGGATTCCTAATCTACTCACTTCTCTCCATTTTCTATATAAAATTCAGAATGATGTTCGATGGAGTCCAAAAATTGCAGTCGCCTCTCGAACTATCAGATAATAGTATTTCAAATGAAGATATCGACATCCTATAAGACTAAAGTCACACACGAACGCTGCATGAAATTGAGCTACAAATAATAGACAAGCAGCTGTAACATACAAGTGGTCAGACGTAGCTTATTTAAACGCTGGCGAGGGGATAGTCTGTCGCATTCTCAAGGTTAATCGCTGGAAGATACAGTCAGTCCTATCTTTCAAGCTCAGTAAAAACACTTCACTGCAGATAACTACTCCTGTCGCTGTATTCGTGTGTTATTGTCTTAAATTTTTTATATTTAAAACAACCTTATAATTGAATACTACTTGGTTTTTGAACTTATTATTCTTGAAATTGAAAAAATATTCGTATCTTTAAGATACAAGCCATAATGATTTCGAAAACCGTTAGTTAACTAGGGGTGTGGAACATCGCACAACTTTCAATTACGCTATCATACTGACGTGGATTTGTATCATTTACCGTTTGTATATTTTCATCTTTCATTTAGAATAAACGGCCAGTTTGACGATGTTTTTTTGCGATAGATCTTGTTTGGGTCTAAAAAAAAAAAAATCGCCAAAATGGTGATTTTGGCGATATACTTTTCGATAATCCTTATATTATCCTTTATTATAAGCGAAACTGAGAGAAGAAAAAACGATCGTTGATGAGGTATGCTCAAGGAAAGAGAGCTCTGTGTTGAAGGCATTCGTTTTTCAACTTTTTTAGACATTAAAACATTTTTTCGGGAATTTCTGAGGCGGGGATGTTTAAAACACCTTAAGAGGTATTACCACAGCAGTTTTGATCAAAATCGTTTGAGCCGTTTTTTTTAGCAATCATTGAAAAAATGGCAACTTCCTTATGCGCATGCGCGATCTTGACGAAAACTTTAAACCGATGGCCGCCACTAACCCTGATACCAAATTTGAACATCGTAAGTCAATTTGTTCGGGAGTTATGCTGACCACAGACACACAGATATTTTTTCTAGATCACTTTTTTGAAATCAGAATGTTCCAAAACGTGAAGAAATGCAAAAAAAAAAAAAAAAAAAAAATCACAATTTTTTTTTTTTGTTGACCGAATGCTTTTCTTTTATTACCCTATGTATGTATACATTTGGGTAATTGAAAGTAAAAAGAGATGCTTGGATTGTAAAATTTAACCATGTTACACTGATGATCACAAACAAGCGAAATGAGCGATCAAATGTGGCCGGCTTGTGCAGATTTTCAAGCTTTGTAAAAAAGTAGCTAAGTTTACACAACTAGAAAAAACGCTCTTGTGGCTTTATAATAGAGGTCGGAAATATCGATCAAGATAAATATCGATACTATATCGCTGCATAGAAAAAAATATCGATAAAATATCGATACATGTTGTTTTTTTTATTTGATTTTCAATTTTGCAAGAAAAAAAAAAGATTTTAGGGGCAAATTTCTACTTTTCATGATTGCTTTTTTGTAAAATGACTACTTTTTCAACTGAAATGGATGTATTAAAAAAAAATAATAATAATTATATTTTCATTTAATTGGTGGAGTGATTTTAAGAAAAATTTAGATAATTTTTAATAGCTTTAAGTGTATGGAAAAATATTGAATATTGTTGCCGTTTAAAATGTCTCTCAGCCAAGTTCAAACTTTAGTTTTGGTTGGTTGTATTCAGATTATCTGGCGCCGTCAGCAACACGAGGGCTATAATGCGCCGAAACATTCGTCATTAGACAAACCAACATACATTTACAAACTCCCATGCCAACACGGGACTCGAAAACTTTAGTTTTGAAGTTTTTGAAAAGGGAATAAATAAAATCGAAAAAACACATGGAACTACAAAACGATTATCAAAAAACTAAAAATATTGGAAAATATCGATATATGGGTGAAATGTATCGATATTTTTTTAGAAATATCGATATATCGCCGATCTCTACTTTATAAGTCTGACATCGAATTTGACAGTGGAAAACTGCCGCATCCAACTAGTATATTTTCCCCCCAGAATTGATTAAATATTTTGATTGAAAGCGGAAGAGAATCCTTATACAGCTAAGTTGTCAAGTATGAAATACGACTCCTTTGATCTTTTTTGATCTTTTTCCCCTCTGATCCGACCGCGATAAGTGGAACTGTCGCCCGCAAAGTGTAAAGATATTAATGGTGTTTTTCTATGTTTCTGACAGCCCGAAAGAGAAGATTTCATCAAGAATCTTTTAAAAGACATACTTTAGGGCTATTAGGACTGTTTCGTTCAAAAAATGTATCTTTTATAAAAGAGAGGGGACGTTATTGAAGCTCTAGTTCAAAAAGTCTTCGTCACATTTTAAATTTGAAGAAAACTAGGGGTGGGGAACATCGTATAGCTTTCAATTATACTATAATAGTGGTCATTGCATTAAAATTTATGGTGTTGAAACAGCGATTCATTGACGAGAGTTGCCAACATTGGCTTATATACGTATTAAAAATATATTTTGCACATAATTATAAAAAATATTGTATGTAATACGTGGAAAAATACTGTTGCGTGGACGGGTTCGAAAGATTTGAAGAAATTTATTCCAATATAACTCTTATTCCATTATAACTCAAAACTTGCAGAAATTTATTCCAATATAACTCTTCACGGATTCTCTTACAACTCCAGAACTTCTCGTTCTAGTAGACTCAATATAGCTCTTTTCACAACAATAGAGCACAAAACAGCAGTTAAAAACTTGACAACACAACTGCGCAAATCGCTGCAAAAGACAATGCAATACAGTTCGCTTTCGGAACTACTCGGAATGCTCACTGAAACTCTGTAATTCCAGTCAACTCTCCAGTCAACTAATTCAGTGACTCAAAATCCACAACTAACTCTCCCGCTCACTTGGCCGTTCTTATATAAGGGAGAACATTCTTGAAATTTTTAGAGGTGGATATTTGGAGAACTTTCCAGATCGTAGTCGAAAAGTCCTATATATGTACATGGGGACCGAAAATGTCGCCAAATGGTCACCAAGTTTGGCGACATTTGGCGATTTCTCGCCAAATTTGGCGACAAAAATTAATAGCCAAAACCTTCGCCAACTTGGCTCTATCTCGCCAATTTGGCGAGATTGCCTCTGTCTATCTCGCCAATTTGGCGAGATTGCCATTACCATAATGTTAAATGCCCTGCTCCTTAAAACTCGCTTCCCAGAGTTACCTCTGTAAAACTCGTTATCAAGCATCAAGAACCGTATTGCAGGGAAGCCAAGCTCAGACGAACTATTGCACTGCCTTATGCGAGATGAACATAAATTTTCCTATTTACAAAATTAACACTACGAAATATTTACAAATAGACAAAAATTCGTAACAATACTTTATCAAACTCGGTAATCTATTTGCATCGTGCTGTCGCACTCGTCAAACAAGCATTTTACCTCGTTCGAAAAATTATTTTTTCCAATTAGTTGAATAAACAACTATTCTTTTTCGCTAAATAACGTATTATTAGAATTTTAATGTAATCCCAATACAAATAGAGATTCTGGATTATGATTAGCGGTTTTATGACATCTCTAAAGTCCCGAAGACTAAACAGAAAATAATCAATGCAAATCCCTCGTAACTTGACATATTATGGAAATGAAGCAATTTCCAACTCTTCTCTCTGAGTGCTTGCTACAGTTTCCTACCAGTTGAATTTCGAAAACAATTTATCCTACCGACAAGATTCTATTTCTCTTGGGACCTCATAAACTGCTCCTGCAGTTCCTCTAGTTGTTGTGTCATTAATAGGGAAAGGAAAGGATTAGGATCATTCCTGAATTATGTCGAAATTGGAAAGGTTTCCATGTAAAATCTTTCACAATCCAGTTTCCTGGATGTATAATGGCATAAGCAGTGATAGGGTTCCGTTACTGTCATATTCAAATTATATTATGCGAAATATCTCAGAACTTTTTAAGGGGAGGTTCAGGGCTCAAAATTCTGAACTATTTATTTTTAAGAATATGTGGCTGCATCAAATAACAGATAAAACTTCTGTGCACTGGAGTACTCTTTTGCACAGTGGTAAAGCATCTGTCTCGAGACACAATGGTCCTTGGATCGCGCACCGTCGCCCTTGAAAGCTTGCTTACGCTTTAAATATTTTTCTGAATTTTTTATGCAGTACTGTTTTATGCTTTGAAACTGAAAGTATATTAAGTTTTCAAATTTAAAAAGTATTTCTTTTTACAATTAAAAAACTGCAATCTTTTGACACTTTATAAATTTGATATTTTTTTTTTTTTAAAAGTTACATCAAAATATACAATTCCTGAAGATAAATTACAGAAATATATATGAAAAATTATTGTGGAAAATTTCATACATTTATAAAAAGTAGTTTTTGATTTACATAAATTTAAACTCAAAACAGGGACAATTAAGTCATCACCAAGGAAAGCAATTTCAAAGTTTCAAAATAATACGTCCAAGATACAGTTGTCACGTAACAAAAACTTTAAAATTTCAAGTTCTATCAATGATAGGTTGGTTGGTTGTTTTCAGATTTTCTGGCGCCGTCAGCAACACGAGGTATAACGCGCCGAAACATTCTCCATTTGACAAGCCAACATACATTTACAAACACCCATGCCTAACACGGGACTCGAAACCGCAACCTATCAATGATAGGGGGGGAGGGGGATTATCATTTTAATTAGAACTATGTTACAATAATAAAATTTTACAAAATAATTAAAAAATGAGAATTTTAAAATTATGAGAGCTAAAACCCCTTTAGAAAGATGCTCAACGTTTCACAGCCACAAGGATACACATGTACTTATGCATTATCTTGTTGACCTTTTTGCTGTAAGAAAAAGTTCACCAATTGTTGAATTCCTTTCTAGTAGCCAAAATTTTTTTGCACATCTGAATAGCTGTTCATTGAACATAAAAAAATAAAAAATATCTCTCACCATCTAACAGAAATTTCGAATGGGAAAGAATGTGACCCTTTTTTCGAATGGGACGAAATTTATTCGATCATTCTGGAAATAAAGAACTTTTTGTAAAGGCAAGAAGGTCGTCGGGATAATATGTTGGTACCGACGTATGTTTTCTAACACACGAAATTTTTTATGTACAATTGCATCGTACTTGGATGATTTTGGGGGAAATATCTGACTTTTAACTTGTTTTCACGCTCAAAACTTTTTTAAATGTTTTGTCATCTTTAACAAATCTATCATTCAGGTTTCAGATCGATTGAATGACTGCGAGGGAATTAAATAGTTCTCCAAACAGCCAATTGTAATATGGCAAAAACAACCTTACCATTTAAAACTTGATAGAATATATTGTTATCGACAACCAATCCACCTACAAAGTTTCAGCTCGATTGGTTGATGGCTAGGTGGCACAATCAACCCATTAAATACTACTTTTAAATGAATAAAAAGTCATTTTTTTTTTTTTTTTTTTTTTTTTTAACTTTTATCTTGTTTGTTTAAATTATTTAAGGGGGTCCGGTACTGAAAATAAAAAAAACTTTATTTATGTACATTTTTATGTCAAAAATATATCTTAAGTATGAGATACTATTTATATATCTTTGAGATAATGTTTTCTTAAATACTGTGTTTATTCATTTTTAAAAAAATTAAAAACCCAGAAAAATCTGTAATAATTAATGATGTTTGCGTATTTTTTATGTAAGTCAAGAAAAAGTATATTTTTTTAAAGTGAAAGCTTTCTGTACTACATAATTATATAAAGAAAATTTTGTCTGCACAGAATTTTGATAGGTGAATTCGAAAAAATTTTAAAAATTCTCAAAGTTAAAATATTGAAAAAAAAAATTATGTAGTTCTTTACGCTAAATGTTATATTTTAAAACAGAATTAAAAAAATAAAATTCTGTGAAGACAAATGTTTAAAACTATATAAATTAAATGCTCCTAAAATTTGAATAGCCAATTGTTAATGGTTCTGGAGATATATCGATTTGAATATGCAACATCTGTGAAAAACACTAGTGCTCGAAAAACAAACTTTAAGCAGACGCTTCAAGGTGTAACGCCCATTAGTGATGCTTAAATCGCAGGTAATTTTGTGGCATTCTAATCACCTGAGGAATAAGATAAAAACAACATTCTCTTCAGGAACGTATGAACTACTTTTTAAAATCAGAAAAAAAAAGAGAAAAAATTAGGACTTTTGACGAAATTTCGGTACTGGACCCCTTTAAAGTAAATTTTGAATTTTTAAGATTTTTTAGCAAATAATTTTTATGATTTTTAAAAAACACTAAGTCGAACTATAATTTATTAAAAAAAAAAAAAAAAAAACTAAATTGTCAACTGGCAAGTTTTCATGCCAACCGACGTTAATGGGTTAACACTATTTCTCGCCACAACCAAAATCAAAAGTAATATATAAAGAAAAAACGCCAATTATTTCTTGGACTTTTTGACAATTGATAAACGAACAAGTGCTTTTTTACTTTCAATTGACAATTCCCGCATTTTTTTTTTTTTTTTATTATTTTTTTTTTTTTTTATTTAATTTTAAATGTTTCGAAAAGACCATAAACACAAAAACTTCTGCTTGATGAGCTTTTCTTTTCTTTTTTTAATTTGCAATCAAAGTTCCCCTGTTAGACGTTGGCGAGAAAATGATTCATTCGGCTCGAATTGAATGTGACATCACTATACTACCTCAAACACCTTGACTTGGAAATGCAGCAGCTGAAACCAGCTTTGCAAGTTTCTCCCAAATCGCTCCAACCTGTGCGAGATACGGCAATGGTCGGCCAAATCAACGCCAACTATTTGACAGAAACATCACGACGACAATAGAAACGGAAGGATCTCTTGACGTCACAGATTTTGTTGAGTGTTTTGACCGGACTAGGCATTTTCATTTCTTAATATTTAAATAACTAATTTTTTTAAAGAACTTTTGCTTAAGTATTTGGAATCGGAAAGAAATTCTTCATAAATATAAACTAATTTCACTCGTTTTTAAAAAATGCGAGTAGACCTACGATGCTCAAATTTGGTATACGGCTTAAATTGGTGGCCTACCATTATGGTTTTCGTCAAAATTGCGCATACACATGAGATAGCTATATAAAAAAAAAAATCATTTTTTTCAGTAATTGATACAAAAAAATGGTTCTAGCAATTTTGAACAAAATTACTGTGGTAATGCCTTTCAAAGTGTTCTAAACATCCACATCTAAAAGCACAGAGTTCTCTTCTCTGGAGCCTCGCTCATCAATTACCGTTTTTCTCCTCTCCTCTGTTTCACTTACAAGAAAAGATAAAGTAAGAATTATCGAAAAGTATATCGCCAATATCGTTATTTTTACGATATTTAGTTCCCATATAAGAAATATCACCTATATGGCATTTTTTTCCCCAAATGAATGTTTAAAATATAAAAAAAAGCTAATAACGTCAATCCACACCAATGTAATATTATAATTGAAAGTTGTGCTACGTTTCACACCTCAAGTTTTTATATAAATTTCGATCTAAATTGTAGTAAAGAAGGAAAATGTATCAAAAGATATTGCTCAAAAATAAAATGATGATTAAATACTACTACTTGCTTTTAGCAAAATAGAAACCATACGTTTTACTTTAAAAGCAATTCGAAAATACAAAAACTTTTCAATCGTAAGGAATTCCACATTCGTAGAAATAAAATAATAAAAATAAATAAATTCTATACATTACCGTCAAAGTTTTCTTATAAAGTTGAGAAAACCGAATTATTCCGCTTTCGATTTTTTTTTTTCCACTACATTTCATAAATAAAAATGCCGTGTCCAAAAGACATTGACAGCTTACAGATAAAATTGAAAATACCGTAAATGCCAGACATGCTGGCAGCGTTGAATTTGTCGGTAACTTATCATAAAGTGGCAACATATATTTCCTATGAATTTATTTTTGGTATCACTGCATACTTTATCTGAAATTGTTAGTTTATCATTTATTAAAAGTGCTTCAAATCGTAATATACTGATATATCGGTCAATAACTTATATATTACCAGATGCGTGGCCACTAGTTGCGGAGACATTGGGGGTTATCATTCGTAGTTTTTGGCGAATCGTAAATAGGCTCGCTTCGCTCGCTAAAAATGTCTTTGTAACAAACTCAGCTTGTTTTGCTATTTGAAAAGTTTCATTGTTAGGCAAACGCAGCTCGCTTCGCTCGCTGAAAGCTTCATTGACACAAAAACACAGGCTCACTGCACTTGTTGAAAGGTTCATTAGAATGCAAACACAAGCTAAACTGGGGGTGTGAAACATCGCACAACTTTCAATTACACTATATTACTAATGTAGATTTGTGTGATTTTTAGTTTTTATATTTCCATCATTCGTTTAGAAAAAATGGCTAGTTTGGCAATATTTGTTGCGATAATTCTTGTACGGGTCTCGGTTGGGGGTAGTTGCTATATTATCCTTTATTATAAGTGAAACTGAGGGGAGAAGAAAAAATGTTCGTTGATGAAGTATGCTCAATGAAAGAAAACTGTGTTGCAGACATTTGTTTTTCAACTTTTTTACGCCATTAAAGCATTTGCAAGGGAATTTCGTTGGTGGGGATGTTTGGAACACCTTAAGAGGCATTAGCACAGCAATTTTAATCAAAATCGTTAGAGCCGTTTTTTAGCAATCATTGAAAAATATGATTTTTTTCAATGGCAGCTACCTTATGCGCATACGCGATTTTGATTAAAACCTTAATGTTAGGTCCCATGGCCACCAGCAACCCACATACCAAATTTGAACACCGCAGGTCAATTAGTTCGGCAGTTATGCTGACCACAGACACACATACACACACACAGACTTTTTTTCTAGATCACTTTTTTGAAATCATGATGTTCCAAAACGTAGGGAAATGCAAAAAAAAAAATCGAAATATTTTTTTGACCGAATGCTGTACTTTCATTACCCTACGTATACATATGGGTAATAGAAAGTAAAATTTTTTTAGCTGTATCATTTTTCTTACAGTTGAGCGATATACTTTAATCGAATTTAACTTTTCTAAAGCGATTAAGTGTTAGATTTCCGCCTTTGTAAGGACGCAAGGTGATGTGTGTGTCAGTTTATTAGTTAACGCCTCGGCCTATACCTTCGGAGTGTTTCTGAAACTTACTTCCATTAATCAATTCGAAGCGCTTTCGGTAATAGAAAATGCCAGATTTTCGGGTGTGATTAATGGTTCAAAAGTATGCGATAAAACTGATCAAAATATTTACTATTATAAGAGTTATTAGAGTCAACATCGCTAAAAGCTTACAGAGTTTATTATTTCTATTTTTATTTTTTCTCCTGATTTAAAATATATATCAACTAGCTGAATACCCGTGCTGCGCTACGAAATTTTACCATTAGCATTTTAGCGATCAAAAGACATTCATGTATTCTACACTTCAGACGTTTGCTCCCATTTCGATCCCGACAAATTGATTTATCAAAATAGGAACTTTCCTTTGTTGACATTTTAAACGAAATTTATAATTGTGAATAGTAAACTGGAATAGTTTATTGTGTTTATGTTTGCTCTTAGTTCTAAATTTCAAAGTAGTAGCTGTATTGGAATTAAGTTAATTAGACATTAAGTTAATCCTCGTATAGTTTCAATGTTGCGTCGTCTTTTCATCCCTTAAAAATTCGTTAATCGATATTGGAATGACTTATTTTTTTAACATTTGCAAAAAAATATCAAAAAAATGACTACATTAGAAGAGGAACATTCGGATATCCCTCGTTTGGAACATTTAACCCCCTTTTCGACCCCTTAAAGTTGGTTAATCGAGATCGGAATAGTTTACTTTTTTTATTTTTACCATTGTTGATATTTGTGCCGATTTTCAGAGTTGTGACTATGTGGGAAGTAGGATTTTCGAATGTCCCCCGTTTGGAACGTTTAACCCCTTTTCCAACCCTTGATCCACCCGAGATCGGAATAGTTTACTTTTTCTGCGTTTGTCTTTATTGATATTCACACCAGTTTTCAAAATTGTGAAAATATGAGAAGTAGGACATTCGAATATATCGTTCGTTTGGAACGTTTAACCCCTTTTTGACCTCTTAGAGTGGGTAAATAGAGATCGGAATAGCTTACTATTTATACGTTTGTTTTTGTTGATACTTGCACCAGATTTCAGAGTTGTGACGAAAGGGGGAGTAGGATTTTCGAATGTCCCCCGTTTGGAACGTTTAACCCCTTTTCGACCCCTTAAAGTGGGTTAATCGAGATCGGAATAGCTTACTTTTTCTATTTTTACCATTGTTGATATTTGTGCCGATTTTCAGAGTTGTGACTATGTGGGAAGTAGGATATTCGAATGTCCCCCGTTTGGAACGTTTAACCCCTTTTCGACCCCTTAAAGTGGGTTAATCGAGATCGGAATAGTTTACTTTTTCTATTTTTACCATTGTTGATATTTGTGCCGATTTTCAGAGTTGTGACTATGTGGGAAGTAGGATTTTCGAATGTCCCCCGTTTGGAACGTTTAACCCCTTTTCGACCCCTTAAAGTGGGTTAATCGAGATCGGAATAGCTTACTTTTTCTATTTTTACCATTGTTGATATTTGTGCCGATTTTCAGAGTTGTGACTATGTGGGAAGTGGGAGAATTAGTGATGAGTGAGTCAGTGAGTGAGTCAGTGAGTGAGGGCTTTGCCTTATATATAGAGAGATTTCAATTTTTTTTTTTTTTTTTTTTTTTTTTTTGTGCTTGCATATTATCTAGTTGACTGTTAGGGAACTTTTTATTGGCAACAAAATGTTTCCCATTTATTGAATTTCGAGTTGTTGCCAACTTTTTATTCAAATCTGAATACATTTTCAAAAATTAAAATATGTTTAAGGGAAACCAGTACCGAAATTTTGTTAAAAATCCCGATTTTTTGTATTTCTTATTTTAATAAAAGGTCATACATTCTTAAAGAGAATAATGTTTTTATCTTATTCCTCCGGTGAACAGAACGCCACGAAATTACTTGTTGTTTAAACATCACTGATGGGCGTAACACTTTGAAACGTCAGGTTAAAGTGTGTTTTTCGAGCACTAGTGTTTTTCACAGATGTTGCAAATTCAAATCGTTATATATCTAGAACTATTTACAATTGGCTATTCAAATTTTCGAAGCAATTAATTTATATAGTTTTAAACATTTCTTCACAGAATTTTATTTTTTAAATTCTGTTTTAAAATATAACATTTAGTGTACATAGTAACATAAAAAAAAAAGCATTATAACATATAACATTAGTAACATAAAAAAAAAAGCAAAAATGTCAATATTTTAACTTAAATTTTTTTTTAATATTTTCTAATTCACCCATCAAAATTCTGTGAAGACAAAATGTTCTTTATAAAATTATGTATTACAGAAAGCTTTCACTTTAAAAAAAAAAAAAAAATAATAATAATAATTCTTGACTTGCATCAAAATACGCAAACATCAATAATTATTAAAGATTTTTCTGGGTTTTTAATTTTTTTTTTAAATAAATAAACACAATATTTAAAAACAAAAAACAAAAAAAAAAAAAAAAAAACATTATCTCAAAGATATATAAATAATATCTCTTACATAGGATAAATTTTTGACATAAAAATCTATATAAATAAAGTTTTTTTTATTATTGTTTTCAGAACTGGACCCCTTTAAGTTTTGGTTTGGAAGCTCCGAATGTCAATTTTTCCACTTATAAAATGCTAAACACAGCCATATACATCTCGTACTTTTGAGCATCTAGAAGAATACGAGATTAACATCTTCTGGTATAAGCCCCTCTCTCCGACCCCACCACACCAACGAGAGGACATTGAGGCCATGACAGATTTAATGTGCACCAGCCCCCATTAGGTACACACCGATATTTAACGGCCGTCATGGATCGAACTCGCAATACTCCGATCACGAGATCGATACACTAACCACTAGGATATTGGAGTCTTAACAAAACCTTCAACGATTGTTGAATTTCTTTCCTGTTGTCGAAATTGTTTGCAGATCCGAATAAATTATTAATTGAAAACGAAAAGTTTATTCATTGAATATATAAAAACATCCCGAAATGAGGTCTTGCATATTGAAGTTTGTGTGTTTTGTAAGATGTATGCAATGTTCACATTAATAGGCGTAAATCAATGCAGTATGGCCGAGTGAAGAAACGATCAATTTTGAGTAGTCGAACACATTTATTGAATTATAAATTAGACGTCGACGTCTGAGAGAGAGAAGTCTTAGATGTGTTTAAGTACGACATATAGGAAAAGAGAATACGTCGCTTGGAAGAGAAGTCTAAGGATGTGTAATAGAGGTCGGCGATACATCGATACGACGATATTTTTAAAAATATATCGATAGTAAAAATATCGATAAAAGTCACCGATATATCGATATTTTCAAATATTTTTAGTTTTTTGATGATCGTTTTGTAGTTTCATGTGTTTTTTTCGATTTTTTTTTTTATTCCCTTTTCAAAAACTTAAAAACTAAGGTTTGGATTGGACTTGGCTGAGAGACAGTTAAAATGGCACCCTAACAAAAAAGAAAACATGATGCAGTAGAAAGATAAGATCATTTATTAGTAGTCATTAACTTAGCTCCGTTTCTATTGGCAGCGTGTGCCTGGAATTTGCATCTAATTTTAAATATTAAAAACATCTCTATCAACAAAATATGCAAGAAACTACTTTTCAAAATTTCTTCTTTAAAAATAAATGTGAATTTATGCATTGACATCCAAATGTATTTTATTTATTCTGATTGATAAATAAAATTTATATTATTATAATTTATTATCAATCATTATAATTATCAATCCTTATAATAATAATTATAAATTTTTATAATTTATTTATTAAAACAATTTTTATAATTTATTTGTTAAAACAATTTTTATAATTTATTTACTAAAACAATTTTTATAATTTATTTATTAAAACAATTTTTATAATTTATTTACTAAAACAATTTTTATAATTTATTTATTAAAACAATTTTGGTATGAATTCATGAAAAGTAGAAATTTTTCCTGAAACACTTTTGAAAAAAAAAAAATCATGCATCATCGATATTTTTTTCTATGCAACGATATAGTATCGATATTTATTTTGATCGATACTTCCGACCTCTAATGTGTAAAGTTATAAACAATCAAAGCAAGAACGAGCGAAACTGAATACTACTAGAGAATTCCAGCATTTTTTTAATATTTTTTTTATTTTTTATTCAATTCTAAATGTTTCAAAAAGGCCATAAGAACAAAAATTTCTGCTCAATACGCTTTTCCTTTCTTTTAATTTGCAATCAAAGTTCCCCTGTTAGACGTTGGCGAGAAAACGATTCATACGGCTCAAATTGAATGTGACGTCAAGTGATCCCAAACATCTTGGCTGGAAATGCAGCAGCGGAAACAAGTTTTGCAAGTTTCTTGAAAATTGAGCCAACCTGTACAGAATATGGCAATGGTTGGCCAAATCAACGCCAACTTTTTGATAGATATTCACTCAACTATTTACGATAACCATAGAAATGGAAGCAAGCTTTGACGTCACAGATTTTGTTGAGTTTTTTGATCGGACTGGTTGTGGCTCGGTTTTGGGGCATTTTCTTTTCTTAATATTTAAATAATTTTTTTTTTTTTTTTTTGAAGAACTTTAGTCTAAATATTTGGAGAAAGAGATTCTTCATAAATACAAACTAATTTCACTCGTTTTTTAGAAAATGCGGGAATTGTCCCATTATGGGATTCAGATATCAAAAATGCTGGTAGAGCAAATCTCACTCAGTGAGTTTAGCGTAGGCAGTTATTGAATGAATTGATGAAATAATAAAAAATAGGATTAAGCGCTTTGTACATACGAAATAAATTTAATGTCGGCTCTAAAAGAGGCTCTATTACATGTATATCAGTTTTCTTTATAAATGTACCATTCACTCATTTTTTAAAAACGAATGAAATTAGTTTATATTATTATGAAGAATTTCTTTCTAATTCCAAATATTTGAAGAAAAGTTCTTTAAAAAAAAAAATAGTTATTTAAATATTAAGAAAAGAAAATGCCCCAAAACCGAGCCAAAACCAGTCCGATCAAAGCACTCAGCAAAATCTGTAACGTCAAGGGTTTCTACAGTGTCTATGGTTATCGTGAGGTTTCTGCCAAATAGTTGGCGTTGGTAGATCATTGACATATTCCGTACAGGTTGGTGGGATTTGCCAGAAACTTGCAAATCTGGTTTCCCCTGCTGCATTTCAAGACAAGATGTTTGGAATTTCTTGACGTTACATTCAATTCGAGCCGAATATAAATCGTTTTTCTCGCCAACGTCTTACAGGGGAACTTCGATTTCAATTTTTTTTTTTTTTTTTTTTTTTTTTTTTTTTTTTTTTTTAAGCGCATTGAGCAGACATTTTTGTGTTTATGACCTTTTCGAAATATTTAGAATTCATTAAAAAAAATTTAGAAAATGCGGGCACTGTCCATTACTTTAAATTAGTGTATTAGTTGGTTGCTTTGTACGTTCAACGACATATTTCTATGCACAAAGACGGCTAATGAGGCCTGAAAACAGAACTTAAAATGAATTCCGAACTACATCTAACATCCATACATAACCCGGGATTCGAACCCAGCACCTTTGGCATGCGAGGACAGAACACTAAACATACAACAATCAGGTGAGCCTGTATATAAATTATCAATTTCAATTTCCCAAAAAAGAAAAAAAGAAAAAGAGATTACCCTAAAAAAAGTATTAAAATCCAGAAATAATATTCTAGATAAAATTAAATCAAACGATTTTTCGCGAAAATCTCATTCCACTTTCAAAAATTTAATATGAAACTGAATCATTCTTAATTATTACTTAATATCAACACAATAACCATCATCGATATTTCTTTCATTAGTTCTTCTC
This sequence comes from Linyphia triangularis, assembly GCA_963978545.1. Taxonomy (NCBI): domain Eukaryota; kingdom Metazoa; phylum Arthropoda; class Arachnida; order Araneae; family Linyphiidae; genus Linyphia; species Linyphia triangularis. The sequence goes on from OZ021730.1 coordinate 72,953,975, forward strand.
CAATTTACAAACAAACTAGCATTTCGCACAAAAACGAATTCCGCAAAATAAAAATAAAAAAAAAACTAAGTTTCTAAAAATATTTATATCGACTGAATGGCAACGCTTCCTTTCTTCTTGACTTTTAATGATCTTTGCTTCTGTTTGCATTGTTCCGAATTTTGCAAAAGTTTTGGAATACTAATGAACAATTTTCTATCCTTGGAATCTTTTAAATGCAATTCCTTGAAGTCCTTTTCTTTCATTGAAAACTTTTGCACACAACTCCAAACATTCTTTAATTTTCAAATGGAAATCAATCCCATTTCTGAAGACGAAAGAAAAATCCTCTTCATCCATTATGGAAATAATTTTTTCTCTATCTTATGATTAACTAAAGAATATTAACTTTCTCTAAAAAAAAAATCCTTTATACTGGATTTTGGTTTTGTGTGTTTGTAACGGCAGTGATGGAAATGAAGAAAAAAAAGTGGCGAGATGCCCAAAAGTTGGTGACAAATGCATGCCTCTCCCCCCCCCCCCCCCTCCCAATGATAAATTTTATAATTTCTTAAATTATAATAAAAATATTAACTAATTAGGAAATGATTTACCTTCCTAAAACTAACTTTGAACAAGGTTCCAATATTTATTGTTATTTTAATAAATATCCTGAGATTTAGGTTTTTTTTACTTAGAAGTAAGAAATAAATGAAGTAAACATTCAACATTATATACATAACTGTTTATTTAGATTTAAATAGTGCTCTTAAACGTGCATACATTCATGGTTGGTTATTTTCAGATTATCTGGCGCCGTCAGCAACACGAGGGCTATAATGCGCAGGAACATTTGTCATTTGAAAAGCCAACATACATTTACAAACACCCATGCCTAACACGGGACTCGGAACCCGCAACCTCGCGGTCTAGAAGCTAGCACGCTAACCACTATACCGTTTGGTCGGCTGCATACATTCATGAAATTAAATTAATATATATCTTTACAATGATTTTTTTTTTTTTTTTTAATAGCTTGTCTTTATATGAAACAAGTTATGAAAGTTCCTCCAAAATTAAGAACTGACCGAGCGTAACAGTATTTGTTAATAAGATTACCTATATCTTTATACAGTGTAGTATAATGCATTTTTATAGTAGTATTGTAGCGTGGATGGGTTCGAAAGATTTGAAGACAAAGCAGATCAAAACTTGCAGAAATTTATTCCAATATAACTCTTTACAGATTCCTTTACAACTCCAGAACTTCTCGTTCTAGTAGACTCAATACAGCTCTATACGCAACAATAGAGCACAGACAGCAGTTAAACTTGACACACGACTGCTAAATCACCGCAAAAGACAATGCAATACAGTTCGCTTTAGAACTACTCTGAATGCTCACTGAGACTCAGTATCTCAACTCAGTGATTCCAGTTAACTAACTGACTAACCTCAGTCAACTCCTCTCATGGCCAGTCTTATATAGGGGAGGGGAACTTTCGTGAATCTTCCAGCGATAAGACATTTGGAAAACTTTCCAGATCGTAGTCGAAAAGTCCTATACATGTACATGGGGACCGAAATTGTCGCCAAATGGTAGCCAAGTTTGGCGACATTTGGCGATTTCTCGCCAAATTTGGCCATACAAATTAGTCGCCAAGACCGTCGCCAACTTGACTCTATCTCGCCAATTTGGCGAGATTGCCATTACCATAATGTTAAATGCCCTGCTCCTTAAAACTAGCTTCCCAGAGTTACCTCTGTAAAACTCGTTATCAAGCATCAAGAGACTCATTACAGGGAAAAAAACTAAAGACGAACTATTGCACTGGCCTTATGCGAAATGTACATACATTTTCCTATTTACGAAATTAACACTACGAAATATTTACAAATATACAAAAATTCGTAACAGTATGATATGTTCCTTAAATGGGAGGGGTGGGGGTTACATTTGAAACATTATGAGGGCTAATTAATTCACTTGCCGTAATCCAAACTAACTGAAACTTGGCAGAAAGCCTCGTTGTCAATGACAAAGCATTCCATCAATCTTTGGTGGGAAAAAAGTGTTAGCCAATAGTATGGAATGAGTGTTTGATTCATTTGGGGAGAGAGGGGGAGGGGGGCAATATATGTATATATATATATATATATATATATATATGCATATGTATATATACTTTTTTTTTTAGTAAATTTTTGTATTGCTATAAAAACTAGGGGTGTGGAACATAACATAACTTTCAATTACATTATAATGCTGGTACATTTTAATATTTTAACGCCATTAGGAAAAATAATTATTCAGTTTGTCGATATTTTTGGCAGTAATTCTTACATTATAATTTTTGTACGTGAAATGATTTAAAGGGGAAGAGCGGTCGTTGTTGAGCCATGCTCAAGGGAAGAGAACTCTGTGTTAAAGACATTTGTTTTTAATTTTTTTTTACGCCTTAAAGAATTTTTAAGAAAATTTCGGAGATAAGAATGTTTAGAACACCTTAACCCTTAGAGACATGATTGTCCAAATTAAATTTAAAAAATATTAGTGTATTTATTGCAGTAGCCTGTATTTATTGCCTATATTTATTGTAGCAATATATTTGTTGCAGTAACATTATGTAATGGTAACATTTATACAGCCAAATATTAAAAACAAACCAATTACTAGAGTACAATTTGATGTTATGAATAGTATGACTTTAAGTCCGGTTTCAAATTTGAAACTTTGGGCATCTAAGGGTTAAGAGGGATTCCTACATATATTTTGATCAAAATTGTTACAACTTTTTTTTTTTTTTTTTCAAAGAAATTACTGAAAGACCTGACTTGTCATGTTTTGCGTAAGCAAAATATTGACGAAAACCTGACTGACAGGTTCCACGGCCACCACTAACCCGTACACCAAATTTGAACATCGTAGGTCAGTTTATTCGGGAGTTATGCTGACCACGTGCACGCATACAGACTTTTTCTAGGACACTTTTTTGAAATCAAGATGTTCCAAAACGTCTAGAAATGCCAAAAAAAAATAATAAATTTTTTTCTACCGAAAACAATACTTTTATTTCCTTATGTTAAGATATGGTTAACGTACAATTCCCGCATTTGTTTTAATATCTTTTATTCAATTCTAAATGTTTCGAAAAGGCCATAAACACAACAATTTCGGCCTACTGCGTTTCTTTTTTCTTTTTTTAATTTACAACCCAAGTTTACCTGTTAACTCTGGCGTGAAGAACTATTCATTCGGCTCGAATTGAATGTGACGTCACTTGATCTCAAACAACTTGGCTTGGAACGCAGCAGCGGAAACCAGTTTTGCCAGTTTCCCTCAAATCATACCAACCTCTACGGGATATGGTAACTGTTTACAAAAGCAACGCCAACTATCTGGCAGAAACCTCACGATAACCATAGAGAACGGAAGGATGTCATGACGTCAGAGCTATAGCGGAGGGTTTTAATCGGACTGTTTTTGGCTTGGTTTTGGAGCATTTTCTTTTCTTAATATTTAAATAACTAATTTTTGTAGCAAACTTTAGTTTCAATATTTGGAATCAGAAAGAAATTCTTCATAAAAATAAACTAGTTTCTCTCGTTTTTAGAAAAATGCGGGAATTGTTCTTTGAAAGTAATAAACTCATAGTCATTTATTAGTGCTGATTTCAAATCTAATGGTTATTAAGCTTATAATAAATATTTGTATATAACACTATTGGAATTATTAAAAGAGCTACATGAGAATAAACAGTTTTATCATCTGACTGTTAAAACGAAAAATATAACCACGGTTACTTTTTGTATATTTTCTTGCCATGCAATTGATCGTATTTCAAGGTACAGTTTAATCAGGGGTCAAAGTGACAAAATAAGAATATATAGGATTTTTCTTAAAAAAATATCGGACAATATAAAACATCAAATAACTGCACACAGTTGCCACTGAACTTAAAAATTTACCCGTTACATATTTATATACTCGTTATATTTAATTTAAGAGAATAGAAAACACACCTTAAAAAAAGAAATCGGCTGATCCTGAATATGTCATCCGTTATTGCCTCAATATTTCATCCCTAAATCAAGTTTTATTAATTACATTATATGCAATCTTGAGTCTTTTGCTTCCAGCATCTATAATTGCTTGAACTGTTCCAATTTCTTTAAGTATTTTCTTTTTATCCCTGTTTACAGTCTTTTGTTGGTTCAGATTTACTGTTCAGTGTCGGTTGGATTGGCGGCGAAAAGCGGGAGATTTAGTGCCGAAAGTGGTGAACCGGGGACTTGGTTTTCCGGAAACCCTAGAGACCGTTTGGATTTGACAACACAACGCCGTATTGACGTCATTTTCAATTTTGGCGACTTTTATGAAAAAATTGTGGCTAATATTCCGAATCCGGTACGGATTCAGCGCCAAGGTGATTTTCGCCAAAAAATGGCAGCCCAGCCATTTTTTTATGAACAAGAGAACTGCTTATGGTTGCCATAATTTGGCGCGGTTTGATGTAAACTATTCGTTGCGCAGAATCCGTATAGGATTCGGAATAAAAAAAAATCGCCATCCGATATCATACAGTAAATCTTAACCCTTTTGTTTCCTTCATCAATTATTGACAATTATTAGAACACTAGAAATGCTCTTTAGTAGTCCTGCAAGTTAATTACAAGTTGTTTTCATCCGTTTCTTCCGAGGCAGAGTTTTGTTGCTGCTTCTCTCTCTGTATTATGACCAATTAATTTATTACGTTGGAGAAGAAAACAGATCAGAAATTCAAGACCGCATGCTATGGAAAAGTTCACATGTTTACATTTTACAACTCCCGCCGGTCCAGTAGAGTTGAGTTGTAGGTTATGCAGCACGTGACGTCACAAGAGATAAAACGACGCCGTTAAAAATTTTGTCAGGTCTTTTTCACCTACGATCGCGCCAAAAAATCCGAAATATAAAAAATGGCAACGAACGGCGCCGTTATTACGAATTCGAAGAAAATATAGATCGAATCAATATAAAAATATAGGATATATAGGACAATTCTAAAATATAGGACAATATAGGACGTTTTTGCCGATTTTTAAAAAAATATAGGATTTATAGGACATATAGGACGTCTGCGACCCCTGGTTTAATGTAAAATTATTATTGCACTATTTGACTCGTATGTAGCTTGGTAATTTAAAATTACTTAGAAGAAATGCTTTTTTTAAACTCATCAGAGTTAGATATTGGATTCTATTGCCGAGAGTTATATTCAAAATTGACTTGGAAAGAAGAACTTTGCTTGGAATGGCTCGTGTGACGAGTCAGTCTGGTGATAAATCGTATCTCACATATACATCATTTTTTTCACATTTAAGTCAGATTTATCAGCATATAATGAAGTGTAGAGTTTAAAGTGAACTACATTTTTTAATGAATAATTTATCTTTCTTGAATTCTTCTTTGATGAGAGATCTGGAATTCATCTTTTAAAAGAATTCATATTTTAATGAATAACTTATGAATAATTTATCAGCATATAATGAAGTGTAGAGTTTAAAGTGAACTACATTTTTTAATGAATAATTTATCTTTCTTGAATTCTTCTTTGATGAGAGATCTGGAATTCATCTTTTAAAAGAATTCATATTTTAATGAATAACTTATGAATAATTTATCAGCATATAATGAAGTGTAGAGTTTAAAGTGAACTACATTTTTTAATGAATAATTTATCTTTCTTGAATTCTTCTTTGATGAGAGATCTGGAATTCATCTTTTAAAAGAATTCATATTTTAATGAATAACTTATGAATAATTTATCAGCATATAATGAAGTGTAGAGTTTAAAGTGAACTACATTTTTTAATGAATAATTTATCTTTCTTGAATTCTTCTTTGATGAGAGATCTGGAATTCATCTTTTAAAAGAATTCATATTTTAATGAATAACTTATGAATAATTTATCAGCATATAATGAAGTGTAGAGTTTAAAGTGAACTACATTTTTTAATGAATAATTTATCTTTCTTGAATTCTTCTTTGATGAGAGATCTGGAATTCATCTTTTAAAAGAATTCATATTTTAATGAATAACTTATGAATAATTTATCAGCATATAATGAAGTGTAGAGTTTAAAGTGAACTACATTTTTTAATGAATAATTTATCTTTCTTGAATTCTTCTTTGATGAGAGATCTGGAATTCATCTTTTAAAAGAATTCATATTTTAATGAATAACTTATGAATAATTTATCAGCATATAATGAACTGTATAGTTTAAAGTGAACTACATTTTTTAATGAATAATTTATCTTTCTTGAATTCTTCTTTGATGAGAGATCTGGAATTCATCTTTTAAAAGAATTCATATTTTAATGAATAACTTATGAATAATTTATCAGCATATAATGAAGTGTAGAGTTTAAAGTGAACTACATTTTTTAATGAATAATTTATCTTTCTTGAATTCTTCTTTGATGAGAGATCTGGAATTCATCTTTTAAAAGAATTCATATTTTAATGAATAACTTATGAATAATTTATCAGCATATAATGAACTGTATAGTTTAAAGTGAACTACATTTTTTAATGAATAATTTATCTTTCTTGAATTCTTCTTTGATGAGAGATCTGGAATTCATCTTTTAAAAGAATTCATATTTTAATGAATAACTTATGAATAATTTATCAGCATATAATGAAGTGTAGAGTTTAAAGTGAACTACATTTTTTAATGAATAATTTATCTTTCTTGAATTCTTCTTTGATGAGAGATCTGGAATTCATCTTTTAAAAGAATTCATATTTTAATGAATAACTTATGAATAATTTATCAGCATATAATGAACTGTATAGTTTAAAGTGAACTACATTTTTTAATGAATAATTTATCTTTCTTGAATTCTTCTTTGATGAGAGATCTGGAATTCATCTTTTAAAAGAATTCATATTTTAATGAATAACTTATGAATAATTTATCAGCATATAATGAAGTGTAGAGTTTAAAGTGAACTACATTTTTTAATGAATAATTTATCTTTCTTGAATTCTTCTTTGATGAGAGATCTGGAATTCATCTTTTAAAAGAATTCATATTTTAATGAATAACTTATGAATAATTTATCAGCATATAATGAAGTGTAGAGTTTAAAGTGAACTACATCTTTTAATGAATAATATTTATTAAGTGTTATGTAAAGTATGATGACAGGAGTAGGGGATCATTACTGGCACTAATCGACGCATCATCTACATAGATTATATTCGACATGGAGCTCTAAAATATGATCGATATAGAGGTCACTCCCATACAGTACGAAAATAACTACATAGAGTTCTTTCTCATCGAGTTATCCATTACATGCATTATCTTCCCATAGAGTACCAAAATATTCTCTGCATAGAGTTTCATGTAAGACTACAAATTTATCCATAACATAGTCCCTCTCGGGAGCAGCAATATTACTTCTATACAGAATGCTCTCACTTAGAGGATCAGTTTACCAATTACATACAGTCCCTTTTCATAAAGTAAAAAAAATACCCTTTACGTAGTCCAATCCCATGGTGTACCAATTTGTCCACTATATAGAGTACCCTCTCATAGAGTACAAAAAATATCCACCAAAATATCTTCTATATAGAGACCTCTTATAAAGTACGAACTTATCCATTACATAGAGTCCCCTTTCATAGAGTAAAAAAAAAAGTATCTCTCCACTAACAGAATACCAATTTTTTCATTACATGGAATCTCCTTTCATAAACTGCCAAAATACCTTCTACATAGAGACTTTTTATAAAGTACGAATTTATCCATTACATAGAGTCCCGTTTCATAGAGTAAAAAAAAAAGTATCTCTCCATAAACACTCTCTCCACTAACAGAATACCAATATATCGATTACATAGAATCTCCTTCATAGAATGCCAAAATATCTTCTACATAGAGACCTCTTATAAAGTACGAACTTATCCATTACATAGAGTCCCGTTTCATAGAGTAAAAAAAAATTCTCTCTCCATAGACACTCTCTCCACTAACAGAATACCAATGTATCGATTACATAGAATCTCCTTCATAGAATGCCAAAATATCTTCTACATAGAGACCTCTTATAAAGTACGAACTTATCCATTACATAGAGTCCCGTTTCATAGAGTAAAAAAAAAATTCTCTCTCCATAGACACTCTCTCCACTAACAGAATACCAATGAATCGATTACATAGAATCTCCTTCATAGAATGCCAAAATATCTTCTACATAGAGACCTCTTATAAAGTACGAACTTATCCATTACATAGAGTCCCGTTTCATAGAGTAAAAAAAAAATTCTCTCTCCATAGACACTCTCTCCACTAACAGAATACCAATGAATCGATTACATAGAATCTCCTTCATAGAATGCCAAAATATCTTCTACATAGAGACCTCTTATAAAGTACGAACTTATCCATTACATAGAGTCCCGTTTCATAGAGTAAAAAAAAATTCTCTCTCCATAGACACTCTCTCCAATAACAGAATACCAATGTATCGATTACATAGAATCTCCTTCATAGAATGCCAAAATATCTTCTACATAGAGACCTCTTATAAAGTACGAACTTATCCATTACATAGAGTCCCGTTTCATAGAGTAAAAAAAAAATTCTCTCTCCATAGACACTCTCTCCACTAACAGAATACCAATGTATCGATTACATAGAATCTCCTTCATAGAATGCCAAAATATCTTCTACATAGAGACCTCTTATAAAGTACGAACTTATCCATTACATAGAGTCCCGTTTCATAGAGTAAAAAAAAATTCTCTCTCCATAGACACTCTCTCCACTAACAGAATACCAATGTATCGATTACATAGAATCTCCTTCATAGAATGCCAAAATATCTTCTACATAGAGACCTCTTATAAAGTACGAACTTATCCATTACATAGAGTCCCGTTTCATAGAGTAAAAAAAAAATTCTCTCTCCATAGACACTCTCTCCACTAACAGAATACCAATGAATCGATTACATAGAATCTCCTTCATAGAATGCCAAAATATCTTCTACATAGAGACCTCTTATAAAGTACGAACTTATCCATTACATAGAGTCCCGTTTCATAGAGTAAAAAAAAATTCTCTCTCCATAGACACTCTCTCCACTAACAGAATACCAATGTATCGATTACATAGAATCTCCTTCATAGAATGCCAAAATATCTTCTACATAGAGACCTCTTATAAAGTACGAACTTATCCATTACATAGAGTCCCGTTTCATAGAGTAAAAAAAAAATATCTCTCCATAGACACTCTCTCCACTAACAGAATACCAATGTATCGATTACATAGAATCTCCTTCATAGAATGCCAAAATATCTTCTACATAGAGACCTCTTATAAAGTACGAACTTATCCATTACATAGAGTCCCGTTTCATAGAGTAAAAAAAAAATTCTCTCTCCATAGACACTCTCTCCACTAACAGAATACCAATGTATCGATTACATAGAATCTCCTTCATAGAATGCCAAAATATCTTCTACATAGAGACCTCTTATAAAGTACGAACTTATCCATTACATAGAGTCCCGTTTCATAGAGTAAAAAAAAAATATCTCTTATTATTATTAGACGCGAAAAGCTCCAACGTGAGTCATACAGCCTGCCTCTAAAAGTTAGTAGCGAAAACAGCTCTATATAGTCATTACTCATAAAGTACTAATTTATCTTTTACATAGAGTATATTAATATAGAGCACAAAATAAAAAAGTAACTTTTTTTAAAACCAAACAACATAATGCGCAGTTACAAATAAACTCATCGTCAAAAGCCTAGGTAGCCTTTCTATTACTATGTCCTTTATTAATTTCGTTTTATTTTATAAGTAGAGAAAAAGTAAATAGTTACAAAAAGCCTTTTGAGAAGGAATATATAATATTTTAAACTGAATATTACTTAAATACCTTTTTTAATTAAAAGCGCTTCCCTCGTTCTGCAAAAATAATCGTAAGTTTCCACACAACTTTTAGAGCAGTGTCTCTTTATAAGTCAATACCAAACACAGCAAACCTCCTAAGCTTAAATGTCTTTTAGCCAACGAAAAGTAATCTTATTTCTTTGGAAGCCTCCCTTTCCTAATCCACACACACACACACACAAAAAAACTAAACAAAACAAACAAAAATCAACTGTTCTTTTGTTATCTTTTTTAAAAGATACTCTCAGGATTTAGGATGGGAAAAGACAAAAAAAAAATTATTGAAAAAGAAAAAAAGTCCCTAATAAAGTCTTTAAAAAGAAGAAGACACTGTCTTGAAATTGGATTTTCCGATCTTAGTTAACTTGTTTATTTTGTTGTCGGGATGACCATCACCGCTTCATGTGTGTGTCTCTCTTTTCTTGATAAAATGAAGAGGTTTATTTTAACTCTAAATAAATAAATGCGGCACTTCGGTTACTCTAAAGAATCCAGTGCTTAAAATTAAGCTCCAGAAAAGAGAGTGGAAAAAGTGGAACTAAGCACAAAGGGATGTGTATAATAGTATTAGGTTGGCCTCTTAGGTAAAAAAGAATATGAGGTAGTTATTTTTGAATCGAGAAAGATTGCATTTGGTGAATTAATGTAGTTTTCGTTTGCGAGTCGTGTTTTGTAATTTTAACTGAATAGAATAAATATCTTATACCAATAATCTTATTACTATGAAAGTTATCTTGATCACTGACTTACTCACTTATTACCTTATCTGTGGGTGTTTATTTCTTTTCACGTGGTAGCGCAGAACCGAACCTCTGAGGGCTCCAGGCGGTTCGACTCTTTGTCGTTTCAAATTCGCCAAAGGTCGACGGGATAATATGAAGCACTCTAAAAACTTGTAGCATATATCAAGGGTCAGTTACCCTGGTTCTTTTGTCTAGTAAGAAGGGTATCTTTTATGGCTCACATTTGGTAGTTACCATAAGGAAAAACCACACTACCAAATCTTAAATATAAAATTGTTGAGAAACGACATTAAGAAAAGTTACTCTTCCGTTAGACGGGGGAATCAGCTAAAATCAAATAAATCACAACAATAACTCATCCAAACAACCTTCAAATCATTTAAATTTCCTATAATAAACCATTACAGGGTTTCTGATACAACCCTATAGTAAACCATAAACATTTAGGCTTGGAGATACATTTACACGTCATTTTAACGTGTAAACATTTAGGCTTCGCGATACATTTATACGTCATTTTAACGTGTAAACTTTTAGACTTGGCGATACATTTACACGTCATTTTAACGTGTAAACATTTAGGCTTGGTGATACATTTGCACGTCATTTTAACGTGTAAACTTTTAGACTTGGCGATACATTCACACGTCATTTTAAAGTGTAAACAATTAGGCTTGGCACCAACTGCTACCTGTCCAAAGGAAGAGTAACAAGAAAATTACTTTTTATAAAATTTCTTTACCGGTCGTTTAGCTATAAATAAGTTAATGGACATTGAATTAACATTTTAAATATGTAGATATCAAAAAAATACATTTGATTCATTAGTATAAATTAGTTTTCGACAAAAAACCCCACTACATTTAACTGTATTAACTGTTAAACAGTTACACATAATTTACATTACAGGTCCTCCGAACCCAAATAAGTTTATAGATTCACTGCTGTGTAATACCAAGTCGCTAAAGCTATATGCATGTCTCGAAGATTAGATAATTGTCTCATTATAAATCAATTTCGTCATAGCTCTTCACATGAATGACTCTAATTTCTGATTATAGTGAAATTACAATCAATGGAATTCAGGTCCAAATATAACTGGATATCCCATAAATATCTTATCAACGCGAAACCGGCGCACTTTATTGTGGAAGGCTAAAATGCGGTAATTAAGAGAAATTATAACGTTTAATTGGTAAGTAGTAAGTTATAATGGGTTGGTTGTTTTCAGATTATCTGGCGCCGTCAGCAACACGAGGGCTATAATGCGCCGGGACATTCGTCATTAGACAAGCCAACATACATTTACACAAACACCCATGCCTAACACGGGACTCGGAACCCGCAACCTCGCGGTCCAAAAGCTAGCACGCTAACCACTATACCGTTTGGTCTCGCCACGATTCGGAACATCCTCATTTGATAAAAGTGGTACAGTAAAAATGTGTACGTGGTTTTTCGTTATTATTATTATTTAGAAAGCTCCTATGACACATACAAAGATATAAATAATACTAAAAAAAATCTAAACATTAGAATATTCCCTTAAAAAGGTTTATTCTTAGCAAAGCAATCAGGTTTTTACATCTATATGTAAAACTAACTGCTCGGCAAATAATAGATTTTTAAATTGAGCTAAATTCCTAATCCCTTAAGGGAAAAATGTTATGTAATAGACGACACTGATTGGATCGCAAATTTTTATTGCCCGGTATGTTTCACTATTATTCATGGATACCCACATCTTTATTGAAAGTGGTTTTTGAATTTTCATAATGGAAAAAGTTATCTCGCAAATCTTGAGAAAAATGCGGTATTCCGTTATTTTAATCAGTTTAGGAATCTTAAAAAATTTCTGAACTTTATTGTTGGTACACTTTGGTTTTAGAAAAATTGTGTTTCGACATTTTATTTTAAGTGACTCTAACTAAAGGTTGGTTGTTTTCAGATTATCTGGCGCCGTCAGCAACACGAGGGCTATAATGCGCCGAAACATTCGTCATTAGACAAGCCAACATACATTTACAAACGCCCATGGCAACACGGGACTCGGAACCCGCAACCTCGCGGTCTAGAAGATAGCACGCTAACCAATATACCGTTTGGTCGGCCTCTACCTAAAGGATGTAGGACAGGGGAAAACTTTAAATTACACTATAAAACTGGTCAGTGTATATGAATTTAAAATGTGCTTGTTTAATTTACTGTTTTCGTTTTCAAATATTCAAGAGCTTAAAAAAATATTAATTTGGCGACATTTTTTTTTTTTTTTTTTGGTTGTAATTATTACATTAACCGAAAAAAATCCGGTCAAATTGGTGATACTGATATGTGTAATGGAAATTGTTACATTATTAATTTAGGGTAAGTAAGGAGGAGGTGGAACAGTTGTTGATGGGCAATGCTCAAAAGAAAAGAGAACTCTGTTAAATACATTAATTTTTTTGAACTTTTTTGGTATTTGTAGTATTTTTATGGATATTTCGGTTTTGGAGATTTTCAGAACACCTTATACAGCATTACAACAGCGATTTTGAATCTTAACTTCTTAAGAGCCATTTATTGACAAATGAGGAACATTTACGTTTCTTGGTTTTATTTTTTAATAAAAGTAGAGAAAAAATCATGAAGAACAATACCATTTATTCAAAAATTTGAGCTCGGATAGATAGTTAAAAAAAAATATTTAGCTTTTCACTTTGCGATTTGGCGGGAAAAAGCCACTTTTGCGTGAAACGTCAACGCGCAGATAATGAACAAGTCTAAAACGTGTTTTAGAGTGAGGTTTCTCCTTCGTTTTGCGACTTTATCTCTGCGTAACCACGTCACGGTTTTTTTATGCGTTTTTGGTCACGTGACTTTGGCTTTGATTTCGGCTAATTTCAAACTCGATTTTTGATTAATTGAAAGCATAAAGATAAAAAAATAATTGCACTGCTCAAATATATTCGTTGGATAACACTAGAAAATGCAAAAAATTACTCATTTTCCTCACTTGTGGAAGTTCTTCATTGTTAAAACATAAATTTTTATCGGCAAATATATCATGAACACGAACTCTTATAACCAAAACCTTATTAAAAAGTCACACAGCCACTACTCACCTGTAAACAAAAGTTGACCATTTTAGGACTCTCCTCTAGGGCAGCGTCAGCCACTAACTTTTATTGACGGGCCGCATGATTTACGCTAAAACTTTCCGCGGGCCGCAGATTTATACCGAATACGCCAATAAATATTTTAATATTGCTTTACTACATATGTTCAATGTTAGAAATGTGATAATTACTAAAGATTCAACAAAATAAAACAGTTTTGAAAACTGAAACAATAATTTAACCTTTTTATATCAATAAAATAACAATTGATATTTGATTCTTGTTTCAAATAATTAAAAAAATAATTTTCTTTACGTCGTAAATCAAAGTCATAAAAGAAGTTAATCTTTAGTGACAATATTACAATGTGGCTTGACATAAACTCGTAATCAATAAAGATATTTAAACCATACCTCCTAAATCTTCCATTTTAGTCGATGTTAATTGCGAGACGATGACGTCCGCTCTGCTTTTCACTATCTACCTTGAGTTTAAAACTAGTTTTCGACACCATTATTGCACTGGAGTCATAGAGATCGCGATACTTCTTTTCACGTCAAAACAAAAGAGGCCAGTTAGCATTAAAACACTCAACTCCAGCCCATCACATTCAGAAAAGCAGAAATCGTATTGCGCCATTCACGAATCAAGGGGGTAGGGTATCATTAATTCAAAACTAAGCAATGAGAAGGAACGCGTCATTAGTAATAATTCAAACTGTTGCTTTCTTTATTTTTGCTGGCAGTCTCAGAAAAAAAAAAATATTTTTCAGACTTACTTACGCGGTTTTTTGGTAGTAAACACATGCTATTGTAGACAAATTAAAAATATTTCTGCAAAATTTGATTTTTACTCTTCTGTACTGCCGGCGGGCCGGAGAAAAAGCTGTCGCGGGCCAGATCCGGCCCGCGGCCCGCCTAGTGGCTGAGGCTGCTCTAGGGAGTTATGCTATCCACAGACATACTCACATTTTTTTTTTACTTTGAAGTATCTATACGTTTACATCTGGTAATTAAAGTATAGCATTCGGTCAACAAAAAAAAATATGTTTTGTTTTGTTTTTCTTCACGTTTTGGAACATCCTGATTTAAAAAAAGTGATCTAGAAAAAATGTATGTGTGTAAGTGGTCAGCATAACTCCCGAACAAATTGACATATGATGTTCAAATATGGTGGGAGGGTTAGTTATGGTCCAAAGACCTACCAGTAGGTTTTAGTCAAAATTGCGCATGCTCATAGGGCAGCTGCCATCGAAAAAACATGTTTTCAGTAATTGCTAAAAACTGCTCTAATGATTTTGTTCAAAATCGCTGTAGTAATGCCTCTTAAGGTGTTCTAAACATCTCCACCTCCGAAACTCCCGTAAAAATGCTTTAATAGCGTAAAAAGTTGAAAAACGAAAGCCTTTAACACAGAGTTCTCTTTCCTTGAGCATACCTCATCAACGATCGTTTTTTTTTTCTCTACCCAGTTCCACTTACAAGAAAGGATAATGTAAGAATTATCGATAAGTATATCGCCAAAATCAAAATTTTGGCGGATTTTTTTTTTTTTGTTTAATAAAAGATCTCATACAAGAATTATCGCAAAAAGTATCACCAAACCGATCATATTTGCTAAATGAATGATGAAAATATAAATAACATTAAATGACACAAATCCAAGTCAGTATTATAGTGTAATTGAAAGTTGTGCGATGCTCCACACCCCTAAGTTTTTTTAAATGAAAGGTTGATACTGTTTTAATCATCTCAAAGTATGCTGCAGAATTAGGCACTAGTTGAGAGGAAGTTTTAGTAAAAATCATTCCCCATCCTCGTTATGTTACAATCTTCTAGCCCAGTGCATTTAGAAACTACTTTCTAAATGCACTTCTTATATTGCTGGTTAGAGGTGGCCATGGGACCTACCATTAATGTTTTCGTCAAAATCGTGCATGCGCATAAGGTTGAAATCATGAAAAATCATGTTTTTCAGCGATTTCTGAAAAATGGCTCTAACGATTTTGATTAAAATCTCTTGTGCTACTGCCTCTTAAGGTGTTCTATACTAAACACCAACTTAACTTGACATCACTAGACGATAGATCTTCACCGTGCTCATAAGGTATTTAATCCATTTTGGCGGAGTGAAGACATAATTCTCGCCAAACCTTACAGCCTTTTGTTCTCTACAGGGTTGTGGTTTGGCGAACATTATGCTTTCACGCCGCCAAAATGGATTAAATACCTATGAGCACGGTGAAGATCTATCGTCTAAATGATGTCTAGTTAAGTTGAAGTTTAGTATAATTGTCTCCACCACTGAGATTCCTGTAGAAATGCGGCAAAAGAGTAAAAAGTTGAAAAACGAGTACATTTAGCGCACATCTTTCTGCCCATGAGCATCACCCATAAGCGATGGATTTTTTACTGTTACAACTCACAGGAAAGGGCAGTGTAATGTCTACCGAATAACACCAACAATTTCGCCGTCTTGGCGGGGTTTCTTTTTTTATGTAAAAATTATTGCCGAAAATATCATCGATATAGATAAACAACTGGATAGACTGCTCCATTGTCAATGAAAAGAGAAAAACGCGCCGGGGAAGCTGGTGGGAAGATTAACCAATCACAGTTCACTTTAATAGTTGGATGGGAATGCGAAAAACTTTGTTAAGTGTTAGAGTATGTATTTTTTTGCACATTATTACTAATTAAGGTCTACTGTTGACATTTCTGCTGTGTACAACCCAAAACGTTATTTTCATTCCCCGGTAATCTGTATTTTGTATCCCACCAATGGCATCTGGCATCGGCTTCATTTTCCCAGCGTTAAGCAGTCTAATCCAAGCTGTTTATCGATATCGATGGAAAATATCGATAAATTGGGCATTTTTATTTAAATAAGTGAAAATATGAAAACGGTTAATAACAGCATAAATTTTTATTCAGTGACCACTATTATAGTGTAATTGAAAGTTGTGCGATGTTCCAGACCCCCAGTTTGAACGCAAGATATTTCAAAATGCGTAAAAATGAAAGAAATTTTTTTTTTGTCCGAATTCAATACTTTAATAAGTGAAAAACCGTTTAGGATTAATATATGAAGTAATTAGATGCAAAATATGCATGCCTTTTTTTTTTGCCTTTTTTTTTTATTTTTTTTTATTATTAGTATTATTTGTTGCTGACAATATTACTGTTACACAATAATGGGTGCCTGTCAAGACAAATGTCCTGCTTTTATTTGTGTTTTTCACATCTTTATTCTTTTACCACATTTTCACTTGAAATTTTGTAGTGGAGATGATGATATATCTTGGGAAACTTTACCGGAATTATTTTTATCAAAATCTTCAAAGCCTCTTTGAGTTTATCAAGTTTTGAGGAATAATGAAAGTTATCCAAAAGGTGCATAATCAATGGTTTCCTTCATAGTTGTCAAACACTATGGAAACTATGTCTAAGCTCCAAATCTCTTACATAACTTGCAATGGACAATTCCCGTATTTTTTTTAAAAAAGAGTGAAATTAGTTTATATTTATGAAGAATTTCTTTCTGATTCCAAAAATATTCAAACAAAAGTTCTATAAAAAAATTACTTACTTAAATATTAAGAAGAAGAAAAAAATGCCCCAAAACCAGTCCGATCAAAACACTACGCTATAGCTGTGACGTCATGATATCCTTCTGCTCACTATGGTTATCGTGAGGTTTCTGCCAAATAGTTGGCGTTGGTTTGGTAGACAGTTGCCATATCCCTCGTACAGGTTGGCGCTATTTGCGATAAACTTGGAAAACTGGTTTCCGCTGCTGAGCCTCAAGCTAAGTTGTTTCAGATCAATTGACGTCACGTTCAATTCGAGCCGAATGAAATGTTTTCTTGCCAGAGTTAGCAGGTGAACTTAAGATGCAATTTTTTTTTTTTTTTTTTTAAAGCGCAGTGACTAGAAATTTGTGTGTTTATGGTCTTTTTAAAACATTTAGAATTAAATAAAATAATAGGGGAATTTTCCATTGCACATAAAAGTTAGTAATGCACATAAAGTATTTATAGTTTTTTAATTTTCTAAACGTTTGTTTTTATGGCTTACAACCCACATGACGGCTCTATGGTTAGCGATCCGGCCTTGCATGCCAAAGGTGCCAGGTTGAAATCCTGGAATTAGCCGTAGTAGTTTGGAATCCACGTAAAGCTGTAAATCCCGCCGTATTGTACACAAAAATAGGTCGTTAAGCGTACAAACGAAATCCAAATCCAAATTATGTCTTAAAATTTTACAATTTTAGTTAAATTTTAATTAAATTTTAATTAAAATTTTAATCAATTTTATTTAACTTTGCAAAACCTTGTCTCAAATAAATACAATATATAACTCGGCAATTATTTTATTTTAGCCAGTAAATAAAATTATTTTTTAATGGTAACAAAGAATCAAATTCTTCGCATGTAATTAAAGATATCCAGTGTAAATTTCATTTCACGCTCTGCGTCTGTCACATAAAATTATAATTATTAGTAATACAATTTCGAAAACTATCGGATTGTCTTCCTTTATCAGTATCAGCAAATATAATTTTTAAATCACACCAGGTCCGGTCTTAAAAATATAAAAAAACTTTAAAAATCTGCGTTGTTTCGATAGTTTTAAGAGATTCGTTCTTTTTATTCTTATTAATTTTGTGGCTTATGTTCGAGACATGAAAATTCATTTTAAAAGAAATTTATCTTTGTCTACATTTTTTTTTTGGATTAAAGTCATAATTTAAACTCAACGGAGCGGAAAAAGGAATGACACTTTAAAAGGAGTCTTGTTGAAACGCTTTCAAACATAACTTCAAAGAAATATGTTTCGACTTTTCAAAATGCTTTTTGAAATGTATAAAACTTTACGAGAAAATAATTACTTGTAGAAGGTGTCACCAGAAACAAGACAAACTATTTTTTTTTTTTATATTTGAAGCCATTATTACTAAAGTAAATTTTTATCTAAATTGTTTAAGCTAACGTATACTTCCAATTGTTATAGAGGGGTCGTAGGACTTAAGTTGTTATTTTTGCATACAACATATTTATTCCAAATATGACAGTATATAATATTTAAATACTGAAAGTTGAACAATGTAAAGCATTTATGAAAACTGAAAAAAAAAATTATCGAAATTTTCTTACCTTGAGGGGACACCTTGTTTTCACAAAAAATTACACAAAAAATTAAGGGTACACCTTGTTTTCACAAAAAATTAAGGGTACACCTTGTTTTCACAAAAAATTAAGGGTACACCTTGTTTTCACAAAAAATTAAGGGTACACCTTGTTTTCACAAAAAATTAAGGGTACACCTTGTTTTCACAAAAAATTATTAAAAATATCATTTTTTTCTTTTTTGCGTGTTTATAATCTTTGAAACATTCTCCTTTTTTTGACAAGTTTTTGAGCTGATACTATAACTGCATTTGCAGAAAAACTATATTTTTATGGAGAATCTAGTATTGCCGCAATTGCTTCTTCGATTTTTCGAACGCATTTTTCCCAGTTCGTGATTTCTAAAACTTTAGCAAATATGAATGAAATGACTTGAAATTTTTTTGTATTATTCCAAAGATCTACTTGACAAAAATAAGCATGGATTTTTGAATAAAATATATAAAAAAATTTAATTTTGAAAAATGCCCTTTTTTACGCTTTTTTTTTTAAATATAGGTACAGTAATTATCGTTTTTATCGAAAACTGTTTTACTTAATCTAAATCCGATGCCTACAAGTTAGAGTATATTACAAAAAAAAAATTTTGCAAAAAAATCAGGAAAAAATATTAAACAATAAAAACGATTGAATTTGAAATTGTATGAATAATTTTAAAATTTTTAAAATTTAGAGCACTTCGTGAACTTTTTTAAATAAAAATTAGTTGTTACTTAATAATGCTTACTAATGCTTCTAAATATATAAAAATTATAATTTAAAGACTAAAATAAAAAATGGTTTGAAGGGTTCTAAGTCCCCTTAACTAAACGAAAATTGAGGTTTGATATTTTTTTTTTTTTACAAAAAATTACAAATTAATATTTTCTTAACTACGTAAATCTTTTCGTATAAACAAAGAAGGTATTTTTTGTTACAACGTGACAGTATGTGACTTGACTGAATACTGAAGTATACTGATTTTAAGTACTTTAAACCTTTGTAATAGCAATAACAATAAAGTATTACAGAATTTTAATATTATAAAAAAGAGGGGTTACGAACGCTACTACATTTACAGCTAAAGTTCTAGTTTTTATTGTTAAAATTTTATTACTTCTCTTCGAGAAAGTTACATAATTCCTCTCTCTTTAAGGGGGTCCAGTACCAAAATTTCTTCAAAAATCCCAATTTTTTTTTCTGATTTTAAAAAATAGTTCATACATTCCTGAAGAGAATGATGTTTTTATCTTATTCCTGAGGTGATTAAAACGCCACAAAATTACCTGTGATTTAAACATCACTAATGGGCGTAACACCTTGAAGCGTCTGCTTAAAGTGCGTTTTTCGAGCACTAGTGTTTTTCATAGATGTTGCATATTCAAATCGATATATCTCCAGAACCATTAATAATTGGCTATTCAAATTTTTGGAGCATTTAATTTATATAGTTTTAAATATTTTGTCTTCACAGAATTTTATTTTTTTAATTCTGTTTCAAAATATAACATTTAGCGTAAAAGATAACATAAAAAAAAGCAAACATTTCAATATTTTAACTTTGAGAATTTTTTTATTTTTTTTTTAATTCACCTATCAAAATTCTATGAAGACAAAATTTTCTTTATATAATTATGTATTACAGAAAGCTTTCACTTTAAAAAAATAAATTATTTTTTCTTGACTTATATCAAAATACGCAAACATCAATTATTATGGATTTTTCTTGGTTTTTAAATTTTTTTTAAATAACTAAACACAATATTTAAAAAAACATTTTCCCAAAGATATATAAATAGTATCTCATACATAAAATAAATTTTTGACATAAAAATGTACATAAATAAGGTTTTTTTTATTTTCGGTACCGGACCCCCTTAAGGTCATCCATGTTCAAATTGAAATACACATTGTGTACAGCACACACAAAAAATCTGAATGATGGCTATATCTTGTATCCTAATTGATGAAATAACAAATGTTAAGTTCCGTTGGAAATCGTGGAAGGTCGTTTTTTGATTGTATACATTTTTTTTATCGCGAAATGTCCCCATTTACATATTAAAACTAAACTCAACTTTAAAAAGTTCAATGGCAATACCATAATATTATACCATATTTAGATTTAGAATCCCAAAAAAAAAACGTCTTAATACCAAATTTCATAATTTTCCAATGAGTGGTTAGTAATTTAAATAATGTCAAAAAAAAAATGGCAAATTAATGTTAAAAAGAAATTTTATTTTTTTAGCCATACATTCTTAAATACATTTTAGCAATTTTTGTTTCAAACGATAATTTCTTTATGGCCAAATATAAATAACATACATGCAACTTCTGTAATAAACAGTTTTTAACTAATTAATTATTAATTTAAAAAAAAAAAACAAGTTTT
This sequence comes from Linyphia triangularis, assembly GCA_963978545.1. Taxonomy (NCBI): domain Eukaryota; kingdom Metazoa; phylum Arthropoda; class Arachnida; order Araneae; family Linyphiidae; genus Linyphia; species Linyphia triangularis. Next base: position 72,975,322 of record OZ021730.1, read on the forward strand.
AAATTCCTTTCAATTGAAACATATATTTTTTTGCTTCCATTAGAACTATCATGATCGAAATCCCCTCTAGATTTTTTTTCATCCCATTTTGACTTTTGGTTCACAATAATTTCGCAAAAACGAAAAAAGCTCACTTTATGGGACAGTGTAATAGATTACGTCTTGAAACACGCAAAAAGTTTGCTTCTTCCCCGCTCTAAAGAAATTTGTCCTCAAGATCGGCCAAAACATTTTCGCTCATAAGTGACGTGTTTCTCAACAAAATGAGCTGAAATTTGGTTTCTGGTGTAAAAGAAGTATTCTAAATCGAATTAAAACGTAAAAAATAGGGGTTCGTATTAACATTTTAAAAGGTAGAGTTATATTTACTTAGTATACAGCCCCCTAACAAAAATTTGCATTAGACATATAGAAAATCATAAACAAAACATTTTGGCGCAAACCGCTTTATTCTACGATATCTAGAACCGAAGATATAGCCATCGTTCGGATATATATATATATATATATTTTTTTTTCGTACTGTCCTTTGTACATTTCCCACATTTTTTAGGCATTCTATGGAATGTCAAATGCCAAATCAGCAAAGAATGGTTGGTTGTATTCAGATTATCTGGCGCCGTCAGCAACACGAGGGCTATAATGCGCCGAAACATTTCGTCATTAGACAAGCCAACATACATTTACAAACACCCATGCCTAACACGGGACTCGAACCCTCAACCTCAGCAAAGAATGAAATAGATTTTAGATTCGTTACACATTGAAGCAAATGGTTGCCTGTTTCTTCGGCATTACAGGTCACGTGGCGACAGTGATGTTAGAGTTACGCATGACAGTCAATTTTGAATGGTACAAGACCATTTGTTTGCATGAAGTCGTGGGAGAAATTCGAAAGAAAGCAGAAGAAGAGACGAATCATTCTTCCCCACGATAATGTAAGCTCTCATATATCGGCTCAAACAAAGGATTGTTTGATCGGTCAAAACATCGAATTGATTGGTCATCCTCCGTAGAGCCCTGATTTAACAACCAATGACATTTTTTTTTTATTCCTGCACATCAAAAATAAATTACGTGGGCAACGATTTTCGACACCCGAAGAAGCGTTTGATGAATTAAAAACGCATGTTTTGGAGGTACCTCGATCGGAGTGGGTTGGTTGGTTGGTTGTATTCAGATTATCTAGCGCAGTCAGCAACACGAGGGCTATAATGCGCCGAAACTTTCATCATTAGACAAGCCAACATACATTTACAAACACCCATGCCAACGCGGGACTCGAACCCGCAACCTCGCGGTCTAGAAGCCAGCACGCTAACCACTATACCGTTTGGTCGGCAAAAAGTTAGTGGTGAGCTCTGCTCTAGTTGTTTTCAGATTATCTGGTGCCGTCAGCAACACGAGGGCTATAATGCGCCGAAACATTCGCAATTAGACAGGCCAACATGCCTAACACGGGACTCGAACCCGCAACCTCACTGACTAGAAGCTAGCACGCTAACCACTCGATCGGAGTGGGAAAAATGATTCGAAAATTTGTTCAAACGCATGCAAAAACGTATTGATCTTCATGGAGAATATTTCGAAAAACAATAAAAGCTATTTCGATCATAAATAGTTGTTTTTTCATTATTAGGTCAGAAATATAAATAGCAACCCTCGTATACACGAAATATTTTTTTTTAAATTAAATTTTTCGTTTAATATTGGAAAATACTAACTGTGGAAATCAATTGTTAGAAAAGATGCTAACCTATACGTTTCTCACACAATTAGCTGTGCGTGGGCAAGTATTGAATGAGTTGGCGAAAGAATTAAAAATTAGGGGTGAGGAAGACCGTACAGCTTTCAATTACACTATAATACTGACGCGGATTTGTGTCTTTTAACGTTTTTATATTTTCATCATTCACTTAGAAAAAAATGGCCAGTTTGGCGATATTTTTGGCGATTATTCTTGATTAGGTCTTCATAAAAATATTTATGAAGATTTTGACGGTATACTCTTCGATAATTCTTATATTATTTTTTCTTATAAGTGAAACTATGGAGAAAAGAAAAAACGATCGTTGATGAGGTATGCTCAAGGAAAGAAAACTCTGTGTTGAAGGCATTCGTTTTTCAACTTTTTACGCCCTTAAAGCATTTTTACGGCAATTTCGGAGGTGGGGATGTTTATAACACCTTAAGATCCACTATCACACCGATTCTGAAAATAAGTGTTAAGACGTTTTTTAGCATTTACTAAAAAACGTGATTTTTTCAATAGCAGCTACCTTATGCGCATGCGCGATTTTGACGAAAACCTTAATGGTAGGTCTATGTGCCTTCACCAACCCGCACACCAAATTTGAACATCTTAGGTCAATTTGTTCGGGAGTTATGCTGACCACTAACTCACAAACACAAGCAGAGAGACATTTTTTCTAGATCACTTTTTTGAAATCGGGATGTTCCAAAACGTGGAACCCCCCCCCCCCACCACCCAAATAAAAATTCTTTGAACCGAACACTATACTTTTATTATCCTATGTATATATATATAGGTAATTGAATGTAAAAAGATTACGTGCTTTGAAACGAGAAATTAACTTAATGTCGATTCTAAAAAGAGATTACTATTATATATTTATATACATATTCGATTTAATATACACATTCCCGCGATTTAAAACACTTGATCATGACAAAGCTACGTGCAGTTGGCCGAGTGAAAATACTCCAGTCACAAAATTGATTAAATGACAGGTCTTGAATCATAATGAAAAGATTTTTTTTTTTTTCTTTTTTTGTAATACAGTGTCAACGTTCCTTTGAAAAAAATCTTTACATTAACAACAATAACAATGCAATTCCCCTATCACTTGAACAGAAATAAACGGAAATAAACAGCGTTACAGAGTCAGTGAGTGAGTCAGTGATTATCGTACCTCATAGGGATGTTATTGAATAAATGTTATTGAATATGAATATTGTTATATTGAATAAATGCTATCTAAAGACACTCTTTCCTAATTTTTTCAAAATAACATTCGTATTTTTTGTGGAATGCAAGTCTTCTAAAGATCATTTTATGATTTATTTTTCCATACTTTGCCTAAATTGCTTTTGTTGTTCTATTCCTAGATATTATATGCAGTGTCCAGGGAAAACATATAATTACCATACTTCAAAATTTAATTAAAAACGTACAGTGTTCCTTAAAATGCCTGGTTCCTAAAAATGAATGGTATTATATGCAAAACCTGCATTTCGTACACTGCTGATAATATAAAAGTAGAAAGTAACTTGTTCAAATTTATTCTTTAAAGCGCAAGAGTTTAATACATTCCAACACATACAGTCTTAAATATAAAAGAAGACAAAAACTATCACCTAATGAAAGTGTCCTTGATACCATCATATGAAAAATGTTACTTGTGAACTAATTTACATATCATTACGTGACTTCATAAGCATGTGCCGAAAAAACACTTTTTGTGATTATATATATTACTTTTTTTTTTATTAAAGCATCCGTGACTTTTTAATTAAATGCAAATATGCTGCATTCTAAATCTTAATAACGGTACAGGAAACCTCTCAATTTCAACGCCATTCTCAAAATTAATTTTTATCCTTATCACTTAAGCTTTTAAATAATATAACTCATAAATACAAAGTTTTTAATATTAATCCTTTATATGCATTGACAATTTTTAAGTGCAATCGATACTTCTTGAGCTTATATCGAGTATTCATAGTACATTATCAGTATAGTCCACTCCACTACCAGATCTTTTCATTGGCCACTAAGAAAAAAAGATCAATTCCAAATTATTTACCAACATCTTTTTTCCCCAAAAAACTTGATTGCATACATTGTCATCGTCAACTATCTACGAAAGCTGATAAGCCTGACGGAAGGCAATAAAAACACATTTCTTTTATTTATTTGGCTTAAAAAATTTTAGCTACAGGAAAGAATTTCAACAATGATCAATTAAAATTATTTCACTTATAGCGTACTACGCAACGCAAAGTTGAATCGAATGGAATTCACTCCACAATGAATGTATGCATTCAGGTTCAATTATCTCTTATTTATGGGGAAAAAAAAAGTTTTGCTGACCACGTACACACAGACACATTTTTCTATACCACTTTTTTTTTTGAAATCAGGATGTTCCAAAACGTGAAGAAATGCAACAAAAATCGATTGTTTTTGTTTTTAACCAAATGCAATACTTTCATTATCAATATATAAGCATATGGGTAATTGAAAATAACAAATTTAAAATGATGTTCGATATGGTAACTAAATATGCAGCCGTCTCCCAATCTATAATGTTATGAGCACACAAGGGTATAAACACTAGCAATGCCAGAAACCAATCTTTAAGGTATACATATACAATTGAAATGATTTTCTTTAATTTTTAGGTTATAATTACAAACTTTTTGGCAGTATATCAGAATTAAAAATGATGCATTTTTATATACAAACTTTTTTTTTCCGTCAATTTTTTAATCAGCTAATTGCAATTAAAGTGACTAATTATTACATTATTAGAACATACATAAATAAACTTGTAATTAACTTAGAGGTATTATTTTTATTGCAAATAAGAAATATTATATTGGCGCATGTCCCTATGGAGAATTTTGAATTTGGCTTCAATATTTATTTAATTATAAGTTTTTAAATAAAAAGTTTAAAAAAATACATAGTTTTTAACAAAAAATTAAGATTAAATTATGCATAAAAAATTTGTTTATAACAATATGTATTAGATTATCTATAGAAAACACATTCACAACTATTGTCTACAAAACAAAATTGGAATTTTGTGAACCAGACCATTTATTATGAAGTTATGACCGTTGGCGTAAAGTCATAAAAACACCAAAATGTCATTCTTCAGAAAACGCGTTTAAAGTTTACTACACTAATGAACAGGATACATAACAGGTTCACAAAACCTACTGTAATTTAAAAAGTAATTTGAGTCTCAGAAAGAAAATGGTATCATTTTAATGGTAATGAATTCGGGAATATTTTAAAAACAAAAAACAAAAACGCAGACTTGAGTCAAAATTCGCGATTCCTAATGTATATGTATACCTTAAAAGAAATCTGCAGGGAAAATACCGAACATTGAAAGATGAAATGTCCTTATATGTTACCTTATGCCTTCTCTGAAAGATCTTAAGTAATGCTAGAACGTACTATGCATTCAAAACTCAGAAAATATCTCTTCCCCACACCCACTCCCATTCCAAATCATGAATAATGCATTGCAGTTTCTAAGGTAAACTGCATATCTTCACATCAGTATCCGTTAAATAAATAGCTCGATGCTGTTGCAACACAAATAGGAATTCAAAATTTCATATTCTTCAAGTATTTTTGGGGGCTCTTCTTACTGAATCATGTGGTACCCTTATTTTAGATAACATTGAGTTTAGTCGCAGCTGTTCCTCATAGAAGAGAGTTTATTCCCCGACAACCAATCAAAAGTCAGGAAAAATCTAGGTGGTTGAACGCCGCCATTTATTACGTAATTTTGGATTTCTATCTTACTTTGTAAAATGCTAATAGCAATTCTAGATGGCAGCGATTCCGTTAAATTACGCACCAAGTAAAAGGTTCCGACAATCTCGTTAAGGTATACATATACAATTGAAATGATTTTCTTTAATTTTTAGATTATAATTACAAACTTTTTGGCAGTATATCAGAATTAAAAATAATGCATTTTTATATACAAACTTTTTTTTTTCCGTCAATTTTTTAATCAGCTAATTGCAATTAAAGTGACTAATTAGGATATTATTAGAACATACATAAATAAACTTGTAATTAACTTAGAGGTATTATTTTTATTGCAAATAAGAAATATTATATTGACGCATGTCCCTATGGAGAATTTTGAATTTGGCTTTAATATTTATTTAATTATAAGTTTTTAAATAAAAAGTTTTAAAAAATACATAGTTTTTAACAAAAAAATTAAGATTAAAATTTGCATAAAAAATGTATTTATAACAATATATATTAGATACTCCATAGAAAACACATTCACAACTATTGTCTACAAAATAAAATTTGAATTTTGTAAATCGAACCATTTATTATGAAGTTATGACCGTTAGCGTAAAGTCATATGACACCAAAATGTCATTCTTCAGAAAACGCGTTTAAAGTTTACTACACTAATGAACGTGATACAGAACAGGTTCACAAAACCTACTGTAATTTAAAAAGTAATTTGAGTCTCAGAAAGAAAATGGTATCATTTTAATGGTAATGAATTCGGGAATATTTTAAAAACTAAAAACAAAAACGCAGACTTGAGCATTACATTGGAACGCAAATTCGCGATTCCTAATGTATATGTATACCTTAATTGTTACATTTCTTTCCTGTTGTCAAAATGTTGTCAAAAAAAAAAAAAATAATAATAATAATAATAATAAGTAACTTATTGATTGCTTTGCTATGACGTCATTCCCATTCGATCCTACATTCTTGTGTAGGTTTTATTTAAAGATCAAGAAGAAAGCTAACGACTGCGTTTTCTTTGTTTATTGTATTTGTTTTATTAAATTGAAATAAAATTGCATGTGTTCTCGTACACATGTTGATTTGTTTAAAATATCGACAATCATATTCTGGTTATTACGTTTGCTCAACTATTTTTGACTAATTTTTTGTTACAAAAAAGTCGACAAGTTTATTACGTAAGTACCCAAGTTCCTCAAACAAAAATCATGAACACCTTTGTGGCGACGTCAAATAACAGATAAAACTTCTGTGCAAAGGAGTACTCTTTTGCACAGTGGTAAGGTATCTCTCTCTCTCGAGTTCCAATGGTCTTGGGATCGAGACCCGTCGCCCACAGCGAAAGCATCATACGCTTTAGTGGAAACGCTTTAATCCAATAAAGCGTATGTAGCTTTCGCTGTGGGTGACGGGGCTCGATTCCAAGACCACTTTACCGCTGTGCAAAAGAGTACTCCATTGCACAGAAGTTTTTTCTGTTATTTGAGGTCACCACACCTTAATATTGTTAATTATTTTTAATATAACTGCCATACAATTAAAATTATGATCAATGATATGCCACTTAGTATAAATATTTAAATATGCTGTATGTCTTTCACAAAAAATAGCTACCACCACGTCGTCTAGTGTTGTCTACCCCAGTGAATACCATAATTAGTACCATTTTTCCAGGATGTATTCCAGGAGAAAGCCATCTACTAAATAGAATTCGAAAAATTCCTGTATGTATCATCGTATTCTATAAGTCAGTGAAACCTAGTTTCTAAAGCGATTATCATAATCTAGATAACCTAGGGGGTGAGGGAGTTATTCTCTTGAAAAAACGGTACTCAATTAGTAACGGTCAATTGTTTGGTAACTAACGGTCAATTTCTCAGTGAATACTGGTCAATTGTTTGGTTAATAGTTGTCAATTGTTTAATTAATACCGGCCAATTGTTTAATTAATATCGGTCAATTGTTTAATTAATACCGGCCAATTGTTTAATTAATACCGGTCAATTGTTTAATTAATACCGGTAAATTTTTTAATTAATACCGGTCAATTGTTTAATTAATACCGGCCAATTGTTTAGTCAATACCGGTCAATTTTTTAATTAATAATAAACTACACCAATTCATGCCAAATTTAAATACAGGGACCAGATTTAAATTTATTTGAAAGTTGTGCGATAGTCCATACCCCTAGAATATTTCAATGCATTATTAATTAAAATAACCTACAGATTATCTTTTTTGATATGAGAAATAGTATACGGTTAGTTCAAATGTCTGCTCTGATTTCTACACACTGGTATTATTTCTTTTCAAATTATACGCCCATAAAATTTAAAATACATACATCTTTTACTAGTATATGTATACAGTTGAGATGATTTTCTTTAATTCTTAGGTTATAATTTCAAACTTTTTGGCAGTATATCAGAATTAAAAATGATGCATTTTTATAAATAAATTTTTTTTCCGTCAGTTTTTTAATGAGCTAATTGCAATTAAAGTGACTAATTAGGAGATTATTAGAACATACATAAATAAACTTGTAATTAACTTAGATGTATGATTTGTATTGCAAAAAAAAGATATTATACTGACGCATATTCCTGTGGCGAAATTTGAATTTGGCTTTAATATTTATTTAATTATAAGATTTTAAATAAAAAAAAATTAAAATACATAGTTTTTAACAAAAAATTAAGATCAAAATATGCATAAAAATGTGTTTATAACGATATATATTAGATTCTCAATAAGAAACATATTCAGAACTATTGTCTACAAAATGAAATTAGAATTTTGTAAATCGGACCATTTATTATGAAGTTATGGCCGTTGGCGTAAAGTCATATAACACCAAAATGTCATTCTTCAGAAAACGTGTTCAAAGTTTACTACACTAATGAACGTGATACGAAATAGGTTCACAAAACCCACTGTAATTTAAAAAGTAAATTGAGTCTCTGAAAGAAAATGGTATAATTTTAATGGTAATAAATTCTAATAAATTTAAAAAAAAAAAAAAAAAAAAAAAAAAAAAATGCAGACTTCAGTCAAATTTCTCAATACCTAAAGTATATGTATACTTTAAAAACCTATCATAAAAGATGCAATCCTGCATTTGAGCTTTCTATGTATCCCTTTTACATCATTCTAACGAAATACACTCAACCCACACCAGAGGCATTGTCAAATATGATTTAGAGAACATAGAAAGAATTTGAAGAGGGCTTCATATTTTGTGAAATTTCATTTAGAAGTGCTTTTTTTTTTTTTTTCGGATAAGGTGCACTGTCTGTTTCTTTTGTGTCATGGATACTGAAATGTAATGTCGACTGAAAGCGAGTTTTCGTGTTCTTTGAAAAAAGTTTGCTTTGTTTCAAGTTCCTTAGGGAAGCATATCATGCTTGTGTTTGCGTAGAAATCATGATTGTTTTCCCTTGGAAGTGCTTGTTTGAAATATGTGTGTTGTCGAGGGCTCGAGTCCCAATTGAGTTCTACAAGTTCATTTTTTTTTTTTTTTTTTTTTTAATATTATGAATTTGTAGTAAAGTTTAAAAAAAAAATTCGTTCGTCGTAGAGTACTTGTTAATTATGATTTTTGAAACCTTCACAACGTTTAACGATAAATTTCTTTTGTTCTTAGTTCAGTTTAGAAGAGATGATTCGGAAAATATATGAGAATATTTTGTTTGTGTATGAGATAATAATAAGAGTTACAAAGAATATTCCGAGCGTAAAGATAGTATTGTGAGAAAAGAGCATTTGTAGCGTAAGAAAGAACACTCGTAGTGTGAAAGAAAAAATTATAAGTTTAGAAGATAACTGTAAATAAAAGAAAATAATCCGAGTGCAAAAGAAACTAATTTTAGTGTAAAATAGAACATTCATAATTTTATAAGGAACTTTCAAAGTGAAGAAAAGAATATTAGGAGTTAACAAGAGAACTTTCGAAAGGTAAAGAAGAATATTCGGAGTGTAGGAGAGCGTAACCCTGAGTTTAGAAGAGAACATTTGGAGAGTATAAGAGAATAATTGTTTAGGGAAATATTCGAAATGTAAAAGGAAATAATTCGAGGGCAAAAAAAAAAACTAATTTTAGTGTAAAATAGAACATTCAGAATTTTAGTGTAAAATAGAACATTCAGAATTTTAGTGTAAAATAGAACATTCAGAATGTTTGTGTAAAATGGAACATTCAGAGTTTTAGTGTAAAATATAACATTCAGAATTTTAGTGTAAAATAGAACATTCATAATTTTATAAGGAACTTTCAAAGTGAAGAAAAGAATATTAGGAGTTAACAAGAGAACTTTCGAAAGGTAAAGAAGAATATTCGGAGTGTAAGAGAGCGTATCCCTGAGTTTAGAAGAGAACATTTGGAGAGTATAAGAGAAGAATTATTTTGGGAAATATTCGAAATGTAAAAGGAAATAATTCGAGGGCAAAAAAAAAACTCATTTTAGTGTAAAATAGAACATTCAGAATTTTAGTGTAAAATAGAACATTCAGAATTTTAGTGTAAAATAGAATATTCAGAATTTTAGTGTAAAATAGAACATTCAGAATGTTTGTGTAAAATGGAACATTCAGAGTTTTAGTGTAAAATAGAACATTCAGAATTTTAGTGTAAAATAGAACATTTAGAATTTTATAAGGAACATTCAAAGTGAAGAAAAGAATATTAGGAGTTAACAGGAGAACTTTCGAAAGGTAGAGAAGAATATTCGGAGTTTAGAAGAGCGTATCCCTGAGTTTAGAAGAAAATATTCGGGTACTATAAGAGAATATTTGGTATTTAGTAAAGAGTATTCAAAGTATAAAATAAGAACTTTACGAATTTAAAAATTAATATTTGGAGTGCAACGAGAACTTTGAGAGAGAAAGAGAGGAGTTGAAATGTAAAAAAGAACCTTCTTAGTAAAAGAGAGAATATTTGTAGTGTAGATAAAGACATTTGTAGTGTAAAAGAGAAGATATCAAGAGTAGAAAATAACAATCTATAAAAGAGGATAATCTTAAGTGCAAAAGAAACTAATTCGAGTGTATATTAGAACATTCCGAGTTTTATAAAATAACTTTGAATAGTCTTTTCTAAACACCTAAAGTGTAAATTAGTACTTTCATAAGAGAGTAATTGGTATGTAAAAAGAGAATATGTGTAATGTAACAAGGAATATGAATTTAAGGAGAACTTTCGGATGAGAGTACGTGGCATGTAAAAAAGAATATTTGGTTTGTACAAAAGAATATTTGTAGCGTAAAAAAAGAATATTTGTTGTGAAAAAAAGAATATTTGTTGTGAAAAAAAGAATATTTGTTGGGTAAAAAAGAATATGAATTTAAGGAGAATATTTAAGGATTAAGGTAACATTTAGTGCGAAAAGCGTATTCGGAGTGTAGAAAAAAAATTGAAGTGAAGAAGTAAACATTCGCAGGGAAGAAAAAAGTTATTTGGAATGTTAAAAAAAAAAGCATTTGAAGTGTAGAAGAAAATATTGGGGCTGTAAAAGTACACTTTGAGAGTATATAAGAGAGCCTTTGAAATGTAGAAGAAAACTTTTGCATTAAGGAGGAAAACATTTGCAATGAAGAAGGAAACATTTGCAGTAAAGAAAACAATATTTGAAGTGTATAAGTAAACTTAGGAGGTGTGTAAGAAAACATTGGGATTATTTAGTAAATGCGTAAGAGAGCATTCGAAATGTAGTAGAAAATATTTTCAACCACGAAGAAAATAGTTGGAGTGAAGAATAAAACATTTGCTTTTTATATAGGAGTATATTCGGTGTTTAAAATAGAAAGCGTGTTTAGAAGTAAACAACCGGAGTATAAAAGAGCACATTCAGAGTGTTCAAAAAAAAAAAAAAAAAACTTTATATTCAAAGCGAACATTCCGAGTTTAAAGAGAACATTTTGATACTAAAAAACATTTACAGTTGAAAAAGAACATTGTAGTATAAAAAGTTAATTTTGAGCTTAAAAAGAACATTATGAGCATAAAAAGTTCATTCTGAGCTTAAAAAGAACATTATGAGCATAAAAAGTTAATTCTGAGCTTAAAAAGAACATTATGAGCATAAAAAGTTAATTCCGAGCTTTAAAAAAAACAATATGAGAATAGAAGAGAACATCCGAACGTATAAAACGAAAATCTGATAGTAGTAGAGAAAGTCAGGCTCTACATCATTTTAAATAATTTTGTCATAATTACTTTATACAACTGGAATAACTCATTCTAAATTTTACCCCCACTCCATAAATTCGATGCCTTAACGCATCACATCTATGCCAAGTACAAGCGTCTATGACGTATTCAAACAAATCCTCCAATGAGTGCTCATCAAACACTACTGACCATTGCCACCTGTGTCATTATACCATGGAATATATCATTGAGGGTAATAGGATGTTTGGGATTAGTAATATCTTGAATATCAATGGATTTTAATGTAGTGCTGCTCATAGAATGGGGGGGGGGGTATAATTTTAGAGATAGTGCGAATCCTTCAATAATGAGATAGTGCAGAAGTGGAATAGTGCGATTGGAAGTGTATAGGCATGCAATATGGGAATTATTGATGGTTGATATGCCTACAGTGTGTATAGTGATGAGGTGTTTGCCAATATGGAATTTATTGTGGACTATAAGAAGTTGTAATGAAGTGCATCTTAAGGGGACATGGGACACTGAAATCACCAAAAATGACGTTTTTTGTTTTCATTCTATAAAAATTGCTTATGCCACTAGCTTTAATTTCGCGTTTGAATTTTTGAAATCCGATGATTTTAAGTGGTAAAATCTTTATTTTAACTAACTATTTTAACGCATCGCACACTTGTTGGCAAAGGCTAAAAATGCGTTTTTCTCAGCTTCGCTTTTTCCCATTTTACTTATGTTCAAAAAGCTCCTTGCGATTCATTTTTTGATAAATCCACCTAATTTTTTTGTATTAATAATTTTTAATGTTCTATAAAGAAATTTACACATGCTTTTTTATGTCACATAATTTTTTATATTTTTTTTCATGTTGGGAATTTGAAGTATGTGCATTTTTTAATGAGAAATCACTGGCGCCAAGTTTGAAATTTTATTTCTGTTCAACTATTGCATCTAAAGATAAAAGCATGTTTGAAAATGTTTATAATATATTGATAAACAACTTCAAATTTTTCTTTCATGTTCGTCAAAATATTGTGTCGCGAGGAGCATTTTGAAAAAAATTAAAATTTCGTGTTATTTTAATGCATTTTTCTCAATAATTTACTATCTATTTCATATTATCTGCTCAAATTGTGTTGTTTTGTTTAAAGTCACATCTTCTATGCTTATGCCAAATTTTATTTAATTCTTGGCAAAACTAAAGAATTTTGGCAAAAGTGTCCTATGTCCCCTTAAGCCAAAATGGATTTTATTTCAGTATGAATTAGAAAGAGGTTAAAGTAAGTGAAGTATTCAATATGATATCAAAATTAGTTTTTATATTGCGCAAAAAGAAATCTATAAGTCACCTTACACAAAGAGATACCTGTATTCGCGTACTATCCCGTCGATGGTTGTCGAACTTTTTGTTGTCGACAAAAAGTTCGAACCTCCTGATCTTTTCAGAGGACAGATTCGGCTCGGACCAGCGTCGGGAATCATCAGTAGGTTACCTCAGTGGCGTGGTGGACCGAGCTTTTAAACGGACTAAGGGGATCTGAATGGCGAACTTTTTTTCCCTCGTCAAATGTCGACGAGATAATACGCATAAAAATACCTTGTTATTTACACTAGAGTAGGGTTTCATACTCGCTTGTGACTCCTTATATTATAAGAATAAACTTCCAGAGTGCTAACCACACAGCCAACAGGTGGGACAAAATCTAACCGGATATATCAGAAAAGACTTTCCCTTATAACTCCACAGGGAGTTCGTATCATGGCTCCAAACACGAATATCGGATTAGAAGATGGATTTATTGCAACATTTTCTCTTAGGTTTTATTGCCAAACTCGCCAACTTGGCAGCAGTTTTAAATAACTCCATATTAATTCTGACTTCTTTTTATAATAAGTCGTGAACCTTAAAAATATATTTCAGTTACTAATTAAGTTCGAATTTGGTATTTGAACTTAATGTAGAATTATAAACGTTTTTGTAACATTGACCTTTTAGTGACAGTGACTTTCACAGTTAAACTCTTTAAAAAATTAGGCAAAAAAAAAAAGTGGTGAACATAATCAAATTATCTATTTCATCGTAAACAAGATTTTTGTCTGATAAAAAAAATTATAATACGATAAAGAATTAAAAACAAAATCAGAATCTGGTTAAACCAAAAACTTTTCAAGCTGAAATATTTTTTTGTTGTTTACATTCTTTTGTCCCGCAAACCATAATGTTATTTGGAATATGTTTTCGAAGAAAACTCACGGTCGGTGGCGTAAAAATTTTAATTAAAAACGGAGCTTAAGTTAAGGGGATTTCTAAAAGCAAATATTTTCACACCAAATGAAAAACAGATTTTTATGCGGATTGTTATGAAATAAACTTCTTTAATAATCCTGTTAAATTTTAAAAAAATATATAAAACTTTTCACATCCAAAACATATTTCTGGATGATGTGAACTTGTTCAGTATCCACGCCATTGATAATCAAAGAAAGTTCCTAAGTTTAGGATACTTAAACTTTCCTAAACTGCTGAAAACTAATGAGAACAGTTAAATTTAGTAATTATTACATTCAATCAACCATAAGTTAATAAAGGGCGATGAAAGTATTACATTCGGTCAAAAATATTTCAACTCCTTAACATTCAATTACCCATATGTTAACATAGGTTAATGAAAGTATTACAATCGGTCAAAAATATTTCAACTCTTTAACATTCAATTACACATAAGTTAACATAGGTTATTGAAAGTATTACATTCGGTTAAAAATATTTCAACTCTTTAACATTCAATTACCCATATGTTAACATAGGTTAATCAAAGTATTACAATCGGTCAAAAATATTTCAACTCTTTAACATTCAAATACCCATATGTTAACATAGGTTAATGAAAGTATTACAATCGGTCAAAAATATTTCAACTCTTTAACATTCAATTACACATAAGTTAACATAGGTTAATGAAAGTATTACAATCGGTCAAAAATATTTCAACTCCTTAACATTCAATTACCCATATGTTAACATAGGTTAATGAAAGTATTACAATCGGTCAAAAATATTTCAACTCTTTAACATTCAATTACACATAAGTTAACATAGGTTATTGAAAGTATTACATTCGGTTAAAAATATTTCAACTCTTTAACATTCAATTACCCATATGTTAACATAGGTTAATCAAAGTATTACAATCGGTCAAAAATATTTCAACTCTTTAACATTCAAATACCCATATGTTAACATAGGTTAATGAAAGTATTACAATCGGTCAAAAATATTTCAACTCTTTAACATTCAATTACACATAAGTTAACATAGGTTAATGAAAGTATTACAATCGGTCAAAAATATTTCAACTCCTTAACATTCAATTACCCATATGTTAACATAGGTTAATGAAAGTATTACAATCGGTCAAAAATATTTCAACTCTTTAACATTCAATTACACATAAGTTAACATAGGTTATTGAAAGTATTACATTCGGTTAAAAATATTTCAACTCTTTAACATTCAATTACCCATATGTTAACATAGGTTAATCAAAGTATTACAATCGGTCAAAAATATTTCAACTCTTTAACATTCAAATACCCATATGTTAACATAGGTTAATGAAAGTATTACAATCGGTCAAAAATATTTCAACTCTTTAACATTCAATTACACATAAGTTAACATAGGTTAATGAAAGTATTACAATCGGTCAAAAATATTTCAACTCCTTAACATTCAATTACCCATATGTTAACATAGGTTAATGAAAGTATTACATTCTGTTAAAAATATTTCAACTCTTTAACATTCAATTATCCATATGTTAACATAGGTTAATCAAAGTATTAGAATCGGTCAAAAATATTTCAACTCTTTAACATTCAATTACCCATATGTTAACATAGGTTAATGAAAGTATTACAATCGGTCAAAAATATTTCAACTCTTTAACATTCAATTACCCATATGTTAACATAGGTTAATCAAAGTATTACAATCGGTCACAAATATTTCAACTCTTTAACATTCAATTACACATAAGTAAACATAGGTTAATGAAAGTATTACATTCTATAAAAAAAAATCTATTTTTTTTGTTTTTGTATTTTTACACGTATTGGAGCGGGCTGAGTTACAAAAAAAGTAGCCTAGAAAACATTTCATTGTGTCTGTGGTCAGAATAACTCCGGAACAGAATACGATGTTCAGCGTTTGTATACGAGTTGGTAGTGAACATTGGATCCATCCTGAAGGTTTTTGTTAAAATTGCGCATGCGTATATTATATCTACCATTGAAAAATTTATGTTTTTCCAAAATTACCAAAAAACGGCTCTATCGATTTTGATCAAAATAGCTGTGGTAATGCTTTTTATAGTGATTTAAACATTCTCATCATCGAATGTTTTGTAGAAACGCGATCAAGTCATTAAAAATATAAAAACAACAGTCTTTAACTCAGAGTTGTATTCCCTTGAGCATCACCCATTAACGACTGCTTCTCCTTCGTGTCAGTTTCAAGAAATCCATAAAAAATTGAATTCTTACATTATTCTTTCGTGTAAGTGAAACAGAGGAGATAAACAGTCGTTATTGAGCGATGCTCAAGAGAAGAGAACTCTTCGTCATAGATATTCGTGTTTCAACTTTTTCGCCTTTATAGCATGTATACGAGATTTTTGGAGGTAGTGACGTTTAGAACACCTTAAGAGGCATTAAGATAGCAGTTTTGATCAAAATCGTTAGAGCCATGTTTTAGCAACTGATGAAGGACATTATTTTTTCATGTTTCCTTGTTTTGCGCAAGTGCCAATATTTACAAAAACCTTAATGACAAGTCCTATTGCAACCTCTAACACGAACACTAAATTTGAACCTCGTAGGTCAATTCGTTACGAAGTTATGCTGACCACTTGCATAGACATTTTTTCTACACTACATTTTCGAGATCGGGTATCCCAAACCGTGGAGATAGGAGAGAAAAAAAATAAAAGTATTGCTTCCGGTTTAAGGTGACTGTTAAGGCAAAAATTTCAAAAAATTCTATTTTTATATTTTAGTGGAAATATATAGCCTGCAATTCTAGCTTTCAGTACATACCTTACTTTTGCTGATCCGAGAAGAATTAAGAATATTATTTGAGTTTTTGTAAGCGCGCATATTAGAAGTCGTATGTATTTCAATTTCTTAAATTGCATTTTTCTCTTCATGTGTATTTTAAGATTTTTAGGTATTCGATTTGTTCCTTGCGATTCAAAAGTTGATGTATTTTTTTTAAATTTGGAGATATTGTTTACTATACTATTTTGAACACAATTGTGCATGGATTTTGGAATCTGGTATTTTTTTTATTGTTTTACAGTAATTTTCGTAATGCTACTATTTAAAAAGTTTACATTTTTTGCCGTAGTACCAAAGTTTTACTTTTAAATAATTAACCAATGAGTCAAATTCAAAATCCATGCACAATTATGTCAATATATATTCAATTAGCTTATACAAAAAAATTGAGACAGATTGCAAAGAATTTGAATCGCAAGGAGCGTTTTTAAAATAAAGGAAAAAACGCTAAATTTTTCAATAAAAATTTAATTTCTTGAAAAAAAATCAATATAAATTTTTGAAATTTTAGGTTGTGTTTCATCTAATTGCTATTGAAGTGCACAAAAAATTTCATGAATTTTAGACAAAAATTGAAGAATTTTTATTTTTGACTTAACAGTCCCCTAACAAAAATCATTTTTCTATGTTAACATAAGGTTAATTAAAACTAAAAAGTTATTAAGTTGTTGAACAAAGTTGTTGAATTGCATAAATTCAGCATTGCATCGCGATTTATTTTTCAACAGAGACTAAGAGTCCTTTCCTCAACTGACATCCCTACCAGGGTCCATAAAAAAAATATACTAAAAAAAAATTTAGTCCCATCAGCTTTGGGGACTATAAATGGACCCACAATTCCTCAGGAGAACAATTTGGATCCTGAGAAGATCGTAAATGTTTGAGCGGGATCGGAATCGGAAACAATTACGTCGCAAATCTCGACCATTTACTGGACATTAACTTCAGTTCTCCGTGTTATTTATCTTGACTTTTATAAATGAGGGTTGTTTTTTGTTTCGTTGTAGTTCATGGGTACTGATGTTTCGTATAAACGTATGTACTAGATATTTAATACGTACTATTTTATCGACTTTTAAACAACAAGCTTTAAATTTGTATTTCTAAATAACTAAGCATTCGCCCACTTTCGAATAAAATTAGACTTCCAGTTTTTTGTTTTACAGATGTTCCCATAGGACTAACTCCTTCTCATTTATGTTACAATCTTCTAGCACGGTGCATTTAGAAACTACTTTCTATAAAACCTTGATATACGATAGTGATCACTTATAGACTGAGAGGCGACTGCAATTTTTGGACCCCATCGAACATCATTCTGAATATTTTGTAGAAATGAGAGAAAAGTGAGTAGATTATGAATCCACTGGTCTGCCGTGGCAAAAATGGCCGAAACTGGTCAAGAATCGATTTTGAATAAGTTGAACTAAATCCAATTGACATATGCACCATAAATTGACAAATAATGAGCATTTTTTTTTTAATGTTTGGTAACCCTCACTCTTTAATTTTCAATTAAGAAGGTTGCAGACGATTCAGATATCTGGCGAAGGTCTACTTGCATCTAATAAAAGGGAGCCAAGTTGGCAATAAACATTATGTCACTGATAACGTAACTAATGTCACCAATTTGGCTTACTTTTAAAAGATACTAGTTTTCCGAGCCAGAAATCAGAAATCGTTTGCGCTTTTTCTCATTGAAAAATGCAGTGGGTGGCCACGCGAAAGAGTTTGTTCTCATTTTGGCAAATTATGGCACATTTGGCAATCGGATTTTAGTTCAACTCATTCCAAGTCGATTTTTTATCAGTTTCGACCATTTTTGCCACGGCAGACCAGTGGATTCGTAATCTACTCACTTTTCTCCAGTTTCTATAAAAAATTCAGAATGAGGTTCGATGGGGTCCAAAAATTGCAGTCGCCTCTCGGACTATTATTGAAATGACATAAATTGTTTTCATTTAATGTCCATCTTTTATAAATGAATGATTGAAAATTAAAATAACTAAAGACAGCCAGATGGCGCCACCGCATATGCATTAACGTACAGATTTCAAAAATAGAATAAAATATATTAGACACTTTTTTCGATTTTTTAATTTATGTTATTTCATTAAGTGATAATTTTCGTGCCTACTCACCAAACTTCAATGTTTTTTACAAAGTAGTTTCTAAATTCACTGGGCTAAAAGATTGTAACAAAGCGAGTATAGGGAACGATCCTTACAAGCACTTTCTTTTAACGAAATCTTAATTTTGGGACATTTTTGTTCAATAATTAAATTATTATGATGCTTCGCTTAAGATACACAAATTTGTTTAAAATAACTTCAGGCAATACACAAATATAATTGTTTTTCATTCATTGTCTATGGGTCGAATGATTAGTTACAGAGTAACACTCATTTAAGTTTAGTTATCTACGAGTTAAAATGGATCTTATTCAGCCATCGAACCGGGTTTTCTCCCATTAGAAACGCAAAAGCAGTTTAACATTGAAAGATATATTTAATCTTTCGATACCATAAAATAAGATATTGCATTTTGTAAGGACTTATAAGAAAATTTAACAACCTATAAGAAATTGTATAGTTCAGGTCCGAAATCAAAAATCCCATCTCGATGTTTGTATTATAATCGTATCACAGCTTGTGGGATTGTATTCTCTTTAAATACCTATACTTATGACATTTCATAAATCTCATTAAAAGACCATAAGGGCATCAATAACCTTGTCATAAATTAAAATATGTATTTTGTTAGGACGTATAAGAAAATTTAACAACCTTTTAAAAAATGTGAAGATCAGCTCCAAAGTCATAAGTCCTATCTCTATATTTATATTATAAGGGCATCATTTTTTGATGTTATATTCTCTTTAAATACCTACACTTATGACATTTTATATATCTCTTCAAAAGACCATAAGGGTATCAAAAACCTTGTCATAAATTAAAATATTGTAGTTTGTTAGGGCATAAAAGAAAATTTAACAACCTTTAAAAAATATGGAGATCAGCTCCAAAGTCATGAGTCGCATTTTTATATTTGTATTATAAGGGCATCATTTTTTGCTGTTAATTTAATTAAATACCTTTACTTATGACAATTTATATATCTGATTAAAAGACCATAACGGCATCAAACCCTTTGCCGTAACATAAAATATTGCATTTTGTAAGGACGTTTAAGCAAATTTAACAACAAAATAATTTCAATTTCAGGTCCAAAGTCATATGTCCTATCTTTGTATATTATAATCACATTTTTAGACATATTTTCTTTAAATATCTTAAACTTAGAGCTTCTTAATTTTCGCGTTTACTTCTACAAGTACATATCTTACACCTCAAACAATATTCAGCACGTATCATCATTTAAAACAACATTCCGGATTCGAAATAATTTGAAGAGATAAGGTCGGATAATATTCAAATTCAGCGTCGCGTGTGCGGTTTATGTAGAGTTTACTTTGAAAACTCGGGGTAAAGTAGGTGTTTACCAAAGCGCGATATTGCTGTGCTGTATGCAAATAAGACAGTTATTAGATTTAGTTTGGTGGTTTTAACAGTCGTACGCAGTGGACTAATAAGAAATCCATTGTGGTCATCCCGCGTAGTTTCGAATCCTACAGGTTTTTTACTTTCATTATTTAGGTTCTTAGGTTTTTTACTTTCATTATTTAGGTTCTTAGGGTTTTTTACTTTCATTATTTAGGTTTTTTTACTTTCATTATTTAGGTTTTTTTACTTTCATTATTTAGGTTTTTTTACTTTCATTATTTAGGTTTTTTACTTTCATTATTTAGGTTTTTTTACTTTCATTATTTAGGTTTTTTACTTTCATTATTTAGGTTTTTTACTTTCATTATTTAGGTTTTTTACTTTCATTATTTAGGTTTTTTACTTTCATTATTTAGGTTTTTACTTACATTAATTAGATTTTTTACTTTCATTATTTAGGTTTTTTACTTTCATTATTTAGGTTTTTTACTTTCATTATTTAGGTTTTTTACTTTCATTATTTAGGTTTTTTACTTTCATTATTTAGGTTTTTTACTTTCATTATTTAGGTTTTTTACTTTCATTATTTAGGTTTTTTACTTTCATTATTTATTTATTTTACTTTCATTATTTAGGTTTTTTTACTTTCATTATTTAGGTTTTTTTTACTTTCATTATTTAGGTTTTTTTAAGATACCCAAATGTTAAAGTAGGGTAATGGATTAGGTAAAAAGAAAAATAGAAAAAATTGCATTTCTTCATATTTTGGAACATCCGAGTTCAAAAATGTGGACTAAAAAAAATTTATATCTGTGTCTCCTTAGTCAACATAACTTCCGAACGGACTGACTTAAGATGTTTAACTTTTGCATACTGGTTAGGGGTGACCATGGGACCTGACATTAAGGCTTTCGTCAAAATCGCGCACATGCGCATAAGGTAGCTGCCACTGAAAAAATCATGTTTTTCAGCAATTAATAAAAATCTCTCAATACGAATTTGATCAAAATCGCTGTGGTAATACCACTTAAAATGTTTTAAACATCCCCACCTCGGAAATTCACGTAGAAATGCGATAAACGAGTAAAAAGTTGAAAAACGAATGCCCTTAACACAGAGTTCTCTTCTAATGAGCATCGCCCATTAACGACCGTCTCTTTTCCTCCGTTTCATTTACAATAAAGGATATTGTAAAAATCATCCAAAAAGTATGTTGCCGAATTCGCAGTCTGGGGTGGCTTTTTTGTTTGGGATGGAGCCGGAGCAGTGGGAGGTATTGCAGACATTGTCGACAAAAGTGTTGACAAACAGGCTATTTTTTTTTTTTTTTTTAATGAATGAAATTATGAAAACGATAAATAACACCCCACGTCAAATTTAAAAACACTGACTAGTATTATAGTGTAGTTAAAAGGTCGTGTGAGGCTCCATCTCGTATTTTTTATTTGTATATTTTAAGAATCCATGCACATATAAGATTAAACATTATTTCTCGGAAGGTTATCGGAGTTGGATATTGTATAATCTATAGGTGAGATATACGATTCCTTAAGTTTTATCAACGTGCTTAAATTACGATTTTCTCTATTCTATAGTGCTGCCATCTAGTATATGCTGTTAAATCTTTTTGTGCAATTGATTACAATGATTTACATTACATTACATTGAAATTTACATTGATTTACATTACATTGTAAATTATACACACTCTTTAGAAAAATTCGAAAAACAGCAAATGGTAAATCTTTCATATTATTTCTGGACTGTGTTTATTGTGACTGTCACTTGTTTCCTTCTTTCTGCAAAACCAATATGGAAGAATGATTTATTGAATGATGTTGAATTGAAGAAGGAATGATTAAATGAATGAGTGAATTGAATGATATGATGAATGAGATATCAAGTTAAAATCTAAGACCTATACTTCAGACGAATAGCTTATTTACATCTTCAGTAAGTGTTATTTGATTAAAAATCGAAAAGAAAAGTAATTAATCAGAGACAGTCCAAAACTTACAATGCAATGTAATGTAATGCTGTTAAATCTTCTCATAAGTTTTGGACTGTCTCTGATTAATTACTTTTCTTTTCGATTTTTAATCAAATAACACTTACTGAAGATGTAAATAAGCTATTCGTCTGAAGTATAGGTCTTAGATTTTAACTTGATATCTCATTCATCATATCATTCAATTCACTCATTCATTTAATCATTCCTTCTTCAATTCAACATCATTCAATAAATCATTCTTCCATATTGGTTTTGCAGAAAGAAGGAAACAAGTGACAGTCACAATAAACACAGTCCAGAAATAATATGAAAGATTTACCATTTGCTGTTTTTCGAATTTTTCTAAAGAGTGTGTATAATTTACAATGTAATGTAAACTATGAAAACAAAGTTTTAAATGTAAATACTTTGTTAGCACTGCCAATTTTTATATTCATTAACATAGGGTCTAGGACAAAATCCCGAAAGCCGAATCTCGACAAGCCACAATCCCGAATGGGACGAAATTCCGACAAACCAAACTCCCGAAAGGCCAAAATCCCTATCAACCAAAAGAAATCCCTACCAACGGGAAAAATCCCATCAGCGCTTTAATTGGGGTTTGCCTCTCATTTTAAATATTAAAAACATCTCTATCAGCAAAATATGCCGCAAATTACGTTTCAAAATTTATTTATTATAAATGAATGGGAATTTATGGATTCAGGCCCGAATATTTTTTTTTATTTATTCCGATTAAAACAATTTTGGCAACGAGTTTCAACAATGATCAGTTAAATGGGATTTATTTAGTAATACAAAACGTTTATAGAAACGTGTGTAAAAGTGAGCTTTTAGTGATAATGACAGAAACTGGTCTGCCGGGGTAAAAATGGTCGAAACTGTGTAAAAGTGAGTTTTTAGTGATAATGGCAGAAACTGGTCTGCCGGGGTAAAAATGGCCGAAACTGTGTAGAAGTGAGCTTTTAGTGATAATGACAGAAACTGGTGTGCCGGGGTAAAAATTGCCGAAACTGTGTAAAAGTGAGCTTTTAGTGATAATGACAGAAACTGGTGTGCCGGGGTAAAAATGGCCGAAACTGTGTAAAAGTGAGCTTTTAGTGATAATGACAGAAACTGGTCTGCCGGGAGAAAAACGGTCGAAACTATTTAAAAATCGACTTTGAATGAGTTGAACTAAATCTGGTTGCTAAACATGCCGTAACTTGCCAAAAAATAAACATATTTTTCTTGTCTGGTAAACACCTCACTCTTTAATCTTCAATTAAGAAGGTTGAAGACTATTTGCCTTTCCTGGTATCTTCCTAAGATCTCTTATCTTTTAATATCCAGCCAAGTTAGCAACAAATATTTCATCAGTGACGCAATATTTATCTCCAACTTTTATCGGTTTTAAAAGATCGATGTAATTTTTGGCAAAGATGAAATATGATATGCATTCTTCCTCGTTGAACATTAAAGAGCATGGGTTATCACTCAAAAAAGAATACTCGATTCAAAGTAGATTTTTGAATATTTTCGGCCAATTTCATCCCAGCAGACCCCATCAGTGGATTTATAATCTACTAACATTTCTCTACATTTTATAAGAAAATACCTAATGATGTTCGATGGAGCACCTTAACTTGCAATAGCCTCTCCGACTGAGATGTAAATAATAGACTGAGAGGCGACTGCAATTTTTGGACCTCATCGAACATCATTCTGATTTTTTTATAGAAATTAGTGAAAAGTGAGTAGATTAGGAATCCACTGGTCTGCCGTGGCAAAAATGGCCGAAACTGGTCAAAAATCGACTTTTAATAAGTTGAACTAAATCGAATTGCCAAATGAGTCATAACTTGCCAAATAATGAGCATTTTTTTTTTTTTTTTTGGTAACCCTCACTCTTTAATGATCAATTAAGAAGGTTGCAGACGATTCAGATATCTGGCGACGGTCTACTTGCATCTGTTAAAAGGGAGCCAAGTTGGCAACAAACATTACGTCACGGATGACGTAACTGATGTCGCCAATTTGGCTTACTTTTAAAAGAAATTTTCCAAGCCAGAGATCAAAAATCGTTTGCGCTTTTTCTCATTGAAAATCAAAATGCAGTGGGTTGCCAGACGAAAAAGTTTGGTCTCTTTTTGGCAAGTTATGACATATTTGGCAATCGGATTTTAGTTCAACTCATTCCAAGTCGATTTTTGATCTGTTTCGGCCATTTTTGCCACGGCAGACCAGTGGATTCATAATCTACTCACTTTTCTCTAATTTCTATAAAAAATTCAGAATGATGTTCGATGAGGTCCAAAAATTGCAGTCGCCTCTCAGTCTATAAATAACAACCTTTTGAGAACACCCCTTATATCTTTACACAAGTGACGTTTCGCAGTTTAGCCCAAAACTCGCAATATTTCCCCCGAAAGTATGACAAATTGCAGTGTCTAGGGATACGGACAACCGCTTAAACAAGAGTCAGAGGAAAATGTCCTCGAGGCAGGATTTATTGGGTTCCCGCTCCACAAAAAAGATGGCGTGTGTCATTTGAAGCATTTCTCTGTATCTGACATCTGACTGACTGCGGAAATGTTGTCCGAGAGATATTTCCTTTGTCGGACTGTCAGGAGAATTTGTGTTTTGGACAGAAGAAAGTTTTATCTTCTCAACTATTGGACATAGGTTTTACTATAATAAAAGTGCATGTTTTACAATTACTAGTTAAATTGATTATTTTTTTTTTTTTTTTTTTACAACAACGTGTAAAAAATTAAACTTTATTTAATTATTTTTGATCAGAAATCGTTGCGAAAGTAGCACTTTACAGGGAGGAGTGTGGGAAAGTAACTTTCTCGCACTACTCTGAGAAAGTACTTTCTCGCACTACTCTGAGAAAGTACTTTCCCGCACTACTCTGAGAAAGTACTTTCCCGCACTACTCTGACAAAGTACTTTCCCGCACTACTCTGAGAAAGTACTTTCTCGCACTACTCTGACAAAGTACTTTCTCGCACTACTCTGAGAAAGTACTTTCTCGCACTACTCTGAGAAAGTACTTTCTCGCACTACTCTGAGAAAGTACTTTCTCGCATTACTCTGAGAAATACTTTCTCGCACTACTCTGAGAAAGTACTTTCCCGCAAGCCTCGTGCTCACATTTTTTATATTTTTTGTATAGAAATGACATTTTAATAAGAGATTCATTGACTGAAGTTGCCCTTTACTTTACACATGTATTGAAGATATTTTTTGCTCGTGATTATAAAAAATGAAACATGTGGGAAATCCCTTTTTCAAACTCGGCGCTTTTTCGAAGTCGTGCTATCGCACTCGTCAAATAAGCATTTTAATTCGTTTGAAAAAGCATTAATTCCTCAACTAGTTGCATAATAGTTATTAAAGCAACTAGTTGTAGTCCTACAGGCGACTGCAATTTTTGGACCCCATCGAACATCATTCTGATTTTTTTATAGAAAGTAGAGAAAAGTGAGTAGATTAGGAATCCACTGGTCTGCCGTGGCAAAAATGGCCGAAACACATCAATAATCGACTTGGAATGAGTTGAACTAAAATCCGATTGCCAAATATGTCATAACTTGCCAAAATAGAACAAACTTATTCGTCCGGCAAACCACTTCATTTTGATTTTCAATGAGAAAAAGGGCAAACGATTTCTGATCTTTGGCTCGGTAAACTTATATCTTTTAAAAGTAAGCCAAATTGACGACATCAATTACGTCATAAGTGACGTAATATTTTTGCCAACTTGGCTCCCTTTTAATAGATGCAAGTAGACCGTCGCCAGATATCTGAATCGTCTGCAACCTTCTTAATTGAAAATTAAAGAGTGAGGGTTACCAAATAAAAAAATGCTCATTATTTGACAAGTTATGGCGCATTTGGCAATTGGATTGAGTTCAACTTATTAAAAGTCCATTTTTGATCACTTTCGGCCATTTTTGCCACTTCAGACCAGTGGATTCATAATCTACTCAATTTTCTCCAATTTCTATAAAATATTCAGAATGATATTCAATGGGGTCCAAAAATTGCAGTCGCCTCTCAGTCTATAATTAAAAATTATCAAATAAAGTTTAACTTTTTGCATGTTGCTATAAAAATAACATTTATGGTACCATAATGAAAATTAATTAAATTTCAATACGGTGTTATGTTTTGAACTGATCAGTACTGCAATCACAATGATCTTAGATATTATTTATGGATAGTGTGTTTTTGTGATGATTCCTTTCTCAACCTTTATACAAGAATTTATAAATGTTTTACTAATTAAAGGCGAATAAGGTTAATGAACAATTTTATTAATTTGTTATTTAGAATGCAAGTAAAGATTTCAAAGATAAAGGGATCTGACACGTTGAAATATCAATGATTTTCGAACAATTTTTCAAAAATGGCTCCAATGATTATGTATCAAAATCGCTGCGGAAATGTTTTTTAATGTGCTCTAAGTGCATTCACCTCCAAAATTCACGTAAGAAATTGGATAAATGCGTTAAAAAGTTGCTTTGAAAAATTAATGATTTTCAGCAATCGCTAAAAAATGGCTCTACGATTTTGTGTCAGATTCACTGTGGTTTTTAAGGTGTTCTAAAAATCTCCACCTCTGAAATTCTCGTAGAAATTGGATAAAAGCGTCAAAAAGTTGCTTTGAAAAATTAATGATTTTCAGCAATCGCTAAAAATGGCTCTACGATTTTCCATCAGATTCACTGTGGTTTTGTCTTTTAAGGTGTTCTGAAAATCTCCACCTCAGAAATTCCAGTAGAAATTGGATAAATTCGTTAAAAATTTGAAGGAGAAAAAAAAAAACGAATGTCCACAGACATCATTTTTCTTGAGCATCACACATCAACCATCCTTTTTCCTCTGTTTCGCTAATAATTAAGGATAATGTAAAAATTATATCAAATCCATGTCAAACTCAAATGGATTGTTTAGTTTGTACGCTCAACAACCTATTTGTATGGCCAATGACGGCTATTAAGGCTGGGGCTTACAGCTTAACTTGTATTCCGAACCACAACGAACATCCATGTCTAAACCGCGGCTCGAACCCGGAACCTTTGGCATACAAAGCCAGAGTGCTAACCTCAGAGCTATCAGGACATACTAAATACTTAAATTCAATGACCAGTATAATAGTGTAATTTAAAGTTATGCGATGTTTTCCCCCTATAACGCATAACGTCCCGTATTAATTTTTGATACAATTTCTTTAACTCGCAAGGTTAGAACTAAAGGAATTTTATGAACAAGAATAAGTAAAAAATGTATACATCCTTAATTAAGTTACAACATGAATATAATAAGATAAACTAAATTATACGAACACTCGATCGGCACTGCAAAATATAACTTTGTATTTTCAATTAGTAAAAATAAAAAAATATAAAAAAAAAAATATTTAATTATCATGCTTCTGGAAAACTTCCTTTAATTACGAGTCTTCATTTTGACCTAATCAATAATAGAAAAATCCAAAATCTTTCGTTTACTTTCCGCAACGCAAACAAACTAACGTAATTATTCGACACTACGACATTAAATTACTATTTTTACATAACCTTCAATTTATGTTGCCTTGTTTTTGAGTCTAAGAAAATTAGTAGAAAAGTAAAGCATTCCATCTTAACTGAAGCAAAAGTTATTCTGTAACAAAGTTAGGATGTTATGTTGCCTTTGAGCAAAAAATCTTAGCAAACAAGAAAGAAATTAGAGTATTTCGATCTTTACATCTCCGAATAAATATGCTTTGATAAATCTGGCACAAAACGGATTGTTCCAGTAACTTTTACAGTGAGAGATAATTTTTTATTGTATTCCTTTGGAGCATTGTATTCTTATTGGCAGCTTGTTCCAGTTATCAATAATTCTATTGTAAAAATAACGTTTCCTATTCTCCAAGTTAACCCTTTGCACTCCAGTGGCGCCTCTCAGGAGCCACACGATTGGATGCTAAACCACGAGAGGACCATCAGGTGTGATGCGGAAATTCGATGCAAGGCCAATGACTGTGTTTAGTTTCTATGAAGCAAATCCATAAACACCAGCCGAACCTAAAATGTCTCGAGTTGCTGATTCCTCCGCGCGAAAAAGGCCTGGAGTGCAAAGGGTTAAAATGCAATTTAGATAGCTTATATGCATGATTTTTTCCGGTTCCCTGAATTGAACCGCTAAACACTCGATATCACCCTGTTTGATAAATTTAAACAACTGAATCAAATCCCCTCTAGACCTTCTTGCGGTCAATGTATGGTTTCACAACACAGCATTATAATTCAATGTCATGTTTCCTTGTAAGATTTGTATTGCTCTATACTAAACTTCAACTTAACTTGACGGTAGATCGTCACAGTGCTCATAGGCAATTTATCCATTTTGGCAGCGTGAAAGCATAACGTTCGCCAAACCACAACCCTGTAGAGAACAAAAGGCTATATAAGGTTTGGCGAGAATTATGTCTTCACTCCGCCAAAATGGATTAACTGCCTATGAGCACGGTGAAGATCTATCGTCTAGTGATGTCAAGTTAAGTTGGAGTTTAGTATAACGCTGAACCTTTTGCAATAAATCAATAACCTTTTTGAGATGAGGAGACAATAACTGCACTGCATACTCTAGATGTGGCTAAAGAGGAAATCTTAGTAAGGATCATTCACTACACTCGCTATATTACAATCGTCTAACCCAGAGCATTTAGAAACTACTTTGTATAAAACCATGAAATTTGGTGAGTAAGTACTGTGCGAAGGTGTAGGTTTGGAGAGAATGATCACTTAATGAAATGACATAAATTGCAAACACAAAAATGGAGTCTAATATATTATTTATTTTATTTATTTTAGATTTCATATATTTATTTTATATTTTATATATTTATTTATTTTATATCTAATACATTTATTTATTTTATATTTTATATATTTATTTATTTTATATCTAATATATTTATTTTATATTTTATATATTTATTTATTTTATATCTAATATATTTATTTTATATTTTATATATTTATTTATTTTATATCTAATATATTTATTTTATATTTTATATATTTATTTATTTTATATCTAATATATTTATTTATTTTATATTTTATATATTTATTTATTTTATATCTAATATATTTATTTTATATTTTATAAATTTATTTATTTTATATCTAATATATTTATTTATTTTATATTTTATATATTTATTTATTTTATATCTAATATATTTATTTATTTTATATTCTATATATTTATTTATTTTATATCTAATATATTTATTTATTTTATATTTTATATATTTATTTATTTTATATTTTATATATTTATTTATTTTATATCTAATATATTTATTTATTTTATATTCTATATATTTATTTATTTTTTATCTAATATATTTATTTTTTATCTAATATATTTATTTTATATCTAATATATTTATTTATTTTATATTTTATATATCTTATATCTAATATATTTATTTATTTTATATTTTATATATCTTATATCTAATATATTTATTTATTTTATATTCTATATATTTATTTATTTTTTATCTAATATATTTATTTATTTTATATCTAATATATTTATTTATTTTATATTCTATATATTTATTTATTTTATACCTAATATATTTATTTATTTTATATTTTATATATTTATTTATCTTATATCTAATATATTTATTTATTTTATATTCTATATATTTATTTATTTTTTATCTAATATATTTATTTATCTTATATCTAATATATTTATTTATCTTGTATCTAATATATTTATTTATTTTATATTCTATATATTTATTTATTTTTTATCTAATATATTTATTTATTTTATATCTAATATATTTATTTATTTTATATCTTATATATTTATTTATTTTATATTTGAAATCGTTACGTTAATGAATATGCAGTGACTCCAACTGGTTTTGTCTAATGATTCATAAAAGATAGACATGAAATGAAAGCAATTTATGTCATTTCATGAAGTTGCCCTTTTCGCACCTACTCACCAAATTTCAAGATTTTAGAGAAAGTAGTTTCTAAATGCACTGGGCTAGAAGATTGTAACATAACGAGGATGGGGAATGATTTTTACTAAAACTTCCTCTCAACTAGTGCCTAATTCTGCAGCATACTTTGAGATGATTAAAACAGTATCAACCTTTCATTTAAAAAAACTTAGGGGTGTGGAGCATCGCACAACTTTCAATTACACTATAATACTGACTTGGATTTGTGTCATTTAATGTTATTTATATTTTCATCATTCATTTAGCAAATACGATCAGTTTGGTGATACTTTTTGCGATAATTCTTGTATGAGATCTTTTATTAAACAAAAAAAAAAAAAATCCGCCAAAATTTTGATTTTGGCGATATACTTATCGATAATTCTTACATTATCCTTTCTTGTAAGTGGAACTGGGTAGAGAAAAAAAAAACGATCGTTGATGAGGTATGCTCAAGGAAAGAGAACTCTGTGTTAAAGGCTTTCGTTTTTCAACTTTTTACGCTATTAAAGCATTTTTACGGGAGTTTCGGAGGTGGAGATGTTTAGAACACCTTAAGAGGCATTACTACAGCGATTTTGAACAAAATCATTAGAGCAGTTTTTAGCAATTACTGAAAACATGTTTTTTCGATGGCAGCTACCCTATGAGCATGCGCAATTTTGACTAAAACCTACTGGTAGGTCTTTGGACCATAACTAACCCTCCCACCATATTTGAACATCATATGTCAATTTGTTCGGGAGTTATGCCGACCACTTACACACATACATTTTTTCTAGATCACTTTTTTTAAATCAGGATGTTCCAAAACGTGAAGAAAAACAAAACAAAAAAAAATCGAAATTTGTTTTTTTGACCGAATGCTATATAATACTTTCATTACCCTATGTTGGTTGTATTCAGATTATCTGGCGCCGTCAGCATCACGAGGGCTATAATGCATTTCGTCATTTGACAAACCAACATACATTTACAAACACCCATGACTAACACGGGACTAGAACCCGCAACCTAGCGGTCTAGAAGCCAGCACGCTAACCACTATACCGTTTGGTCGGCCCATTACCCTATGTATACATGTAATGTATTCGCATTGGGATAGTCAATGAAGCTATTAGATCGCTCTAGTAAATTCTCCAGTTAGCGAGAACCACTTAGAACATAGTAGAACGTCACTCAAACTCATATAAGCTACGTAATCCGTTTTGACTCCGCCTCTTAGAATATCAAGTCTTGACTAGTGATTGCATCACCCACTTCGCTCAGAGCTTCTCTGACAATAAATTTTTATATTTGTTTAATCTCGGCTGCTTTTTTTTTATATCCTAAGAGTGTCCACACTATTTTACCGTTACAAAAGTCGACAGGGTGTGATCTTCTGTAGGGGAAACAGTTTAAATTAAAGATGTAAAAAAAAAAAAAAAAAAAGCAGCCGAGATTAAACAAATATAAAAATTTATTGTCAGAGAGGCTCTGAGCGAAGTGGGTGATGCAATCACTAGTCAAGATTTGATATTCTAAGAGGCGGAGTCAAAACGGATTACGTAGCTTATATGAGTTTGAGTGACGTTCTACTATGTTCTAAGTGGTTCTCGCTAACTGGAAAATTTACTAGAGCGATCTAATAGCTTCATTGACTATCCCAATGCGAATACATTACATACATATGGGTAATTGAAAGTAAAAAAGAAATAAACCACAAACGAAAAATTACGGCAATCAATTTCACAAGCATACTCTAAGCAATCAATGAAGTTCGTGCCACACCAAACACCCATATTTAACGCAAATTCTTAATTTACACTCTTAATAATTTAAGGACCACCTACGACGTACTCCCCATACGAATTCCATGACCGTTAAGGATTCCTCCGCTGGAAAAATCCTCCATTAAGCGCAATGTCCACGTTCCCCGACTTAAGCACCAAATCTAAGCACGTTCTCCCCGTCTTAACGTTAATGGTGATTTAGCGGCGTTTAAAGGGCAGGACAGCGTAATATCAGTTTCTTTTTCTTCTTCCCCTTCACCGGGACGACTTGACCGCATTATATCGTTTGTGTTAAGGTGGATGGAAGAGGCAATTATGAAGCTAGTGGCGAACATCTTTCATAAAGAGTTTGTTGTTGTTTTTTGGTGTTTGGCTTCGAAAGACGTCGAGGATAAAAAAAAAAAAAAAATGCGTCTCGGTGAACTGGGAATTGGATTAACTTGGATGAAATAAATATCTAGTAGAGATGGCAAATGGCTTATTTGCTCTTAGCGTTGTCGATATTAAATTAACTCGGAATACAAATATATGTGTACACGTGTGGACTCGTGACCAGCATGGGAATTTAGGATGACTGTTCAGAGCAGCGTCAGCCACTACGCGGACCGGTTGGTTGGTTGGTTGGTTGGTTGGTTGGTTGGTTGGTTGGTTGGTTGGTTGGTTGGTTGGTTGGTTGGTTGGTTGGTTGGTTGGTTGTTTTCAGATTATCTGGCACGGTCATCAACACGAGGGCTATAATGCGCCGAAACAATCATCATTTGGCAAGCCAACATACATTTATAAACACCCATGAGGAGACAATAACTGCACAGCATACTCTAGATGTGGCTAAAGAGGAAATATTACTAAGGATCATTCACTACACTCGCTATATTACAATCGTCTAACCCAGAGCATTTAGAAACTACTTTGTATAAAACCATGAAATTTGGTGAGTAGGTGCTGTGAGAAGGTTTAGGTTTGGTGAGAATGATCACTTAATGAAATGACATAAATTGCAAACACAAAAATGGAGTCTAATATATTATTTATTTTATATATTTATTTATTTTATATTTTATATATTTATTTATTTTATATTTTATATATTTATTTATTTTATATTTTATATATTTATTTATTTTATATTTTATATATTTATTTATTTTATATTTTATATATTTATTTATTTTATATTTTATATATTTATTTATTTTATATTTTATATATTTATTTATTTTATATTTTATATATTTATTTATTTTATATTTTATATATTTATTTATTTTATATTTTATATATTTATTTATTTTATATTTTATATATTTATTTATTTTATATTTTATATATTTATTTATTTTATATTTTATATATTTATTTATTTTATATTTTATATATTTATTTATTTTATATTTTATATATTTATTTATTTTATATTTTATATATTTATTTATTTTATATTTTATATATTTATTTTATAACACCCATTACACGGGACTCGAACCCGCTACCTCGCGGTCTAGAAGCTAGCACGCTAACCACTATACCATTTGGTCGGCACAACGCGGGCCGGATTTGGCCTTGACAGATTTTTTTGCGGCCCGCTGGCAGTACAGAAGATTAAAAAAAATCAAATTTAACAATACGGACTTCTTTTTTTTATATACATAATTGTAATTTGTCCAGAATTGTACGTGTTTACTGTGTAGAACAGAGTTCTCCACTTCGTGCCCAATGAAAGTATACGAAGACGCTTTCAGCAAGATGATTTTCATCAAGAATAAATACAGGAATATATAAACTGAATCTCATTTGGACAATTTATTAAGATTGGCTGAAACAAATACCTGCGACAGACATCGACTCTAGCATAAAATAGACTGAACGATTTCGACCGCCATCGTCTATAACTAAACTTCAACTTAACTAGACATCACTTAGAAGGTAGATCGTCACAGTGCTCATAGGTATTTAATCCATTTTGGCGGAGTGAAGACATAATTCTCTCCAAACCTTATAGCCTTTTGTTCTCTACAGGGTTGTGGTTTGGCGAACATTATGCTTTCACTCCGCCAAAATGGATTAAATACCTATGAGCACTGTGACGTTCTACCGTCTAAGTGATGTCTAGTTAACTTGAAGTTTAGTATAGCAATTGATATAGACTAAAACAGGAGTAATCTGGAAGTGCACTTTAAATACTTTAATTAAAAGTTATATCAAGTCCCATTGTCAAGTCGAAACAAAACATTCACTTCTTTCTTAGATTTTAATTTACTAATAATGAAAAAAAAAAAAAATTCTTCATTATTTGAAAAAAAAAAAAAAAAAATCAAATATCAACTGTTATTTTACTAAGATAAAAAAAAAATCAATGTTTTTTCCAGTTTTTAGAAATGTTATATATTATTAAATCTATAGTAATTAAATATACTTATGTTGGTGTATCCGGTCCACGCAAAGCTCCAAGATAAGTCATACGGCCCGCTTCTTAAAAGTTAGTGGCGAACGCTGGTTTAGAGGATTTGCTTTTTAGGATATTCATTAGAGATAGATTATTGTATTCTTTTTCTGAGAGATATCATGTTTTTCATAAAAAAAAAATCCTTAATAGTCTGAGAGGTGATTGTGAATTTAGGTACTCTATCGAACAACATTTTGAATTTTTTTTTTTATAGAATGTAGAGAAATGTGTATAAATTATGAATCCACTGATGGTCTGCCGGGGCAAAAATGACCGAAACTATTCAAAAATCGACTTTGAATGTGTTGAACTAAATCCGATTGAAAAATATGTCATAACTTTCCAAACAATGAACATCCATTTTTGTCTGGCAAGACGTCCCTCTTTAATTATCAGTTAAGATCTTTAATTAAGTCTTTAATTATCAGTTATCAGATACAAACGATCTTTCCTATCGCCAAAATTTTTTATTTAAGAGTGAGCCAAATTGGCAATTATTATTACGTCATCAGTGACGTAATATTTATCAAACATAAAATCAAACCTTAATAATCAGTTAACTTTTCAGAAAACTTTTTAAATCATGTTTTCAAGCATATTAAGGAGTTATAATCATTAAACTTGTGTATTCTATCACATTCCTAATATATATTTTTAACAAATGCTCTACGTTCATTTATTTTTTTGGTCAAATTTTTAGAATATTTTTCGGTTTGAAACTAAGAGCTAAAAAAAACCTATAACAACCTAACCTCACTTTAAAGGGAGTTGATACAGTAAAATTTATAAAAAATAGATTTCGAGCTTATAATTTGTTATTATAATTTAAGTATTTCTATTTAAAATGGTACTTGCATTAATACCTCAATTAGAAGTATTTTTAATAATGTTTGTCTTTTTGAATTATCAATACAATGTTTTTAAAAAACATGATTTTTTTTATTTTTTTTTACTTAATAAATATTATTTGAAGTTTTGAAGTTACACTTTTTTTTAAAAAAAAATAATGATGTTTAAAGAACATTGAAAAAAAAAAAAAAAAAAAAAAAAAAAAAACTTTATACTATGATTCTTTTCTAGTAGAATAATTTAGAATAAGAAAACTTATAAACTGAACAATGAGTTTCGGACTTAAGTAAAAAAATAAAAACAATCCAAGTTTTAAGCAAATTTAAATTTAAAAAAAAAAATTATAAAAAAAAGACTATTTTAATATAAAATAATTTGTTCAACTAATTTAACTAAATACATCTTCCCAAAAAAAATTCATAATAATGACTTTAAGGAGGAATAGTACTAAAAAAATGACAAAAATGTCAATTTTTCAATTTTTATACCATAATGTGGAAAATATCTTTCTGAATAGCTGTGCAAAAATTTATACTTGTACCTTTGACAGATAAAAAATTACATTGTATTTTCTAAACCATCTCACACTATCAAAGCTGAAAAAGAAATCTTTAACACTTTTTTTCTCAGTTTGTTATTTTCAGTTTGAGTGTTGATTAAATCCCTAAAGCTTTTTTCTAAATTTAGTTAGGGTTGGGAAATTTTTATAACGTATTTATATACATCTGATGAACAAAAGATAGTATGGAATAAGGTGTGCTATGTTTCCATAACTTGCATATTCAAATCCATACTAATTATTGTTAATTATAATACGACTATATTGTGAAACTTTCATGGAAAAATACTTAAAATTGCGAAAGAAGTAACATTTCGAAAAAAGTTTGAGAGAATTAATAAAAAATTGAATTAATCAAAAATTACTTATTCAAAATATTTGTGTTGGTTAAACTATGTTTACTTACCATCAACACAATATAAAATTACTATAGTTTAAATTCTAGTAGTACAATTGCTGAAAATAATTTTTGGGGAATTAAAATTAGAGAATTTGGAAAATTTGGGAATTAAAATTCTCCCTTAAAATTAGATATTTTAATTTTTTAGCTCCTTAATAATATAACTCATAAAAACAAAGTTTTTAATATAAATACTTTTTATGAATTGCCAATTTTTAAATTAGTTAACACAGTAACAGTGTGTGTTTGGTGTATGCATCCAAATTTAAATTTCAAAAACATTTCTATCAGCAAAATGTGCGGCAAACTACGTTTCAAAATGTGTTTATTAAAAATGAACATTAATTTATGCAGTCACATCCAAAGATCATTTATTTACTCTGATTAAAACAATTTTATTTATAAAAAGAATTTTGGCAACAGAAAAGAGTTTCTTCAACAGTCGTTTAATTGCTATTTTAGAGCAATTGGATGACGGTAAATTGTTTTATTAGTATTCCGTAAAAGCGACCTTTTAGTGAGAGTTGTATCCCCAAATTTGATAAAATGCATTGTCATCGACATCGAATCTATCTGCCAAGTTTCAGACAGATTGGATGACATCAAGGGGGTTAATTAGGCCTCCGCAGATTCCACGCCATCGACACACAAAATCGAAGTAAATATAAAGAATTTAAAAAAGAAATACATCTATCCGAAGAAATTCATAACAATTACTTAAGGTATACGTATACATTAGGAATTACAAAATTATTGACTGATGTCTGCATTTTTGTTTTTTTGTTTTAAAATATTCCTGAATTCCTGAATTCATTACCATTAAAATTATACAATTTTCTTTCTAATACTCAAATTACTTTTTAAATTATAGTTTTTTTTTGTTTTTTTGTTTTTGTGAACCTGTATGTATCATGTTTTGTAAACTTTAAGCGCGTTTTCTGAAGAATGACATTTTAGTGTCATATGACTTTACGCCAACGGTCATAACTTCATAATAAATGGTCCGATTTACGAAATTCTAATTATCTTTTCTATACAATAGTTGTGAATGTGTTTCCTATTGAGAATCTAATATATATTGTTATGAACACATTTTTACTTTCAGTTACCCATATGTATTCAAAAGGTAATGAAAGTATAGCATTCGGTCAACAAAAAAAAAAGATTAATTTTTTTTTTTTTTATTTCCCCACGTTTTGGAACATCCTGATTTCAAAAAAGGGATCTAGAAAAAATGTCTGTCTGTGGTCAGCATAACACCCGAACAAATTGACCTACGATGTTCAAATTCGAGATCCTTGTTAGTGGTGGCCATGGGACCTACCATTAAAGTTTTCGTCAAAATCACGCATGCGCATAAGGTAGCTGCTATTGAAAAAATTATGTTTTTCAGTTATTGCAAAAAAACGGCTCCAACGATTTTGATAAAAATCTCTGTGGCAATGCCTCTTAAGATGTTTTAAACATCTCCACTTCTGAAATTCCCGTAAAAATGTTTTAGTGGCGCAAAAAGTTAAAAAACGAATGCTCTCAACACAGAGCTCTCTTGTCTTGAGCATACCTCATCAAGAATTTTTTTTTCTCCCCTGAGTTTCGCTTATAACAAAGGATAATACAAGGATTACCTAAAAGTATATCGCCAAAATCATCATTTTGGCAAAGTTTTTTTTTTTTTTTTTTTTTTTTTTTTTTTAGACAAATACAAGAGTTATCGCAAAAAATACCGCAAAACTGACCATTTCCTCTAAGTGAATGATGAAAATATAGAAAACGGTAAATGACACAAATTCACGTCAGTATTATAGTGTAATTGAAAGTTGTGCGATGTTTAACACACCCAGTTTTGTTAAAAACTATGTATTTTTTAAACTTTTTATTTAAAAACATATAATTAAATAAATATTTTAGCCAAATTTGACGGAAAAAAAGTTTATATATAAAAAGGCATCATTTTTAATTTTGATATACCGCCAAAAAGTTTTAAATTATAACCCAAAAATTAAAGAAAATCATCTCAATTGTATATGTATACCTTAAAAATTGGAGGTTTTTATTTTTTGTGTCCCTTAAAAAAAAAAAAAAAAAAAAAAAAAAAGCCAGTCTATTGAAGACTCCTCTGGTGATCTTTCCCTTACATTAAATTCCAAACAATCAAACAAAATGGCCGACCAAACGGTATAGTGGTTAGCGTGCTGGTTTCTAGACAGCGAGGTTGCGGGTTCGAGTCCCGTGTAGGCATGGGTGTTTGTAAATGTATGTTGGTTTGTTAAATGACGAAATGTTTCGGCGCATTATAGCCCTCGTGTTGCTGACGGTGCCAGATAATCTGAATACAACCAACCAACCAACCAACCAAACAATCAAACACTGCTTCAAAATTATAAATATTTCTTTTCCTAAATACTTCGAAAATACGGGACAATACACTTAAGTAATTCAATACCACACATAAACTCTTCGATCTCAGTCGTTGCTGGTTTTACGGCATTTTTACAACCGTATCCCTGGCGATTAAACAGAAAAGGGAAAACACAACGACAACCAGCGATGTGGCACTAGATAAAGATACGGCTCGGATCTGGATCGGGTATGAGATAAGGGAGCCACATCTCCAGTGACTTCTTCGGGGACTGATCTTTAGTTTGCTCATACGATTTCAGCCGGAAGCAATTACTTTCATTTGAATGTATTGAAATTGTAATAAAAGTATTGTTATCGGTCAAAAAAAAATTAATTTTTTTTTTTTTTTTTTTTTTTTTTTTTGTGGGGAGGGGGTCATTTCTTCATGTTTTCGAACATCCCGACTTCAAAAATGTTGTCTAGGAAAAATGAATCCCTAAGTGTACGTGGTCAGTACAACTCCAGAAAAAATTGACTTGCAGTATTCAAATTTGGTGTTAGGCTTAGTTGTAGCCATGGGACCTTTCATTAAGGTTTTCCTCAACTTACGCATGCGCAAAGGATAAAAATATCATGTTTTTCGGCAATTGCTAAAACGCCTGCTATAACGATTTTAATGAAAATTGCTATGGTAATGTCTTTTATCCGAAATTCAAGTAAAAATGCTTTAATTGCGTAAAATGTTGAAAAACGAATGCATTTAACACAGAGTTCGTTTCCTTTGAGAATCGCTTATCAACGACCATTTTTCACCTCTCCTATGTTTCACTTACAAAAAAGAATTAAATAAGGATTATCGAAAAGTTGTACATTGCCAAATTCGCCATTTTGGAGAATTTTCTTTTTTTCCCATGTATTGGATTGAATTCTGCCATACAACCAATCCAATACAATTAAGTACAACCTCAAAAATATCTTACATTAAAAATATATCTCACATTTATAATGTAAGATATTTATGAAGTTGTATAGTTGTACTGGAATTTACAATGCAACCAATCCAATACAATCCAAAACAACTTCAAAAATATCTTACATTATAAAGGTAATATGC
Source organism: Linyphia triangularis (assembly GCA_963978545.1). Lineage (NCBI taxonomy): Eukaryota > Metazoa > Arthropoda > Arachnida > Araneae > Linyphiidae > Linyphia > Linyphia triangularis. The sequence goes on from OZ021730.1 coordinate 73,015,157, forward strand.
ATTTTATAATGTTAGATAGTTTTGTTGTATTGGATTTTACAAAGTAACCGAAATACAATTCAATACAACCTCAAAAAATATCTTACATTATATATGTAAGATACATTTATAAAGTAAGATATTTTTTAGGTTGTTTTGGATTTTACCATACAACCATCTAATAAAACCTCAATACACTCCAATACAACTTCAAAAATATCTTACATTTATAATGTAAGATATTTTTGAGGTTGTATTGGATTTTGCAATGCCACCAATCTATTACAACCAACCAACCATATGGTGGTTGTAATGGATTCTTGGCATTGTAAAATCCAATACAACCTCAAAAATATTTTCAGATTATCTGGCGCCATCAGCAACACGAGGGCTATAATGCGCCGAAACATTCTTCATTAGACAAGCCAACATACATTTACAAACACCCATGCCTAACATGGGACTCGGAACCCGCAACCTCGCGGCCTAGAAGCTAGCACGCTAACCACTATAACGTTTGGTCGGCACAACCACCATATGATTCAATACAACCTTAAAAATATCTTACATTATAAATGTAAGATATTTTTGAGGTTGTATTGGATTTTACATTAAAATGCGTCTTTACAATATGACAAAATCTATACTTGCAGAGTAATAATTATAAAAAAAATACCGAAACTTAAAAAAAAAAAAAAATCACGATGAAAAGTAAATAGGAAAAAAGAAATTTCAACTAAAAGATAACGCATTCAAAAGATACATAAAATGTTAAATATCCCTCAAAATAAATTGAATCTATTCAACAATCTAAAACTCTAAAAGTTCCGAACATTAAGATAAGCTATTAGAGTCTCGTTTAAACTGAGCTCCTTCGGTTCCCATTTTCAAAGGGTGATTTTGTAGTTGAAAACTCTCTTTCCTCTAAACTTTCTGATAATTCAATGGCACTTTTCGTACTTTTAATGATGGGGAAAAAGATTCCCCTTATTAGATTACTTCCTCGACGGACTTCTTTTATATGGATGAAAATATTTCGGTGAAAAGAACTTGGTTAAAAATATTCAAGGGGGGGGGGGGGAATGTAATGAATTGGAAATTTAATGTTTGTACTTACTTTTAAAAACGTTACAATTGCTTTTATATTGAAACCATTTTTTATTTGTAAGGAATGCATTTGTATTAATAAATATTTAATTTCGACTCCATCTTTTGAGAATATTTCTTTTTTTTTTTTCTATCAATTAAATTAATGAATTAGTTCAATTATCAAAATTAGTTTGTTAAGGTATACGTATAGGCTTTAAATCGCAAAAATCGAGGAAGATTTGTAAGGCAGTAAAAAACAACACAAAAGAAGGAAACCCTATGATGGAGGAACATACTAAAATGGAAATATATAATAATTAGTATAATAATAACAGTTTTTTTATGTAAAAAAAAATACTTTTTTAAAAGTTATTCTCAGATTCTAGTTTTTTCTATTTTGCATTTCATTCAAACAGTAATAACTCCACTTTAAATAATATTTTTTGAAATTTGTTTTTTGCTATATAATTTGCATACATTGCTGAATGTTTTGACCCTAAATACTAAGGGATTTGTAAATAAATATTTTTTTAATTGAATTTTAAAGATAAGATTCTGTATAAAAAAACTTGGATTTTTCTAATAGATTCAGTTAAAGCGAGATATCACAAAATATACGCACTGTAAAATTCTGTTATTAAAGTCAAAACATAGAGCAGAGTATTCCGCATTATTGAACACCGAAATTGTATCTATGGGTGAATTAGAATGTGTGTCATTACCATTCAAAATTAGCCTAATAAGTTGATTAAATGTTACTTAATTATTAAAATTGAAGAAATTAAAAAATATATATATATTGAAAACAGTTTAACAAATAATGTACTTTCCAAGGTGCAAAAGTCTAATTTTTAAATTTAAAATTTAAAAAAAAAATGCTGAAACCTATACGTATACCTTAATCAATAAAAAATGTAATTAAGTTTACTGATCATATTCAATTGTAAATTATATCATTATAAAAATTTTAAATGTTTTTTTTTTTTTTTTTTTTTTTTTTGCTTTCAATTACCCTATAAGTAAATTAGGGTAATAAAAAAATGGTATTCGGTAAAAAAAAAATATTTCTACACGTTTTGAAACGTTATAAGTGTCAGTGGTGGCAATGGAAGATGCCATTAAGGTTTTCATCAAAATAGCGCATGCTGACAGAGAAAGCCGACTTAGGAAAAATTACGTTTTTCAGCAATTGTCAAAGGCGGCTCTAAGGATTTGGACCAAATTTTTGTAGGCGTTCTAAGTACCCCACCTCCAAAATTCCCATTAAAAAAAGGTAAAGGCGTAAAAAGTGGGAAAAAGAACCTCTTTAACGTATGATAATTTTTTATTGATCATTGCCCCCATCATCATCTAATTTTTCTTTTTTTTTTCCCTTCTCTCTTTCTTTGATTCTCTTTTTCACCGAAAGAAATAATTTAATAATCAGCCTCAAGAAAACTGTCATTTCCACCGATATAGTAATGATTTTTTTTTTACTATAATTTGTTTCCCAATATAATAATTATTACCAAAAATATCACTAATCCATGTCAAACAAATGCAGTGACCAGTTTTATGATGTACAGTAGAAGCTCGATTAACCGACTTAATTCGGACCGAAGATAGGTCGGATAAGCGAAAATGCCGGATAATAGAGAGTTGTAAAAAATAATAAAAAGCAAATTATTTTCATTTATTGAATGCAGGGCTTTTAACATTTTTTTTTATGACATAATTGTTGGAAATGAGTTTTTGTTGTCGTAATCTTGATAATCGTTGTTTCGCGGTTCTATCCCGAAGTCTTTTTTAAAAGCAATAGTTCAGTTTGATCTGCATATGATTATTGCTCTATCCATGTCAGTCCTTTTGAAAAACTGTCAAAAGCCTCACCACGTTACTTATGCAAATTTAGTGTAAAGGAAAATATTCCGGTTTTAAAAAGGGCAAATGATTTATTACTCATTTGGGAGATTTTTGATGTCGACTAAAGGATGATCGGTTAACAGAGAGTTCCGGATAAAGGAGGGACGGTTAATCGAGGTTCTACTGTAATTGAAAATTATGCGATATTCTACGAGCTTAACATTAATTTCATCATCTTAGGAAACTAAAATTTAAAAAAATACAACCTATGTATATTAAACTAGGAATGTAGAACATGGCACAATTTTCAACTACTCTATATTACTGATGTGGATTTAAGTCATTTACCGTTTTTTTTATTTTCATCATTTATTTAGAAAAAAAGGCCAGTTTGACGATATTTTTTACCATAATTCTCGTATGGTTTTTTTTTGTCATTTATATATTTAATAACTCCAAAACTACATCTAAATTCAAAAAGGGGTGATGATACAGTTTTAGTAAAACAAATACTTCTGTGCCTTCAAAAAATTAGATTTCAATCATGCTTAGTTCTTCCTGGAGAGGATAGGCCAAGAAAGAAAAAAAAATCTTTCACTTTGGCAGATATCTCAAAAATTAAAGTTCGCATATCCGATTTTTTCTTATCAGCAGATTTCCTAAAGATTTCTTTACAAATGTGCCTATTTTAGTGTTTTAAAATTCAATAGTTTTTACGCTATGAGACAGAAAAGTAAGCGAGCCAGAAAAATTCTGAAACAGCATTCACTGAATTTTAATCCTTAATTATTTTTTTTAGTATAGAGAGACAATACTTCTTCAAGAGTTAAAAATTCTCTTTTGAAAACAATAAAGCTTTATAAATCCTTTGAATTGTTTTTTAAATACCTTTGTAGTTGTAGTATTTGATACTACTGAATAGGGATTAGTATATTATTCATCAGCTTTAATTAAAAACATATTAAATACGTAAAAAAGAATATTGTTTTTCAAATAATCATTCATTGAAATGAAAGAGAAACTAATAAAATAGGAAATTAAAAAAAAAAAAATCATTTTAATAAAAGGCTTAAGGAAAAAAAAATGTTATTGTTATTGGGTTTTCGTAGATAACATCAACAAACTTTTTTGTCAGAGAATTTAAATCTAATTGCTTTGAAAATGTTTATTAAGATTAAAATCATCATTAGATATTTTTTTTAAAAAAAAAAAAGTATTGTTTACGATGAATAATTAAAGTTTATTTCGCTTGTATTGCTTTGAAAGAAAAACAGTTATCTTTTAAAAGAGTTTGAAAAGGTTATATCCTATTGATGTTTAAATAAAAACTAACGATAACAGATATTGAACAGTTGAAACTTCAATGCACTGGTTATTTGTATCAATGACAAAAAAAAATCTAAATTTAACTTTGTTTAAAGTAACGCATTTTATACTCAAAAGAGAATAAATAACTTTTTGCAATCCAAAGGATGGTAATTTTAAATGAAGTTTTAAGCCGTAACATCAAGTTTTTGATAATCTTTGTTTTTTAAAAATGTGGAGAACCAAATTTAAAGTTAAATTATAATCATTGGTACCATACCAATTGTGGTACAGAATTTACCAGTACGGTGCTTTCTATAACTGGCGTAATAAATTTTCTTACCGATGTTATAATGGCGTAAAAAGTTGAAAAACTTATGTCTTTAACACAAAAGTCTCTCCCCTTGAGCTATGCTAAAGCCAAAATAATGCACTTACAGAAACAGATTTAGGCGTTGAGATTAAAATTAAGTTATTTAAAAATATAACACTAATTTCTAACAGAACATTTATTTCAAAATCAAATCATTTTTTGTATTTATTTAGTAGTGTATTTGACACTATAACAAGAAAAAGAATACTGAAAAGGCTTCGTAAACTACATCTTTCAAATAGATAAAGAGCTTTTACGTGAAAAAAAATGCATTAATTTAAAAGAAACTTACTTCTGAAAAATGCATTTTTAATGGGAACGTCATGTTATCACGAACGCATCACTCTATAAGTTCATTGTTGTGACGTCCCATCGTCTTGGTTGGTTGGTTGGTTGGTTGGTTGGTTGGTTGGTTGGTTGGTTGGTTGGTTGGTTGGTTGGTTGGTTGGTTGGTTGGTTGGTTGGTTGGTTGGTTGGTTGGTTGGTTGGTTGGTTGGTTGGTTGGTTGGTTGGTTGGTTGGTTGGTTGGTTGGTTGGTTGGTTGGTTGGTTGGTTGGTTGGTTGGTTGGTTGGTTGGTTGGGGTTGGTTGGTTGGTTGGTTGGTTGGTTGGTTGGTTGGTTGGTTGGGGTTGGTTGGTTGGTTGGTTGGTTGGTTGGTTGGTTGGTTGGTTGGTTGGTTGGTTGGTTGGTTGGTTGGTTGGTTGGTTGGTTGGTTGGTTGGGGTTGGTTGGTTGGATTTTGTATGGCGTCATAGGAAGAAATCTTTCTTCTTTCGCCCGTTTCACAGCACATTCGCAATTCGGACCACATACTTTTATTTATTTTTCTTTATGCTTAAAACATGTTGAGTGTGCTTATTACTTTCAATTAGACAAATGTTTACATACAGCAATGAAGGTATAGATTTCGGTCCAAAAAAAATTTTTTTTTCCTCCACGGCTTGGAACATCCAAATTCAATAAGTGGCATAGAAAAAATTTATGTCTCTAAGTACGTGGTCAGCATAACTCTCGAAGACGATTTTCAAATTTGGTGTATGGGTCAGTGGTGACCATGGGACCTACCATTAAGGTTTTCGTCGAAATTACGCATGCGCATAAGGTAGCTGCCATTGAAAAAAAATCATGTTTTTTCAGCAATTACTAAAAAAACGGTCGAACGAATTTGATCAAAATCGCTGTAGTAATGGCTTTTAAGTTGCTTTAAACATCCCCACCTCCAAATTTTCATACAAATGCAATGAAGGCGTAAAAGTTGAAAAACTCATGTCATTAACACAGAGGTCTCTTCCCTTGAGTATCGCCCATCAATGACCAATCAATGACTTTAAAGAAAGGGAAATGTAAGAATTGTCAAAAAGTATATTGCATTTTTTTTTTTTTTTAAATTTTTAATTATATTTGTAAAACTTTTTTAATTTTTTTTTTTTTTTTTTTTTTAAAGTTGAGAGATATTTATCGCCTATAACTTGCTATTTTCTCTAAATGATTGTTGAAAACATAAATACGATTCAGGTTTCTGTATAATAGTATAATTGAAAGTTGAGCGTTGTTTTTCACCCCTAGTTTTTCAACAGGGAGGATTATGTGGCCAAAATAAAATTACTTCATTATCCTATTCATGTACCCCTTAATTAAAACTTCTGAATTCAAGTGGAAATAAAACTCAAATTAAAGCATTTCTATTGCAAACTTGAACTTTTTTGGGGCTCTAGATGTCTGGCATATAGTGGCGCTTAGCTCATGATTGTAAAATTGTGGTTTCGGTCTTGCTTCGTCGAATACCGTATGAGAATGGCGTCTAATTGGTGTTGTGGAATTGAAAGAAAAGTGCACGGTAAGGCATCGACCTCGTTTTTTTATCGGAATAAAAACTTAAGCTTATTTGGCTGCGATCAACACCCTCGAGATGCAGAAATAGGTAGCCGGAAATTTTCTTCTAAGCAACCTTTTTTCAGTCTTTCAAAAAAAAAAAAAAGTTGGGACAGGATATATATTTTCTGTTAGAGATATGGAAAACATATACTCGAAATTATATATAACGAAGTATGATTTGCATGAGTAAAAATATTTTAAAAGTTACCCAAATCAAAATTTCTTACTACCGATGTATGTGGGGGAAAAAATTATAACTAGCAACCCAGTGCAAAAAACGATAGCACTTTACATCGAACAAAATTAATGTAATTAGGATCAAAATATAAAATGCCATCACGATTCACATTGTGATTAGGATCAAAATACAAAATGCCATCACGATTCACATTGTGATTAGGATCAAAATGCAAAATGCCATCACGATTCACATTGTGATTAGGATCAAAATACAAAATGCCATCACGATTCACATTGTGATTAGGATCAAAATGCAAAATGCCATCACGATTCACATTGTGATTAGGATCAAAATACAAAATGCCATCACGATTCACATTGTGATTAGGATCAAAATACAAAATGCCATCACGATTCACATTGTGATTAGGATCAAAATACAAAATGCCATCACGATTCACATTGTGATTAGAATCAAAATACAAAATGCCATCACGATTCACATTGTGATTAGGATCAAAATGCAAAATGCCATCACGATTCACATTGTGATTAGGATCAAAATAAAAAATGCCATCACGATTCACATTGTGATTAGGATCAAAATACAAAATGCCATCACGATTCACATTGTGATTAGGATCAAAATACAAAATGCCATCACGATTCACATTGTGATTAGGATCAAAATGCAAAATGATATCACGATTCACAATGTGCTTAAAATCCAGTATGAATGCATGGAGTTGTCACACTCGAACTGGTTTGTATGCACAACGATCATAATAGTCTGGGAGACGACCACAGTTTTTGGACCTCATCGAACATCATTCTGAATTTTTTATAGAAATTGGAGAAAAGTGAGTGGATTACGAATCCACTGGTCTGCCGTGGAAAAAATGGCCAAAACTGGTCAAAAATCGACTTTTAATAAGTTGAACTAAATCCAGTTGCCAAATGCGTCATAACTTGTCAAATAATGAGAATTTTTTTTTTTTTATTTGGTAACCCTCACTCTTCAATTTTCAATTAAGAAGGTTACAGACGATTCGGATGTGTAGCTATGGCTTACTTGCATCTTTCACAAATGAGCCTAATTGGCAATAAACATTACGTCACTGATGACGTAACTGATGTCGCCAATTTGGCTTACTTTTAAAAGATACAAGTTTTCCGGGCCAGAGATCAGAAATCGTTTGCGCTTTTTCTCATTGAAAATCAAAATGCAGTGGATTGCAAGACGAAAAAGTGTGTTCTCTTTTTGGCAAGTTCTGACATATTTGGCAATCGGATTTTAGTTCAACTCATTCCAAGTCGATTTTTGATTAGTTTCGGCCATTTTTGCCACGGCAGACCAGTGGATTCGTAATCATCTCACTTTTCTAAAATTTCTATAAAAAATTCAGAATGATGTTCGATGGGGTCCAAAAATTGCAGTTGCCTCTCGGATTATAATTGTCAATCTGAGTTGACCCAACCTGTACTTAAAATCTCATAGAATTCTACAGTATCCTTTGTACGGAATCTCTTTTTGTATAATCCCAAAACATCCTCTACATAGTATCACCTCACATAAACACCAAAATATCCTCTACATAGAGTCCTTTCTCATAGTGCATCAAAACATAATCTACATTGAGTACTCTCTCATTTAATACCAAAATATTCTCTATATAGAATACTAAAATATCATCTACATAGAGTTCAGTCACTTACACACTAAACTATCCTCAACATAGAGTCTCCTCTCATAAGACTCCAAAATATCCTCTTCATAGGATCCTTTCTTATAGTGTATCAAAAACATAGTTTAAATTGAGCACCCTTTCATTAAGTATCAAACTAGTCTTTATGCAGAATGCTAAAAACATCTACCTGCATAGAATCCTATCACAGACACCAAAATATCCTCTACGTAGAGTCCTTTCTCATAGTGCATCAAAACATAGTCTACGTAGAGTACCCTCTCATTTAGTACCTCTACATAGAGTCCAGTCACATAGACTCCAAAATATCCTCTTCATAGGATCCTTTTTTATAGTGTATCAAAAACATAGTTTAAATTGAGCACCCTTTCATTGAGTATCAAACTAGTCTTTATGCAGAATGCTAAAAACATCTACCTGCATAGAATCCTATCACAGACACCAAAATATCCTCTACGTAGAGTCCTTTCTCATAGTGCATCAAAACATAGTCTACGTAGAGTACCCTCTCATTTAGTACCTCTACATAGAGTCCCGTCTCATAGACAACAAAATAACCTCAACATAGAGTATCATCTTTTAGACCCCAAAATATCCTCTACGAAGGCTCCTTTCTGATAGTTCACCGAAACATAGTCAACATTGAATACCCACTCATTTGGTACCAAACTATTATCTATAAAGAATACCAAAATATCTTCTACATAGAGTGTCCTCTCGACCAATGTCTCTTATACATAGAGACTCCTCTCTAATCTCTTCTCAGAGCATCAACACATAGTCTACGTAGAGTATATCCTCTCATTAAGTACCAAAATATTCTCAAAATAGAGTACCGAAGTATCATCTTATAGACTTCAAAATAACCTCTACATAGGGTCCTTTCTGATAGTTTACCGAAACATAGTCAACATTGAATTCCCACTCATTTGGTACCAAACTATTATCTATAAAGAATACCAAAATATCTTCTACATAGAGTGTCCTCTCGACCAATGTCTCTTATACATAGAGACTCCTCTCTAATCTCTTCTCAGAGCATCAACACATAGTCTACGTAGAGTATATCCTCTCATTAAGTACCAAAATATTCTCAAAATAGAGTACCGAAGTATCATCTTATAGACTTCAAAATAACCTCTACATAGGGTCCTTTCTGATAGTTTACCGAAACATAGTCAACATTGAATTCCCACTCATTTGGTACCAAACTATTATCTATAAAGAATACCAAAATATCTTCTACATAGAGTATCCTCTCGACCAATGTCTCTTATACATAGAGACTCCTCTCTAATCTCTTCTCAGAGCATCAACACATAGTCTACGTAGAGTATATCCTCTCATTAAGTACCGAAATATTCTCAAAATAGAGTACCGAAGTATCATCTTATAGACTCCAAAATAACCTCTGGTCCTTTCTGATAGTTTACCGAAACATAGTCAACATTGAATACCCACTCATTTGGTACCAAACTATTATCTATAAAGAATACCAAAATATATTCTACATAGTGTCTCCTCTCGACTAATGTCTCTTATACATAGAGACTCCTCTCTAATCTCTTCTCAGAGCATCAACACATAGTCTACGTAGAGTATATCCTCTCATTAAGTACCGAAATATTCTCAAAATAGAGTACCGAAGTATCATCTTATAGACTCCAAAATAACCTCTGGTCCTTTCTGATAGTTTACCGAAACATAGTCAACATTGAATACCCACTCATTTGGTATCAAACTATTATCTATAAAGAATACCAAAATATCTTCTACATAGAGTATCCTCTCGACCAATGTCTCTTATACATAGAGACTCCTCTCTAATCTCTTCTCAGAGCATCAACACATAGTCTACGTAGAGTATATCCTCTCATTAAGTACCGAAATATTCTCAAAATAGAGTACCGAAGTATCATCTTATAGACTCCAAAATAACCTCTGGTCCTTTCTGATAGTTTACCGAAACATAGTCAACATTGAATACCCACTCATTTGGTACCAAACTATTATCTATAAAGAATACCAAAATATATTCTACATAGTGTCTCCTCTCGACTAATGTCTCTTATACATAGAGACTCCTCTCTAATCTCTTCTCAGAGCATCAACACATAGTCTACGTAGAGTATATCCTCTCATTAAGTACCGAAATATTCTCAAAATAGAGTACCGAAGTATCATCTTATAGACTCCAAAATAACCTCTGGTCCTTTCTGATAGTTTACCGAAACATAGTCAACATTGAATACCCACTCATTTGGTACCAAACTATTATCTATAAAGAATACCAAAATATATTCTACATAGTGTCTCCTCTCGACCAATGTCTCTTATACATAGAGACTCCTCTCTAATCTCTTCTCAGAGCATCAACACATAGTCTACGTAGAGTATATCCTCTCATTAAGTACCAAAATATTCTCAAAATAGAGTACCGAAGTATCATCTTATAGACTTCAAAATAACCTCTACATAGGGTCCTTTCTGATAGTTTACCGAAACATAGTCAACATTGAATTCCCACTCATTTGGTACCAAACTATTATCTATAAAGAATACCAAAATATATTCTACATAGTGTCTCCTCTCGACTAATGTCTCTTATACATAGAGACTCCTCTCTAATCTCTTCTCAGAGCATCAACACATAGTCTACGTAGAGTATATCCTCTCATTAAGTACCGAAATATTCTCAAAATAGAGTACCGAAGTATCATCTTATAGACTCCAAAATAACCTCTGGTCCTTTCTGATAGTTTACCGAAACATAGTCAACATTGAATACCCACTCATTTGGTACCAAACTATTATCTATAAAGAATACCAAAATATATTCTACATAGTGTCTCCTCTCGACTAATGTCTCTTATACATAGAGACTCCTCTCTAATCTCTTCTCAGAGCATCAACACATAGTCTACGTAGAGTATATCCTCTCATTAAGTACCGAAATATTCTCAAAATAGAGTACCGAAGTATCATCTACATAGAGTCCCGTCTCATGGACACCAAAATCGAGTCTCTTATTTAGTACCAAATTATTCTCTATAATGATTACCAAAATATCATCTACGTAGAATCTCCTTTCATAGTATACCAAAAAAAAATCAACTTCTATTTTTAAACAAATAACACATTGTAGAATTCTTAAGAAAACCTGATCACCAGCCTTATCCTTTAGCTTATCATTATCTTATCATTTATCGATTTAGTTTTGAACAAAAGGAGAAAAACAGACATTGACAAAAAATAACGTCCATAAGTAATATATAAGATTTACAATTTTGACGATATTTCACCGAACAAACAACATAAGTTATTAACCACAATAAAAAAAAAAATTAAAAATTATCTTTTATCAAACCTACAATATATTTTGAGTCAATATATATTACATAAGCTAATAAATACGCTATGATACAATCTTTCACTGACATCTGCTTTATGTTGGGTCCCCAAGATATGAGCTTGACGTAGATTTTCGAGAGAGGCAATTAACTAGATGTCAATGATTTCCATGACATTGCGAAATATGAACAACGTCGTCAAAGCAATCAATAAGGCGGCAACAGAAAAAGATATTTATTGGTGGCATATTTAGTTCGAGAAAGAACTAGGTTAAAATAACTATAAAATGTGTGGTTTAGAATTTTAAAATACATATTGTTATGAAGTTTTCTCAAATGATACGAAGACGCATATTTTACTAAATAAAAACTATAATTTATTCTTCCATAGAAAGTTCACAAACTTCTTCGAACAGAAGAACAATTGCTATCAATCTCCAAAACCTGCTTTGATCGATACTACTTCGAACACGCCGTTCATTCAGGCACAGTGAAAGTAAAAACTTACTATACTTTCAAAGCAGCATTCAATACTCGTCTGCTCTCGATTCCATTTTTCAATTCATTTTATAAGCTCACGATAGAAGTTTCTAGCAAAATCCATTCAAGCAATTGCTTGATGAAAATGCCTCGAAAGTTCCCGATTGATTTAAATGTTGCCACCTTTCTTCTAACATGTACTATCACTGTAATTATATAAAATTAGAAATTAAAAGAAATACGTCACTTTTCATACGACGATTTTTGAAACAATATACATGTTTATTTTGAAAATATGTGTTAGTTACGTAGAAGTTGCGTACTGTTAAGCAATATCTATATATATATATGGGTTTAAATTTTTTTAACGGGCCAAAAGCTTTCGCACTTTAATGGGGTCAGGTACCAAAAATAAAAAATAAAAACTTTATTTATAAATCTTTTTACGTCAAAAGTTTATCTTATGTATGAGATACTATTTATATGTCTTTGAAATAATGTTTATTTAAATATTATGATTATTTTTTAAAAAATAAAAACCAAGAAATATTTATAATAATTGATGTTTGCGTAAGCTGATTTAAACTTTTTTTTTTTTTTTTTTTTTTTCAAATTGAAAGCTTTCTATAATAAATAATTACATAAACAAAATTTTGTTTTTACAGAATTTTGATGAGTGAGTTAAATAAAATTCAAAAAATTCTCAAAATTAAAATATTGAAATTTTCGATTTATATATATATATATATATATATATATATATATATATATGTGTGTGTGTTATCTTTTACGCTAACTGTTATATTTAAAATAAAAATAAAATTCTGTGAAGACAAAATGTTTGTTTAAAACAACATCAATTAAATGATCTAAAAAAATTTGAATAGCCAATTGTTAATGATTCTGGAGATATTTTGATTAACAACATCTACCTGTGAAAAACACTAGTGCTCGAAAAGGCGTTACGCCCATTAATGATGCTTAAATAACAGGTAATTTCGTGGTGTTTTAATCATTGGAGGAATAAGATAAAAACATAATTCTCTTCAACAATGTACGGACTACTTTATAAATAAAAAAAAAATTTGATTTTTAAAAAATTTGGGTACAGGACCCCCTTAAAAATACTAAAATTATATTTTGAGAATGTATTATTTCATAATCACCTAAAAAGCCATGTTCTCTTTTATAACTTTGTTTTAAATATATATATATATATATTAATATATATATATTTAAACAAAGTATATATATATATACTTTGTTTTAAATATATATATATATATATATATTTAAACAAAGTATATATATATATATACTTTGTTTTAAATATATATATATATATTTAAACAAAGTATATATATATATATACTTTGTTTTAAATATATATATATATATATATATATATATATATATATATATATATATATATATATATATATATATATATATAAAATAGCTTTAATTATTTTCAATCTTTATATTACAGTCAAACTCCGTTAACGCGAAATTCATTAACACAACATCCCGCTTAACGCAAAGTAAAGTCGAAGTCCTTGCGATAAAGCCTGAACTTAAGTTAATTTATTCGTTTAACATGAAATCTCACATAACGAAATCCCGCATAAGACGAAAAGAAATTTGCTTTTTAAATTACTTTTTTTTAGATGAAACATTACTATGTTTCCTAATGCCGCAGGACAATTCTTCATGTGCTTTAAATAGTTTTAAAGAGGTAGACACATTTTTTAGAAATAATGTTTTATTAAAAACTTAAATTAAAAATCAATAACAGTATTCTTGATAAAAAAAAATAATCAATAAGTTACTGATATAATGCATTTACTTTTTCTTCTTCTTCGGTTTCTTATATCTTGTTAGAATATTGTCTGCAATAATAAAACAAGCTGTCTGTCTGTTTGGCTCTGTGAATCTATAGAAACCTACTTAAAATTGGAGTAGATTTCCGAAATTTTCAACATAAGAAATGTTGACCTTCTAATTGTAGATATGTCAAACAGAATGTTAAAATTTTAATTCTTTTATAATTTATTTTTTTTACAAAGTAACTTCAAATAGACATACTGCTCTGAAATTTTCAACACATATAGTTTTAGCCTTCTAACTGAACTTTTGTAAAACAGAATTTTAATTTTTTTTAATACCTTGTTTTAATTAATTAATAAATAAATATTTCACAAAGCGATTTTTAATAGGGCTAAAGCTCTGAAATTTTCAACAAAAGTAGTTTTGGCGTTCTAATTAAATTTTTGAAGAACAGAATTTTAAATTTTTATTTAGTTCTGTTTTAATTTTTTTTTTCATTAATTAATAAATATTTTACAAAACGATTTCTAATAGGGCTACAGCTCTGAAATATTCAACATAAGTAGTTTTGGGTTTCTAATCGGACTTTTGACAAAAAGAATGTTAATATTTTAATTAGTTTTTGTAATTAATTTTTTTAATTTATAAATATTTCACAAAACAATATTTAATAGGGCTACCGCTCTGAAATTTTCAACATAAGTAGTTTTGGCCATCTTATTGAACTTTTGACAAAAAGAATGTTAAAATTTTAATTTGTTTTTTAACTAATTTTTTTTCTATAATATTTTCACAAAAAGCGACTTCTAATAGGCATAGAGCTCTGAAAGTTTCAACATAAATAGTTTTGGCCTTCTGACTTTGCTTTCCACAAACACGTGTTAAAATAATAATCTTAAAGGGGTGTTGTATTATTGTATTAAGGTGGATTTTTTTGTTTTGTTTCTCAACAGGGGAGAGGTTTCTAATATTAAGGCTTTTCGTAACAATTAGATTGAGTTTATGCTTACGCAGCAATGAACCTTTCAGCGAGCGAAACGAGCTTATGCTTGCATAGCAATGAACCTTTCAACGAGTGAAGTAAGCTTATGCTTATGTGTCAATGAACTTTCCAGCGAACGAAGTGAGCATGATTTTGCATAGCGATGAACCTTCCTACGAGCGAAACGCCAAAAAAATGGGACCTATACACCAATAACGGATTTCCACAACGCGAGGCCTCACTACTAACTAAAATATTGCATATGTTACATTTCGTTGCGAAGCACGTGTATTCAGCTAGTATTAAATACAAACTTTGCAATGGGAATGATCTAGAAAACAGCAGTATTAAATACACGCATAGCAAAAAAGTTTTAAATCTGCATTAATTAGATTATTTTTTTTAGATAATGACACAAAAAATTTCAGCGGCCCCATCGACTAAAGTAGTCGGACTGTATATTCAAATTTAAAAAATAAAAATATATATATATAATTCGGCCATTTTTTCCACGGCAGACCAGTGGATTCCTAATCTACTCACTTTTCTCCAATTTCTATAAAAAATTCAGAATGATGTTCGATGGGGTCCAAAAATTGCAGTCGCCTCTCGAACTATTAGAATTATGTGCAGGAAACACTAGGAATATCCAAGACTCATTGAGAATTGCGATTCTTCTTTGAGTATCATCTCGATAGTATTTTAATGCTCGACTCAAACTCATCGTAAATTTTAAATCAATACGTTTATAAAATATCCAATATTTCATATCAGTAATGGAGAAAAAATCAAAATATGGCAGATAACAAATTGCTGCTGATGTATCAGTCACATTTCAAAAGATATGTATTGTGATTGGTTGGATTGAATACTGGTATTTGGAAGATCTTAAGTAAGGGACATTGAAAGATTCGTGATTGGAAATTTGAAGTCGTTGCCATTCTGCTCACAGAAATACAGCCGAATTTGGGCGGAATGAAAGAAAACTATACGGATTTTCTAATCGAAATCTACGAACGACTTAGTAAAATGAAATTCTTTTCATAATACAGACATTGAAAAGTAGGGATGCTATAGAAAAGTAATATATTTACTCACAATCAAGACCTAGTTACCAAACATTTCATAATTGACTCTTTACGTCAGTTTTCATGCTGATGTAATTAATATTCATGTATAATTAAATGCAAAATTTCAAATAAAAAAACATCTTATAGATACTGAATGTACAAAACTGGAATACATTGTAGAAGATACCATCGCTTTAAATCTATTAATTCCTATTCAACTATAAATGTCAATCTCGAAATACGTTGAAAAATTATAAAATATACCATATTTAATTAATAAATTCCGTCTACTACCTTTTTTTATGAACAGCTCTTGAAAACGCATTGAATGCAAAGACCACATACCTGAAAAGAATAAATTTACAAAAATTAATAAAATATTAAAATATGAATTTAGATTTTAGAGACAGTTTAAATGCTTATAAAATCATGCTTGATAAATATTAATTGGTTTATTTTTAAAAGAAAGATGCATTTTTGTGTAAAAATAACCTATAATATAATATTTTTAGTATCAATTCTTTATATGTATTGTAAACTTATGTGCAATCTTCAGCTCAAATAGATTTCTCATAGCGTTTTACCACTACTAAGAAAACCATTGATTTCTTCCCATTTGCCAACTTGTTTTAGAACCCGACTCTTTATAGAATGCGTTTTCATCGAAAACGAGTCTACCGACCAAGTTTCAACTCGTTCTGCCTAGAAAGTTGTAAGACATCTAAGGCACCCTTTAAAAAAGGATAATTATAAAAAGCATTTTAATTGAATATTCACACAAATTTTATAAAAAAAATATATATATATTTTAATATTATGCAAATAAAAATTATTTTTGATGTATATAAATGAAATGATAAAATAATAATTGACAAAAAATTGTTTTTAATGAAGAACTTATTGAAAAACTACTTTGCGTGGGAATTAAACAGGGAAATTGATTGCCTCGTTTAGATATTCACGGACAACTCAATCGACGCTATAATAGATTTTAGAGTTACCATCAATCACATCGTTTATCTTCCTATACATTATGATTCTGTTGTTGGCGTGTTCGCGGTGCTTGAATCAAATTTTAAATAATAAAAAACATTCCCTAACAGCAAAATGTGAGGCAAAATATATTTCAAAATTTATTTATTAAGAATCAACGTGAATTTATACATCCACGTCTAAAAATCTTTTAGTTATTTTGATTAAAACAATTTTGGCAACAGAAAAAAGTTTTAAAAAAATGATCGGTTAAAATTCTTTCAAATACAGCGTTACTACGCAACGCAACGTTGAACTGACTGTATTACGCTCCATAATCAAATTATAAATTTATTTTTTTAAACAATTAGTTACAGAGTAAGTGAGTGCGTCAGTGAGTCAGCGAACAGGGTAACTCTTACAGTAATTTAGGAATTCAATCCTCTTCTGCAATCAGTGTTGCCAATGACAGATTTTCTCCAGTATGTTTCAACTAAATATTACCTCCGAATAAGCAAAACTCTTGGCAATAACGAGGATACTTCCATTAAACTAAGGGTGTGAAACATCGCACAACTTTCGATTACTCTACAATACTGGTCACTACATTCACATTTGACGTGGAATAGTGTTATTACCATTATCAAATTTTGATTCATTAAAAAAAAAAAAAAATGGCCAGTTTGCGATATTTTTGGCGATAGTTCTCACATGATCCTTAAAAAAAAAGGCCTAACTGGCGAATTTGGCGATATACTTTTCGATAATTTTTACATTTTTTTTTATTATAAGTGAAACAAAGGAAAGTAGAAAAACGGTTGTTAATGAGCAATGCTCAATTGCCGGGAACTATGTGTTAAAGACATTCGTTTCTAAACTTTTGACTTCCCTATCGTATTTCTACTTGATATTCGGAGGTCGGAACGTGTAAAACACCTTTAGAGGCAATGCGATTTAGATCAAAATCATTTGAACCTTTTTTAGGCAATTACTGAAAAGCATGATTTTTTCAGTGGCAGCTACCTTATGCGCATGCGTAGTTTTGACGAAAACCTTAATGGTTGGTCGCATAACCACCACTTACCCATACATCAAATTTGAGCATCATAGGTCAATTCGTTCGAGAGTTATATTGGCTAAGTTAAATAAACATATATTTCTTCTACACCACTTTATGAAAGTCAGGGTGTTTCAAAAACACGTAGAAAAATACAAAAAAAAAAAAAAAAAAAAATGTCGAAAAATAATACTACAATCATATTCATGATATTTAAGACTTTTTTTTTTCTGAATAAAGTATACATACACATTAGAAATTAAGAAATTAGACTCAAGTATGCGTTTTTGTTTTTTGTTCAAATTTGGTATGAGGGTTAGTGGCGGCCATGGGAACTACTATTAAGGTTTTCGTCGTAATCGCGCATGCGCATAAGGTAGCTGCCATTGAAAAAATCATGTTTTTCAACGATTGCTAAAAGACGGCTTTAACGATTTTGATAAAAATCGCTGTGCTAATCTCTCTTAAGGTGTTCTAAACATCCCACATCCGAAATTGCCGTAAAAATGCTTTAATGGCGTAAAAAGTTGAAAAACGAATGCCTTCAACACAGAGTCCTCTTTACTTGAACATAGCTCATCAACGATCGCTTTTTCTCCTCTCCTTCAGTGTCACTTATAACAAAGGATAATATAGGAATTTTCGAAAAGTATATCGCCAAACTGACCATTTTTTCTAAGCAAATGATGAAAATATAAAAAGGTAAATGACACAAATCCACAACAGTAATATAGTATGATTGAAAGTTGTGCGATGTTCCACACCCCTAGTTTAACCTGTTTTGTATCACATTAATAAGTTTTGTAAACTTTAAACGCGTTTTCAGAAGAATGACTTTTGGCGTTATATGACTTTACGCCAACGCTTTAAACTTCATTATAAATTGTCAGATTTACATAATTCTAATTATGTTTTGTACACAAAAGTTGTGAATATGTTTCCATAAAAAATCTAATATATATTGCTATAAACAAATTTTTTATTAATATTTTTATTCTAAATTTTTTGTTATAAACTATGTATTTTTTCAAACATTTTAATTAAATAAATATTAAAGCCAAATTCACAATTCTGTATGGAAACATGCATCATAATAATATCTTTTATTTGCAATAAAAATCATACCTCTAAGTTAATTTACAAGTTCATTTATATCTGTTCGAATGACGTCCTAATTAGTCGTTTTAATTACAATTAGCTAGTTAAAAAATTAACAGAAAAAAAAAGTTTATATATAAAAATACATCAATATATATAATTCTCTTGCGTAACGTCCAAATTTGGCTGTATTTCTGTGAGCAGAATGGCAACGACTTTAATCACCAATCTTCTAAATGCACTTTATGGACGAATTTCCAGCCAATCACAATATATCTTTTGAAATTCGACTAATACATCTGGCAACAGCAACAACTTGGATTCGCTATATTTTGTTTTTCTTATTACAATCTACAGATATAAATTATTGCCTATTTAAAACGTATTGATTTAATAGTTACGATGATGCAAGAATAAATAGATCCAAGATGTGTACATTTCTTTTAGATTAGAATTCCGGATAAATCAGACTTTTTGGAAAAGTTATCTGCTGGAACATGTTCCGGAGGTCGCCGGGTTGCATTCAGCGTTAAATCGCCAATTTAAAAAAAAATTGCTAAGAGACGTTGTGCAGTAAATCTGAACCTATACTCATCTTTAATCAGTGCAAATTCAGCTATTACGAATTAAAAACTATGAAAATAACGAATAAAACCACCCACTCAACTTCAAAATCTCATATGAAAATTAAAAAAAAAAAAAATATTGACGAAATATGGCTAATTTTCTCGCCAAATTTGATTTAAAAAAAAATTCCGGTTGATTAAATGCTGGATAATTGACCTTTCACTGTTTTATTTTATTTTCTAAGTATCGCAAAAGAGATTAAGTGAACATATGATTGCTTCGTTAAGAAATTTCGATAAGCAACTTTAATTATTTTGGCGCTTCATACAAAACCAGCCCGTAAATTTTAATTGTTCAATGAAATAACCGATCTTTTTTAAATATATCTACAAAACTGTTTATTTTTGTTGTTTTCCAAGATCTTTCTACTACGTTGCCACACCGTCCCTGCTTAACGCTTCTCGACAGCAACAGAATAATGACGTGGCAAGTATTCTGACTCTTCAAAAATAATAAAAGGTTCAGTTTCATGGCATTATGCAGATGAAATAGCTTTTTGCTAGGGCATATTTTAAATGCTTCTCTTTAAGGCGAGCAAAGCGAGCCAAGGGGATTGCATAGCAATCCAGGGGGTTGGCGAGCGTCAGCGAGCAGGGGGCGGAGCCCCCTAGTCATTTTTAATTCTGATATACTGCCAAAAAGTTTGAAATTCCAACATAAAAATTAAAGAAAATAATCCCAATTGTAAATATATCAGATATACAAACACTCCCATTCACAAAACAGTAACTCAATCCAATAAAAAACTATGAGTTACTCCTTTTTTTTTTTTTAACTCCAATCGCCTACCAGTCATTCCTTCTAGTTAATTTCCTGTACGAAATAGGACGCGCCATATGCTCAACTGAGACTTGTTGATAAGAAATACGCGATCATTCATTCGATCGTAATTTTCTTATCAACAAGTCACAGTTTCGGCGGGAATACTAATGGCCGGAAAAAAAAAGTGGGGGGTTATTTGGGAAGAGTTAATAGCCGATTAAATTGAAGATGACAGTGTGTGTTGAGGAGAGAATATATTATTGGATGTTTTAAATAGAATGCATCGTGGAGAGTTGGGGATATTTTGAGTTATGGCGTACAGCGTAGCCATAAATAAACTGATGTATTGTTACGAATTTTTGAATATTTCGTAGTGTTAATTTTGTAAATAGGAAAATGTATCTACATTTTGCATAAGGCAGTGCAATAGTTCGTCTTAAGTTTGCTTCCCCGCAATGTGTGTCTTAATGCTTGATAACGAGTTTTACAGAGATAACGCTGGGAAGCGAGTTTTACAAGGAGCAGGGCATTTAACATTACGGTAATGGCAATCTCGCCAAATTGGCGAGATAGAGCCAAATTGGCGATGGTTTGGGCGACTAATTTTTGTCGTCAAA
Source organism: Linyphia triangularis (assembly GCA_963978545.1). Lineage (NCBI taxonomy): Eukaryota > Metazoa > Arthropoda > Arachnida > Araneae > Linyphiidae > Linyphia > Linyphia triangularis. The sequence continues at coordinate 73,036,347 of OZ021730.1, forward strand.
TTTGGCGAGAAATCGCTAAATGTCGCCAAACTTTGCGACCATTTGGAGACATTTTCGGTCCCCATGTACATGTATAGGACTTTTCGACTACGATCTGGAAAGTTCTCCAAATATCTACCTCTAGAAGTTTCAAGAATGTTCGCCTCCCCTATATAAGACCGTCCGTGAGTGGAGTAAATTAGTAAGTAGTTGGCTGAGGTTAGTCAGGAGTTGACTGAGTTAGTTGAGGGAGTGAGTTGACTGGAATTACTGAGTTGAGATACTGAGTTTCAGCGAGGGTTCAGAGAGTTCCGAAAGCGAAGTGTATTGCATTGTCTTTTGGAGAAATTTTAGCAATTGTGTTGTCAAGTTTATAACTGCTGTTTTATGCTCTATTGTTGTGAAAAGAGCTGTATTGAGTCTACTAGAACGAGGAATTCTGGAGTTGTAAGAAAATCTGTGAAGAGTTATATTAAAATAAATTTCTGCAAGTTTTGATCTGCTTTGGCTTCAAGTCTTTCGAACCCATCCACGCAACAGTATAATTTAGTTTGAGGTTTATAATAAGCAACTTATTTTCATGAAATTTGGTATACGTAGTACTGTGACATTAGGAAAATGGTGTCCAAGAAATAAGAAAAGAGAAAAAAAAACTAAGGATGTGAAACATGCCTAACTTTCAATTACACTATAATTCGTGTCACTGCGTTTAAAATTTGATATGGATCGATTTAATTTACCTTTTTGGTTTTCATATTTACATTAATAATAATAAAAAAAAAAACGGCCAGTGTGTAGATATTTTTTCTTAATATTTAATACATTGGCAAAATATAAAAATGCGCCAACATGGCAAAGTGAGCAGTATGTTTTTAGATTATTCTTAGATTATCTTTCTTGTAAGTGAAACAGAGGAAAAACGGTCATTGATGGGTGATGGCTCAATGAGAGAAAACTCTGTGTTAAAGGCACGTCTGCGGAAATTTCGGAGGTGAAGATGTTTAGAACACCAAAAAAGGCATCACCACAGAGGTTTTGATCAGATTTGTAAGAGCCGTTTTATGACCCTTGCTGAAAAACATGAATTGTTCAATATCGAATAGCTTTGCGCATTCGTAATTTCAACGAAAATCTTACTCTGGGGACTCAGTAAGATTAAAATAAATAATAAAAAAAATTGATTTGTAGCTTTTTATTTCATGCTGTTCTATGCTTTGCTATCTTCTCATTGGTGCATTACTCTTGTTTCTACTCAAACTGGAAGTATGTTATATTTCGATTTAAAAATTGAAAACTTTCAGAATTGACTATGTGAGACTTTTTAACTTTAACTTTAATTTTGTCGAAACTTCATATTTTAAACTTCAGGGTACTTTTTCTAACTTACTAGTACAGATAAGCTATTAATTTGTGTATTAAATTGTAGTATCTCCAGATTAAACTGAGATTTTAAAAAAAAATCATTTATTTTCTTAATTATTTTTTATTGATTGAAATTTAACAAGAAGAGTTCTGATAATATTTTTTACCAAACGCTAACCTCTGTTCAATTTGAAGATTATCTACTACAACTTCATAAAAGAAAAAGTCATGATATATGGCTGCTAATTAGTTAAAACTCTAAACGTCATATTTTAAACTTCAGGCGTCTTCTCACTTTAGGCACCTCGAAAATAGGTTATTTTCGCGATTTTTTTTCGAGGATTTTTGCAAACAATTATGGGATAAAATGGATCCTATATAATAAACACATCTTTCAAGTACAAGAAATTTTTTATTTTTTTGAACAATTATTATAATAAAACAGTAGCATCGAAAAACCCGTGTAGAAATGTAATGTTGATGAAATTTCGGAAACTATCCGGCCGATTGTCATGAAATTTGAATGACATATTCTTCATAGTTATGGCTATAGCGCATATCATCAGATTTTTGATATTCGCGAAAATAACAAAATGGCGCACGTTTTTCGAAAAAGTAAAAAAAAAAACGCGTTTTTTTGCAGTTTTTTGTAAAAAAAAATACTTCAAATCAAAATTTCAAAAATCTGATGATATGCGCTATAGCCATAACTATGAAGAATATGTCATTCAAATTTCATGACAATCGGCCGAATAGTTTCCGAAATTTCATCAACAGGCCACGAACATTACATTTCTACAGGGGTTTTTCGATGCTACTGTTTTATTATAATAATTGTTCAAAAAAATAAATTTTTTTTTCTTGTACTTGAAAGACGTGTTTATTATATAGAATCCATTTTATCCCATAATTGTTTGCAAAAATCCTCGAAAAAAAATTTCGAAAATAGCCTATTTTCGAGGTGCCTAAGTGAGAAGACGCCTTCAGTTAACTTTTTCTAACATACTAGTACAGATAAGCTATTAATTTTTGTATTAAATCTCTCTATATATAAGGCAAAGCCCTCACTCACTCATCACTAATTCTCCCACTTCCCACATAGTCACAACTCTGAAAATCGGCACAAATATCAACAATGGTAAAAATAGAAAAAGTAAACTATTTCGATCTCGATTAACCCACTTTAAGGGGTCGAAAAGGGGTTAAACGTTCCAAACGGGGGACATTCGAAAATCCTACTTCCCACATAGTCACAACTCTGAAAATCGGCACAAATATAAACAATGGTAAAAATAGATAAAGTAAACTATTCCGATCTCGATTAACCCACTTTAAGGGGTCGAAAAGGGGTTAAACGTTCCAAACGGGGGACATTCGAAAATCCTACTTCCCACATAGTCACAACTCTGAAAATCGGCACAAATATCAACAATGGTAAAAATAGAAAAAGTTAACTATTTCGATCTCGATTAACCCACTTTAAGGGGTCGAAAAGGGGTTAAACGTTCCAAACGGGGGACATTCGAAAATCCTACTTCCCACATAGTCACAACTCTGAAAATCGGCACAAATATCAACAATGATAAAAAAAGAAAAAGTAAACTATTCCGATCTCGATTAACCCACTTTAAGGGCTCGAAAAGGGGTTAAACGTTCCAAACGAGGAATATTCGAATGTCCTACTTCTCATTTCGTCACAACTCTAAAAATTGGTGAGAATATCAATAATGACAAACGAAGAAAAAGTAAGCTATTCCGATCTCGATTAACCCACTTTAAGGGGTGGAACAGGGGTTAAACGTTCCAAACGAGGGATATTCGAATGTCCTACTTCCCCTTTCGTCACAACTCTGAAATCTGGTGCAAGTATCAACAAAAACAAACGTATAAAAAGTAAGCTATTCCGATCTCTATTTACCCACTTTAAGAGGTCAAAAAGGGGTTAAACGTTCCAAACGAGCGATATATTCGAATGTCCTACTTCTCTTATTTTCACAATTCTGAAAACTGGTGTGAATATCAATAATGACAAACGCAGAAAAAGTAAACTATTCCGATCTCGGGTGGAAAAGGGGTTAAACGTTCCAAACGAGGAATATTCGAATGTACCACTTCCCATATGGTCACAACTCGGAAATTTGGTACAAATGTCAAAAAAGATTAAACATAGAAAAAGTAAACTATTCTGTTCTCGATTAACCAACTTTAAGGGGTCGAAAAGGGGTTAAATGTTCCAAACGAGGGATATCCGAATGTTCCTCTTCCAATGTAGTCATTTTTCTGATATTTTTTTGCAAATGTTAAAAAAATAAGTCATTCCAATATCGATTAACGAATTTTTAAGGGATGAAAAGACGACGCAACATGGAAACTATACGAGGATTAACTTAATTCCAATACAGCTACTACTTTGAAATTTAGAACTAAGAGCAAACATAAACACAATAAACTATTCCAGTTTACTATTCACAATTATAAATTTCGTTTAAAATGTCAACAAAGGAAAGTTCCTATTTTGATAAATCAATTTGTCGGGATCGAAATGGGAGCAAACGTCTGAAGTGTAGAATACATGAATGTCTTTTGATCGCTAAAATGCTAATGGTAAAATTTCGTAGCGCAGCACGGGTATTCAGCTAGTTATAGTATATAACCTTCTGATTAAACAGAGATTTAAAAAACAATCGTTTATTTTCTTAATTATTTTTTATTGATTGAAATTTAACAAGAAGAGTTCTGATAATATTTTTTACCAAAAGCTAACCTCTGTTCAATTTGAAGATTATCTACTACAACTTCATAAAAAAAAATTATGATATATGGCTGCTAATTAGTTAAAAAAGGGGCATCGAATTTTAAAATATCATGTTTAGAGAAAAACAAGGTTAAAGGTAAATGTCTTATATAGTTCACAATGATAGTTTCCTTTTTAAGACAAAATCTAACATACTTCTAATTTGAGAAAGAAACAGAAATTATGCAAAGAAAAAAAGAAACCTTAAACAATATGAAATAAAATTCAACGAAGCAAAAGAATCCAAGCGATTATTTTTAATGAATAGAGATAAGTAATGCATTTTGTTACTTTTTGTTAAAATTCATAATAGGCATGTGTTTGTTTAGTTTTTTTGTAAGCTCAACAACCTATTTTTGTGCACAATAACGGCTAATCAGGTCGGGACCTTCAGCTTAACGTAGATTCCTAACCCCAACGAGCATCCATACCTAAGCCAGGATTCGAATCCGACACCTTTGACATGCGAGGCCAGAGCGTTAACCACACACAGTACAAACAGGTTGACAGATATAGGAATATGTAAAAACAGCTAGTGATGTCTTCATTCCAGTGGTTAGTATTTGAACAGCAAATAATTTTCATGGAATTTAATATAAATAAGAAACTTTAAAATGTATTTTCTCAAAAGTTAAGTAAAGACGCACCCCTTTGCTTCCCTCAAATAAAAAACCCAAAGTCAAAATTTTGTTTTTAATTGTAAAGTTACTAAGTCCCCATAAATTAATACAGTACCATTAAAAAAATTATGGTGCTTACAGGACTCATCAGTAAATAAATGATTAAATAGTATGCAAACTCATTTTCATAAAAACATATATTCGTTAAAGCAAGGTCTAGACGCCATCAAGCAATCGCTTTTTAAAACATGGACAATCATATTTTTAAAGTAAGTAAATTGTTTTTAGCTCTGGGTGGTGTGGCATTTGAACAGTGTGGAGAAAAATGTGATAAATTGTAGATAATTTTACTGCCACAACAAACTGCCTGAAACAAATATCATTTGCTGCGTGTGACGTCATCGGTATTTTCTATGTCAACTGGAAGAAGAAGAAAACCGCTACTTATGGATTTTCGCAGACGATAGACGTATCCTTTAGAACTATCGTGTTAATGTTTATGTGGTGATGTAGTTCTTATTAATAGTTAACAAATGTTGTAGTCATCTTGTAAAAGCTTCGTTAAGAATTTAAATGTTGTGGATCGTTTTCGAAGCCAAGAAATTATTTCAATCACGGTTAAAGAACCTGAATTTTGTCTGCATTGTAATGCGACACCATTAGATAGCATTACATCTCCAGGAAATAAGCGTCTTATAATGTTTTATTTTATCGTATGGAAGACAGTACAGAAAGTAAAGAAGACTTTAAACAGAATATTATTTTTGAATGTAATTTTTGTTTAACGGAGTGGCAACGATGAAATACATATTTTTTCCAAACAATGCGTCGTTAAACATCTTAGAATAATATTACTACACACATTTTTTGCATATAATTGTGCATAGTGACGTATTTCTTTTAAAGTTCCATTTTATTTTATTTTTGTTAACAGCGATAAAACAGGTTAGAAAAAAGGTGGCAACACCCAAGTCAATAAGGAAATTTCGAAACCTTTCCATAACGTGAATGGTTGACTGGATTTTGCTAGATTTTGGGAGTTACTTTGAAAGGAGTTGAGAGCTTGTTTACTTTCGTTGTGCCTGAATTATTGCTGTATCCGAAGTTGTATGCACCAAAGCTCTTGCTGGATCTTGATAAGTCTGGATTCTCTGATAAATTTTATGAGCTTTCAAAAGAAGAATAAGTTATATTTTATAGTTACAATATTTTCGATAATGGACAATTACCACATGTTTTGTTAATATTTTCATTCAATTCTAAATGTTTCGAAAAGGCTATAAATACAAAAAAAAATTGCCTTAATTTGCAACCGAAGTTCGCTTGCTAGTTTTGGCAGGAAAAACGACACATGCTGCTCGAAATGAATGTGACGTCACTTCATCTGAAACAACTTGGCTTGAAACGCAGCATCGGAAATCAGTTTTGAAAGCTTCTCGCAAAAAGCCCCAACCCGTATGGGATATGGTATAGTCTACCTAACGGCACATCAGCTATTTGGCAGAAACCTCATGATAACCATAGAGAACGGAGGGATGCCGTGACGTCACAGCAATAACATACATTTTGATCGGACTGAGATAGTACGAAGTTTTCGGGCATTTTCTTTTTTTTAATATTTAAATAATTATTTTTTTTCAAAGAACTTTTGTTTGAATATTTGGAATCAGAGAAAAAAAAATTATTCATAAATATAAACTTATTTCGCTCGTTTTTAAAAAAATGCGGGTATTGTGCATTAGAAGCTTGCCTTGTTTAATAGAAAATTGTTGGTATTGGAGCGAGCTAACTATATTTTATGCGGATTATTACGAAATAATGTGTAGGGTGTAGTTCGTATTTCCCTCTAAAGACGCTTCTCGTTCTGAATCCATGAACTATTTTATGAAAAGAACATAGTCCGAGAGGCGACTGCAATTTTTTGGACCCCATCGAACATCATTCTGAATTTTTTTTATATAGAAATTGGAGAAAAGGGAGTAGATTAGGAATCTACTGGTCTGCCGTGGCAAAAATGGCCGAAACTGATCAATAATCGACTTGGAATGAGTTGGATTAAAATCTGATTGCCAAATATGTCATAACTTGATAAAAATAGAACAAACTTATTCGTCTGGCAACCCACTTCATTTTGATTTTCAATGAGAAAAAGCGCAAACGATTTCTGATCTTTGGCTCGGAAAACTTGTATCTTTTAAAAGTAAGCCAAATTGGCGACATCAGTTACGTCATACGTGACGTAATATTTTTTGCCAACTTGTCTCCCTTTTAATAGATGCAAGTAGACCGTCGCCAGATATCTGAATCGTCTGCAACCTTCTTAATTGAAAATTAAAGAGTGAGGGTCACCAAATAAAAACAAATGCTCATTATTTGGCAAGTTATGGCGCATTTGGCAATTGGATTTAGTTCAACTTATTAAAAGTCGTTTTTTGACCAGTTTGGACCATTTTTTCCATGGCAGACCAGTGGATTTGTAATCTACTCACTTTTCTCTAATTTCTATAAGAAATTCGATGAGGTCCAAAAATTGCAGTCGCCTCTCAGTCTAACACCAAAAAGGCGAAAAACTTTCGCCAAGAAGACACCAAAAATCACCATCATGTCTTCTCCTTCACAAAAAACAGTAACAGCATTTGGAGAATAGAACCCAAGTAATTTCTGCACATGTAACGTGATTATCCACCCTTAAGCCCTTAATTTATCATTAAACTAAATATAATTAGAGATTTTACCAAATATCTACATCATATACCATTATCTACACATTCTTCGTCATTATACCCGCTTGTTGGCTGTGGGATTAGCGCTCTGACCTCGCATGCCAAAGATGCTGGGTTCGAATCCAAATTTATACATGGATGCTTGTTGTGGTTCGGAATCCACGTTAAATGTAGACCTCATTAGTGGTTTTCGTGCATAAAAATAAGCCGCTGAAAGTACAAACCAACCAAGCTAGCCTTTTTCTTACAAGCACAATTTCGCACAACAAAAGAAAAAAAAAATCACCTGCTTACATTTTTAAAGTTAAATAAAAGCCAAGCACAATCAAGATTTGAACTTATTTCAAACCTTATCACGAAAATCTAAACAAGAATATTTTATCTTACACCTATCTACTTTTCCCAATACTCCTATCTTGATTATGCGGCGCAAGGCATCTCCAAAACTCAAAAGAAAAAGAATCGAGTTAACTTATAGTAAAGAATCGATTTTTTAAAATCAGAATCGAGTGAATCGGAAAAACCAACTCGAGTGATTGAGAAAATAGACTTGTGATCCACATAAAACAAAAAGTAAGATCGGATCGGGCAGAATCTGATGATCCGATTTTATCAAAGTAGACAATTTTTTTGCTGAACTAGATTCATTTTTTTGACATGTATTCGATTCAGCAATTTTCGGGCGTTTCATTACAGTCAAAACAATAAGAAAAAGTTCTACAAAGGAAACATTTTGAATACATAAATTTTTAATATGAATATCAATGTAAGAGTTGGTTGGTTTGTACGCTCAACGACCTATTTTTTTTTTTTTTTTTTTTTTTTTTTTTTTTTTTTTGCACAGTAACGGCTAACCAGCCCGAGACCTACAGCGCAATATGAATTGTGCACACCACAGCGAATATCCATTCGTAACTCAGGGTTCGAAGCCGGCACCTTTCGTATTCGAGTCTAGAGCGTTTACCATACGCGCAGTTGGTTCTATCAAAGACGTTAAAACAATAAATCTTTGTTGTTGTTGTTGTTTCTTATTCCACTTGATCTAGAACAAGTCTAGACCAAGTCCAAGAGACCGTACGCCCAAAGAAAGTCTCGAACCAGCGCAGGGTTTTTAAAGAGATCGCTCTTCTCCAAATCCAAACAGGAAAGCAGATGGTCCGGTGAAGCTTGATGGGAAACACACTTGAGGCACACAGGGTTGTCCCTGAACATATGCAAGTGTGCGAGTTAGTCTGGTGATGGTGGTTTGTAATTTCCTGTCGCCCTTCAGCTCCAGGGCAGCCGCAGGACGTTTTTGTTCATACCAGTCATGAGTTGGTGGAATCCTCCATGTCTTGCTGTTGTCGGCTCTGACCTTCAAGAAGTCCGGTGAAGCTTGATGGGAAACACACTTGAGGCACACAGGGTTGTCCCTGAACATATGCAAGTGTGCGAGTTAGTCTGGTGATGGTGGTTTGTAATTTCCTGTCGCCCTTCATCTCCAGGGCAGCCCCAGGACGTTTTTGTTCATACCAGTCATGAGTTGGTGGAATCCTCCATGTCTTGCTGTTGTCGGCTCTGACCTTCAAGAAGTCCGGTGAAGCTTGATGGGAAACACACTTGAGGCACACAGGGTTGTCCCTGAACATATGCAAGTGTGCGAGTTAGTCTGGTGATGGTGGTTTGTAATTTCCTGTCGCCCTTCAGCTCCAGGGCAGCCGCAGGACGTTTTTGTTCATACCAGTCATGAGTTGGTGGAATCCTCCATGTCTTGCTGTTGTCGGCTCTGACCTTCAAGAAGTCCGGTGAAGCTTGATGGGAAACACACTTGAGGCACACAGGGTTGTCCCTGAACATATGCAAGTGTGCGAGTTAGTCTGGTGATGGTGGTTTGTAATTTCCTGTCGCCCTTCATCTCCAGGGCAGCCCCAGGACGTTTTTGTTCATACCAGTCATGAGTTGGTGGAATCCTCCATGTCTTGCTGTTGTCGGCTCTGACCTTCAAGAAGTCCGGTGAAGCTTGATGGGAAACACACTTGAGGCACACAGGGTTGTCCCTGAACATATGCAAGTGTGCGAGTTAGTCTGGTGATGGTGGTTTGTAATTTCCTGTCGCCCTTCATCTCCAGGGCAGCTCCAGGACGTTTTTGTTCATACCAGTCATGAGTTGGTGGAATCCTCCATGTCTTGCTGTTGTCGGCTCTGACCTTCGAGAAGTCCGGTGAAGCTTGATGGGAAACACACTTGAGGCACACAGGGTACTCCTTTGGTCCATGAACATACCATATATAAATCTTTTAATAGTCATATTGAAGAACGGTATTCACTATTTTGGTTATTACTAATAAGTGATAGATTTTTTTTTTTAATTCAAAAGACATCAAAACAGATGTGCAAGATAGATTTAGAAAAAGGTAGTAAATAGATTTTGCAATAGCCAAAAATTTATATCAACCAAAATCAAAATAAACTAAATTATTTTTTGGCAAATCCGGTATTTGAAGATTACATACAACTTATATTTTAATTAAAATACAAATGTTAATCTATACGTTTGAAACTGAGTCGTCTGCATAGGCGTAACGAGGGAGGGGTTTTGGGGCTTCGAAGAAATTTTCTCAAGAAATTTTCCTTATCCCGTAGATTTGAAGAATGATTTGAAAACTTTTTTAATAAGATTTTTTTTAAAAAAATTACTCTCTCGTCCCCTCCACTCCCACTCCCCTTCTCCTTAATGTCATTGGTGTAGCGAGTCTGTATTTTTTGAACCCCCCCCCCCCCTTTCAACAACTCTAGTTAAGCCTATTGTCGTCTGTACGTCTGAACCTTATACAAATCCACAGTTTTGTACCAAGAGGTACGAAATTTGTACATAGAAGCTTTAGTGCATGGATATTGTAGAAAACAGCTTTTAAATTCGATTAAAAGTTGCTTTTATTAAAATTTAATGACATGAAAAAAAAATGAATTGGCAACGATATATTTTTATTACAACAGAATAAAGCCAAAAGTTATTTTAATTTAACCTTGTTATTTTTCTGATAATTTTTATGTGTAACAATCGTTTGTCCGATTAGTGGTTCGAATATAATTAAAATGTCCCATATAATTACAGTAAATTGACTCTTCACGCATGCGCGGTTTTAACGTAATGCTAACCTAGTAATCTGAATGTAAACAAAACAGCTAAAATTATTGATATTCACCGAAAACTTTTAAATCATTTTGACGTTTGTTAACTTTTCTTTTTATTTCCAGGTATAAATATTTATTCATTTTCTTTATCCAGAAATCAAAAGTCCTTCTTTTGATAGTTTAAATTTTTTGTATAGTGTTTTTGTACAGCGCATCCAAGTTCCATATCATTTAATCTAGATTTGAATACATTTTTTGTATTATACATGTTTTATTATTTACACCAGACTATCTGACAATTTACACCAGAAGCGTAATATTTCATTTGCAATTTTCTTTCTTCGGTGTTTTATTTTGGTCGTGATTATGAAGTTGATAATGGACTACTTTTTTTCTCTGTGTGCCAAAAAATGTTGAAGAATACAACATTTTTTTGGTTTAGGATGTACTATAAAATATTTCTTTGGTGCGATTTTGTTTGGTGCTTTTCTACAAATAAATGTGGTTTCCCGCAACGGTTGCTACTTTCAGTTATATTTTAATTTTATTATTATTTATATTTTAAATAAATTAGTTACTAATTCGTTAACCGGTTACCAGAAAAAAATCGCCAAAGGGACCTAAATAATTCAAACTAACAACTTTCAAATAATTTATAATTTCTCTATTTAGAATTAGCGATACATTTACGAGCCATTTATATGGGTAACCATTTAGGCTTGACACCAGCTGGTAACCGCCTAACGAAAAAATACCCTTAATATTTATATTTTAACTTAATCTTATTGTTATTGTTATTTATGTTTTATTTTTCTTCTAGTTACCTTGCTTTTGATTTTTACAATTTTTCTGATCGATAAATGAAAAGAACGCCAAATATCCATTACTAAATTTTTTTCACTTTTCTTAAATGTCAACTACTACGTCTTTCAACGGGTCCCCAGCTAATTGGGTCCACGCAGCTTGTATTTAATTCATAAAATACATTAATCTGACTCTTTCAGTACATTTATTCATCGTCTGCATTCATTAGTTAAATCGAAATCGATTTTTTCACATCTACAGTGCTGCCATCTACTGTATACCAACACAACTACCCAATATTTGTTTGCTATTCCTGAATATTTTAGCATCGGTTTTCAAGCCCAATACTCAATGTAAAATTGTAAATAAGTTATAAATCCGATACGGAAGTCGTGACCTTTAAATTGATTTATATCATTTCACAATTAGGTTATGTATAAAGAGTGACAATGATACAGTCACAAAAAAAAAACATAGTTCAGAAATAATATATCAGATTTGATTCTAAAACGCAGGTAATTTACAATACCACCACAGCTAACTACACGGCTTTAATTATTTTAAACAAAATCAAACTATTATAGGATAAAATGTCCAGAAATAACTTTGATATTTGGTACAAATGTCAGCAAGGACATGCATAGAAAAAGTAAGCCATTTCTATATCTAATAACCAACTTTAAGGGGTCAAAAAAGTGTCAAACGTTCCAAACGTGGGATATTCAAATCTTGCCCTTCCAAATGCAGAAACAACTCTGATATTTGGTACTAATGTCAACTAGTACAACATAAAAAAAGCTAGCAGTTTCAATTTATATTAACCAACTTCAAGTGTTCAATCCTTACAAATGAGGAATGTTCAAATCTCGCACTACCAATGCATTAATAACTCTGACATCTGGTACAAATGTCAACAAGAACAAACATAGTAAAAATAAGCTTTTTCGATTGGTTGTTTTCAGATTATCTGGCACCGTCAGCAAAACGAGGGCTATAATGCTCCGAAACATTCGTCATTAGACAAACCAACATACATTTACAAACACCCATGCCTAACACGGGACTAGGAACCCGCAACCTCGCGGTCTAGAAGCTAGCACGCTAACCACTATACCGTTTGATCGGCATCGCTGAATTCTAAGTTGTTGTTACTGTAGCTTGTGTTGAAGCTTGATAGTGTTTGCACTGTTCTTCGATTAAATTTTGTGTGCCTTTGAAGAGCGAATAAATAATAGTTTTTATCTAATAAAAACTGTGCCATCATTGCCTCTGTAGAAAATTCATAACAGTATGTTCCGAAAAAGGAATATCGAACTGTTGGTTGGTTGTTTTCAGATAATCTGGCGCCGTCAGCAAAACGAGGGCTATAATGCTCCGAAATATTCGTCATTAGACAAGCCAACATACATTTACAAACACCCATGCCTAACACGGGACTAGGAACCCGCAACCTCGCGGTCTAGAAGCTAGCACGCTAACCACTATACCGTTTGATCGGCATCGCTGAATTCTAAGTTGTTGTTACTGTAGCTTGTGTTGAAGCTTGATAGTGTTTGCACTATTCTTCGATTAAATTTTGTGTGCCTTTGAAGAGCGAATAAATAATAGTTTTTATCTAATAAAAACTGGTGCCATCATTGCCTCTGTAGAAAATTCATAACAGTATGTTCCGAAAAAGGAATATCGAACTGTTGGTTGGTTGTTTTCAGATTATCTGGCGCCGTCAGCAAAACGAGGGCTATAATGCTCCGAAACATTCGTCATTAGACAAGCCAACATACATTTACAAACACCCATGCCTAACACGGGACTAGGAACCCGCAACCTCGCGGTCTAGAAGCTAGCACGCTAACCACTATACCGTTTGGTCGGCGAATATCGAACTGTTAATATTTGTACCAAAATTTCGATATTAACAAAGACAAGCATATGAAAAGATGTGGCTTAACCAATTTTCAGGGGTCGAAAAGGGATCAAAAGTGCGATATGTAAAGTGCTTGTATGTCTTTTGATCTCCAAAATGCACTGCGCATTGCATAATTTCAAAGCTCGGATATCCACAGTGTAGGCTTTGTATGACAACCCTCATTTAAAATTATAGCTTCGGTTTTCAAACTAAATATTTCGCGCCATATTTTCAACTCACTCGACCCAAATAGAAAACAACGAATCTTTAAATGTTCAAATAGAATACCGCCCCATCCATCAACAAGTGTCCCAACGCAGAGATTAAGGGACAAGCTCGAAATTTCGAGCATGGTCCATATTCGAAATCTAATTCCAAACCTAACTGAATTCTAGATTGAAAAATGGGATTTGTTGCCAGATTTGTTTCCCTCCAATTTGAAATCAGGAGGAGGGAGAAACGTTGATCCTGTCTGTAATTCAGTTTAAAGTATTCAGCCGTGATTTGCTGGTTTGTTTATGCACTAATAATTTTGTTTATGTCCAAACCAAAGTTTCATCCCTTTTCGACTCTCTGGGATCTCGATATTTTAATGGAGTTGTTCAAAATTCGATTAGTTTTCAGAAATAGGACAAACAGATTTTAAAGCCTAGATCATAGGATGCCTATAGGAAATTTCAGAAAGGTTGTTGGAGAGACAAGAAAAAAAAATTTAAATCGCGGTTCAAAACCCCATCTGGCTACATTTTCCAAAGTTCAACGAAAATTACCCAAAATTTAAGTGTTTCGGATAGTTAGAACTCTCTAAATTGCCATTTAGTTTAAATAACAAATTAAATTTAAATATTCCTCTTAAATTCTAGATTTATATTTCCTCTTTAGTTCTGTCTTCACTTCAAAAATTAATTTACTTAAATTTTAAAGATGATGTAAGCCATATAATTATACGCCAATTCGTTGTACCTTTACCTAACCTATAATAATCATTATCAGTTAAGCCTAACATGTCTGACAAAATGAAAACCGAAACAATTGCAAACCTGTTTTGGCGACTTGGCAAATATATCTGAACCTTAAAAAGTAGTTTATCGCCTCTGTTGCCATATTGTAAAATGAAAAAGAAGTTATTTTAAATTAATTAAAAACAGAGGGAATTATTTAATAAAGTTCAAACTAGTGTAGGATTTAAAGTCGAAACATTGCGAATCATGAAAAGCAATTCGTTTCAAAATCCACAGCTTAGTTAGGTCTAGTAGTTTGTCTAAAATTTAACATCAAAAACGGGCCATACTAAACTCCACATTAACTTAACATCACTTAGACGGTAAATCTTTACCGTGCTCATAGGAATTTAATCCATTTTGGCGGAATTAAGGCACCATGGGAAGCTCAGTCCAGCAACCCTGTAGAGAAGAAAAGGCTATAAGGTTTGGCTAGCATTATGCCTTCACGCCGCCAAAATGGATGAATTTCCTATGAGCACGGTGAAGATCTACCGTCTAAGTGATGTAAAGCTAAGTTGGAGTTTAGTATAGAACTCGACATTTTTATGCTTTTAGAAATTTCAATAAGTTCAACCTCCATTGTTTTTTTTATTCTATGCACTCCAGTTTTTCTTTTTCCGTTTAAAGATGTAGCCTTTTAATGTGTTCTAAACATCTCCATCTCCGAAATTCCCATAGAAATGCTATAAAAGTTGAAAAAAGAAAACCTTTAAGACAGAGTTCTCTGTCCTTGAGCATCGTTCATCAACTATTGATTTTTCCCTGTTTTACGCGCAAGAAAGGATAGCGCAATGTTTATCAAATAACCTCTTTTCTGGCTTATGTAAAAATAGTTGCAATATAAATATGAAAACAGTAAATAACACCATTTCTTATAGACTGAGAGGCGACTGCAATTTTTGGAACCCATCGAACATCATTCTGAATCTTTTATAGAAATTGGAGGGGTAGATTACGAATCCACTGGTCTGCCGTGACAAAAATGGCCGAAACTGGTCAATAATCGACTTTTAATAAGTTGAACAAAATTCAATTCCCAAATGCTCCATAACTTGCCAAATAATGAGAAATTTTTTTTTTTATTTATTTGGTAACCCTTACTCTGTAATTTTCAATTAAGAAGGTTGCAGACGATTCGGATGTGTGACTATAGCTTACTTGCATCTTTCACAAATGAACCAAATTGGCAATAACCATTACGTCACTCATGACGTAACTGATGTCGCCAATTTGGCTTACTTTTAAAAGATACAAGTTTTCCGAGCCAGAGATCAGAAATCGTTTGCGCTTTTTCTCATTGAAAATCAAAATGCAGTGGGTTGTCAGACAAAAAAAATTATTCTCTTTTTGGCAAGTTATGACATGTTTGGCAATCGGATTTTAGTTCAAATCATTCCAAGTCGAGTTTTGATCAGTTTCGGCCATTTTTGCCACGGCAGACCAGTGGATTCGTAATCTACTCACTTTTTTCCAATTTCTATGAAAAATTCAGAATGATGCTCGATGGGGTCCAAAAATTGCAGTCGCCTCTCGGACTATTATCAAATTTGAAGGCAATGACCATTATTATATTGTAATTGAATGTTGTTCGTTTAAAGATGTCCATATGTTGTGTTCATAGACAGTATATTAAAAGAGTATGATAACATAGTCAACCTATGCATAAATTAAAGTATCCCTTGAAGAAATCCAGCCAAAGGATAATAAATGCTTAATACTGATTTAATGATATAGTAGGAATAGTTGGCGAGGTTTTGGCGGAGGAATGTGTTTGGAAGCCATTCCTCAACTTCACACTGGTACTCTTTTTTTTTCTTTCTTTCTTTTGACGGAATTCCTGAAGAAATGCTGATTGCCTCGTTCGCTGTTGGGACTTACAATATCCTTAGCAATGAATTATTCTCCATCCATTACTCAAACGTCTGTAGCGACTAAAATGGTACAAAAACTCGACTTTGATTGAGTTGAGATAATTGAGTTGATGCATGTATATTACAGCACTGTTTCAACGCAAAACTGTACTTCAATACAGATACAAAAAAAAAAAAAAAAAACTGCACAATTTAATGACACAAAAAAAATAACAGATAATATAACCCATAAAAACAGAATTTTTTAAAAAATCTTTTGTATGTATTGTCAATTTTTGTATTCATTGATACAGCGCCGATATCAAAAACATTTCTATCAGCAAAATGTGCGGCAAACTACGTTTCAAAATTTAAAAATGAACGGGAATTTGTGCTCTCACATCCAAATATCATTTATTTATACGGATTAAGGTAACTTTTTATTTATTTATTAAAAAAAAAAAAAAAATTGGTAACAGGATAGAGCCTCAACAATGATCCGGTTCAATATTTCAACACGATTTTATAAGTATTCCGTAAAAGTGACCTTTTAGTGACAGTGACAACCCCCAAAATTTTATAGAATGCATAGTCATTGACATCGAACCTTTCTGCCAAGTTTCAGCCCGATTGGATGACGGCAGGGTGCTTAATTACAAACAAAATCAACAAACAAAATCGTAGTTAATATAAAGGATTTGAAAATGGTTAAACTTTCGTCCAGTAAAGGTTGACGACTCCTTCACTGAATATCCACAATTTTTAATCCAATAACACTATACTAAACTTCAACTTAACTTGACATCACTAGACGGTAGATCGTCACAGTGCTCATAGGCAATTTATCCATTTTGGGCGCGTGAAAGCATAATGCTCGCCAAACCACAACCCTGTAGAGAACAAAAGGCTGTAAGGTTTGGCGAGAATTATGGCTTCACTACGCTAAAATGGATTAAATGCCTATGAGCACGGTGAAGATCTATCGTCTAGTGATGTCAAGTTAAGTTGGAGTTTAGTATAGTTGGAGCCATGATGTGTGTCGGAAATGCCTGCTTTTTGCAAATGCGTCATCAAGAGTGTTACTGGTTGTCCTTTGCGCATGCGCGGCGAGAGCCACTTTCTTGCTCAGTCGGCCTCTTCTGTCTAGGCGCTACTATTCTGTAACGGCCAGTGTAGCTGTATATTATATTATTTTAATCGAATTTAAAGGTGATCCTCTTTTTGCATGGTGTCTTGTTCCCGAGTTTACACGTATAGACACAAGTTTTAGTAGTGTTAAAATTAGAGACTTTAACATTAGATTGGTTGTATTCAGATTATGTGGCGCCGTCAGCAACACGAGGGCTATAATGCGCCGAAACATTCGTCATTAGACAAGCCAACATACATTTACAAACACCCATGCCTAACACGGGACTCGAACTCGCAGTCTAGAAGCTAGCACGCTAACCACTATACCGTTTGGTCTGCACTTTAACATTAGAGATTTCAAATATATTTAACCGGACAAGTAGCAATTTTAAAAATTATACCGCCAATGAATCATTTTAGACTCAAAATAAATTGGATGCTAAATATATTCATTTTATAAGAACCAAAGTTTTTTAAGTTTAGTTGAAGAATATGTATCACTTTAACAATCGCAAATATTACAATTTTGTAAAACCTTGAAGTACTTTTACGTAGCATGATTAATCTTCAACTGTCAGTGGAAGAAAATAGAATACGCTTTTAATATTCCGAAGAAATGGACCAAAGTGATGATTCCTGGAGAAAAACACGTATTTTTATTAAATCTTTTATATTAACGTCGATTTTGTTTGTGGGTATAGGGGGGGGGGGGGAATCTGCGGAGGCCTAATTAACCCCCTTTTGCCATCATCCAAACGAGCTGAAACTTGGCAGATAGATGCGATGTTTATGATAATACATTCTATCAAATTTTGGGGCTGCAACTCTCACTAAAAGGTCACTTTTACATACGCTTCTACAATCGTTTCGGAATACTAATTAATCCCTTTTAACCGATCATTTGTTGAAATTCTTTCCTGCTGCCAAAAAAAAATTTAATAAAAATAAATAAAAGATATGTGTTTTTATTGCCTTACGTCAGACTTATCAGCTTTCGTAGATTGTTGACTCGTTGTATACGACAATGTAGTCAATCAAGTGTTTTGGGGGGGAAAAAAGAAGTTAGTAAACAGTTCGGAATGGATCGTATGATCTTAGTGGTCAAACACTATGAAAACTCGATTTGAACTTAAGAAGTTGCTATTGCACGTAAAAATTGGCAATACATATAAAAATTTTAAATTAAAAACTTTGTTTTTATGTGTTATATTATATAGACTTTGGACACTAATTTCCTTCATACGTTGCTCCTATCCCAAATTGACAAATATGGTTGCTATAACAACCGGCATCAACCGGACTACCCGGCGAGAGCCATTCCACTGATATAGGAAGTACGTATCATTGTAGAATACAAATAAACCTTCAAATAAAAAAAATTCCAATATGGAAATAGAGATTGTGAGGAAAATCGATATAAGAGGAATTGTCAGAAAATGCAGGAAAAGTAATAATACAGATTGTGTATGAAAACATCTACATTTTAAATTTGAGCGTTTTTCAATGCTCCGATAGTAATAAAAATGGATGGATTTTTTTTTACGTAAATAAGTTTCCGAATTTATTGCCAAGGTCAACAAAATCCGATTATACTTATGTAATATTTATATCCGATAGAGATTGTGATCAAAATCTTTAGAGCCGTTTTTTAGCAATTGGTAAAAAACATGATTTTTACTTTTAATTAACCATATGTATATATAGATAGAAAAATGAATGTATAGAATTCGGTCTTTTTTTTTTCAAAGACTCTTACAATAATTATTGCAAAAAATATCGCCAAACTAACATAGTGAAACTGAAAGTTGTGCTATGTTCCACACCCTTAGTTTCTCATGTTTTCGTGTACTTACTTTCATTACCCTATGCTAACATATGTGTAATTGAAAGTAAAAAGTTACATGAATAAAATGTCTTCGTTTGTGTCCCTGGTCAGCATAACTCCCGAACGTATTGACCACCAACGTCCAACTTTAGCATACTTTGTAACGGTGACCATGAGTCAACGACTAGTTTTTCCTCTGTTTCATTTAACAAAAGATAATGTAATATTTATCGTGTGAAATAATTATCACAGAAATATATTACCAAACCTGCAAAAAATTTTAATTAATTAACAAAATATGTTTTAGTGAAAATTTAAAAATAGAAACTGAAAATTCTTTTAAGGTGTTCTAAACATCCCCACCTCCAAAATTCCCGTAAAAATGCTTCAATTGCATAAAAAGTTGAAAAACGAATGCCTTCGACGCAGAGTTCTCTTTCCTTGAGCATAACCTCATCAACGATCGATTTTTCTTCTCCCCTCAATTACACTTATAAGAAAAGGTAATACAAAAATTATTGAAAAAGTATTTCGCCAAAATCATCTATTTGGGGAAAAAAAAATTTTTTTAAAGACCTATACAAGAATTATGGTAAAAATATCGCCAAACTGGCCATTTTTTCTAAGTGAATGATTAAAATATAAAAACGGTAACTGATACAAATTCATTTCAGTATTATAGTATAATTGAAAGTTGTGCGATGTTCCACACCCCTAGTTTTTATAGCTTTTTGACTGTGGAACTTCAACTGAAATCCCCTTATAATCTACGTGACAGCTTTTATCAGGTATTTAAGACAGCAGTCTTCAAAATAAAGGATCTTTAGTTCAATATCTATAATAAAGCATCTTAAGTTCGCTAATTTTAACTACTTTTGAAAAAGAACACCGACAAAATTTCTTATGAACAGAACGTTAACCCAATCTAACTTTACTATACCTCCACCACTTCCCAAATCATTACTTACCATCCTTAGAGTCATCTTTGAATACTTTCTTGAACTGTTAACATACTTAAAATCTCTTTAATTCATCTCAAAAATTTCTTCAACTACTCCCGTTCATTTTCAGCAGAACTTGCTGATAATTAGTACAGAGAGTCTGTAAGAGTCAGTTACAGATGAAGGAATCGGTCTCTTAAATATATATCGCAGAATCTTCTTCACCAGTACATTTTTTCGGCATGTCTGACATACCAAATTGCGTCGTCACCAAGAGATGGATGATAAATGGAAGGCATTCAGCGACGTTAATGATAAGGTTAACGGGAAAAAGTCAATTTTTCCTCTTTGGAATTGGGAATGCAAGATTCTGGCCTGGAAGTATAGTCCTGATTAACCTGATATACCAGAAATAAAGAAGTTTAGAAAAAAATGGGTTCCTGACTTGTTAATTGGGTAAGGTAATCAGTTAGTGATTCATTGGTAATTAAGACTTTTAGTTCGGATAGTTTAATTCTTAAATTGTGTAATTGAATAGGGTATGATGGAGGATCGACCAGTTTGGATATTTTGGATTGACGAGGGTAATTACTTTTTTTTTTTTGGGAGAGGGGGGGGGGAGTTGATCAGAGTTTGATATTGTATTCTGTTGATGGTTTAATGGAACTTTATTTAGAAAGGAAAAAGGCTTTAAAAGATGGTCGGTCTGGGAATAAATCGTATCCCGTAGATCCTTCATAGTACATAATGAAATTTTTTGAAATCTTTAGTTTTAATCATCAACATACAACGAAAGAAATTTTGTGAAGTAGATGCTAACATCTTTAAAACGGTCATAATTTATATTTTTTATAGTTTAAGTCTAACCTTTTACTTAAAAGTACAATACATAAATGTACTACTATTTTACCCCTACATAGAATACAACAGATTTTCCTACATAGAGTACCCTCTATAATGTAGAGGATACTCTATGGATGATACGTCGACTATGTATATTCTACATAGTGACTTCTCGAAAAAGTTTAAATACATAGTCTTCTCTCACGACCAAACGGTATAGTGGTTAGCGTGTTAGCTTCTAGGCCGAGAGGTTGCGGGTTCGAGTCCCGTGTAAGGCATGGGTGTTTGTAAATGTATTTTGGCTTGTCAAACGATGACTGTTTCGGCGCATTATAGCCTTCGTGTTGCTGACGGCGCCAGATAATCTGAAAACAACCAACCATAGAGTGGTCACTCATAGAGTCTTCTCTATATCTCTTTCATAGAGCTCCTCTTCATAGACACTGTCTCATCACAAAGTATCTTCTCTATATAGAGTACCTTCTCTAAAACCAAAATTTAAAAAAAAAAAAAAATGCAACTTCAATTATAAAACAAGTTACACAATGTGTAATTTTGAAGCACTTTTCATCAGAAGCGGCCTATACATTGTGCAACGTATAATGGACAATTCCAGGATTTTTTTAAAAAAACGATTCTTTAAGGGGTTCCAGTACCGAAATTTTTTCAAAAATCCCAAATTTTTTTTTATGATTTTAAAAAATAGTTCATACATTCCCGAAGAGAATGATGTTTTTATCTTATTCCCCCGGTGATTAGAACGCCACAAAATTACCTGTTATTTAAACATCACTAATGGGCGTAACACCTTGAAGCGTCTGCTTAAAGTGCGTTTTTCGAACACTAGTGTTTTTCACAGATGTTGCATATTCAAATCGATATATCTCCAGAACCATTAATAATTGGCTATTCAAATTTTTGGAGCGTTTAATTTATATAGTTTTAAATATTGTGTCTTCACAGAATTTTATTTTTTTTAATTCTGTTTTAAAATATAACATTTAGCGTAAAAGATAACATAAAAAAAAGCAAAAATTTCAATATTTTAACTTTGAGAATTTTTTTAATTTTTTTTTTATTCACCTATCAAAATTCTGTGAAGACAAAAATTTCTTTATATAATTATGTATTACATAAAGCTTTCACTTTGAAAATAAAATTATTTTTTCTTGACTTATATCAAAATACGCAAACATCAATTATTAGGGATTTTTCTTGGTTTTTAATTTTTTTTTTTTTAAATAACTAAACACAATATTTAAAAAAACATTTTCTCAAAGATACATAAATAGTATCTTATACATAAAATAAATTTTTGACATAAAAATGTACATAAATAAAGTTTTTTTTATTTTCGGTACCGGACCCCCTTAAAAAAAAAATTCTTTCCGAAGCTGTATGTACCGAAGTCCGAAACCTTTGTCGAATATTGATAGTGATTTTACTGTCAGGAGAAGTTGTGTCAGCCTTCGATGGAAGAATGAATAATACTTTTTATTTAGTAAAAACTGTGTCATAATTTCCTCTGGGAAAATAACTACTAAAGATGAGCCATTGTTAAATTCAACAATTTTCATTCAATAACATATTCTTCTATTATTCTCAAAGTTACTCAGTATAATATTTGAATACTTTTGAATACTTCAACACGAAATTTTTATTTTTTTTAAAAAGTTCAAAAAAATTATGACATTTTAAAAATATGTTTTAAAAATTGTATAATATTTTAGACAAATTATTTTTTTTTTCTAAAAAATAAAAAGTATGCTACTTAACATTTATTCCTTGTGTTAAAGAAAGTACTTAAATACATTAGAGAAAACGTGTTAACTATCATTCTAAAACATTGACAGTATAATATTTGGATACTTTTGAATACTTCAACACGAAATTTTTATTTTTTTTTAAAAAGTTCAAAAAATTAATACATTTTAAAAATATGTTTTAAAAATTGTATAATATTTTGGACAAATTATTTTTTTTCTAAAAAATAAAAAGTATGCTACTTAACATTTATTCCTTGTGTTAAAGAAAGTACTTAAATACATTAGAGAAAACGTGTTAACTATCATTCTGAAACATTGACAGTATAATATTTGGATACTTTTGAATACTTCAACACGAAATTTTTATTTTTTTTTAAAAAAGTTCAAAAAATTATGACATTTTAAAAATATGTTTTAAAAATTGTATAATATTTTAGACAAATTATTTTTTTTCTAAAAAATAAAAAGTATGCTACTTAACATTTATTCCTTGTGTTAAAGAAAGTACTTAAATACATTAGAGAAAACGTGTTAACTATCATTCTAAAACATTGACAGTATAATATTTGGATACTTTTGAATACTTCAACACGAAATTTTTATTTTTTTTTAAAAAGTTCAAAAAATTAATACATTTTAAAAATATGTTTTAAAAATTGTATAATATTTTGGACAAATTATTTTTTTTCTAAAAAATAAAAAGTATGCTACTTAACATTTATTCCTTGTGTTAAAGAAAGTACTTAAATACATTAGAGAAAACGTGTTAACTATCATTCTGAAACATTGACAGTATAATATTTGGATACTTTTGAATACTTCAACACGAAATTTTTATTTTTTTTTAAAAAAGTTCAAAAAATTATGACATTTTAAAAATATGTTTTAAAAATTGTATAATATTTTAGACAAATTATTTTTTTTCTAAAAAATAAAAAGTATGCTACTTAACATTTATTCCTTGTGTTAAAGAAAGTACTTAAATACATTAGAGAAAACGTGTTAACTATCATTCTGAAACATTGACAGTATAATATTTGGATACTTTTGAATACTTCAACACGAAATTTTTATTTTTTTTTAAAAAAGTTCAAAAAATTATGACATTTTAAAAATATGTTTTAAAAATTGTATAATATTTTAGACAAATTATTTTTTTTCTAAAAAATAAAAAGTATGCTACTTAACATTTATTCCTTGTGTTAAAGAAAGTACTTAAATACATTAGAGAAAACGTGTTAACTATCATTCTGAAACATTGACAGTATAATATTTGGATACTTTTGAATACTTCAACACGAAATTTTTATTTTTTTTTAAAAAAGTTCAAAAAATTATGACATTTTAAAAATATGTTTTAAAAATTGTATAATATTTTAGACAAATTATTTTTTTTCTAAAAAATAAAAAGTATGCTACTTAACATTTATTCCTTGTGTTAAAGAAAGTACTTAAATACATTAGAGAAAACGTGTTAACTATCATTCTAAAACATTGACAGTATAATATTTGGATACTTTTGAATACTTCAAAGCAAGTTTATAATTATTATTTTTTTTAGTTCAAAAAATTATGATTTTTTAAAAAATTTCTAAAATTTTAGATGAATTATTATTATTTTTTTAAAGTATGGTACTTAAAATTTTTTCCTCGAGGAAAAAGTACTTAAATACATTAGAGAAACAAGTTTAAACAATTTAAAGCATTTATATTAAGTAAATTTTAAAAGCTATGTGCCCCCAAACATAAAAAAAAAGACCTGCATTTTGCGAATTTCAGATTTGAATTTGAAAAACACGACTTACATACCAACATTTTGCTTAGCTAAAACAATTATTAAAAAAATACTTCGAAATAAGATATAATTGCAAATAAGGCATCATATTTTAAAGAGAACTATTTAAATTTTAATAAACAACACTAAAACTCAAAACCAATAATCCGAAAATATTCCTTAAAATAATTCAACTCTGTTGCAAATAAACCCAATCAGTTATAAAATTATTCAACACGAAATAGCAAACGATACGAAGATGTGAAAAAGTTACAAGGAAATTCCTAAATGAAACGCTCACACTTCCAACTTCCACTGTTTAATCTTTTTTTTTTCTAACAAGGTGCTAATACATATTCACTATACATCAACAAACTTCAAAAGCATCCGTCGCAGACAATTTCCGTTACGATGAAGATCACGATTCGAACAAAACGTTCCTTTGGAGTTTTTCTTGGAAGACGATCTGAAAATTCCATTTGGGAGTCACTTTAAAATTCTATCGCACTGTATCTCTTACAAGTGCATTTTTTGTTTGCTTAAAGACTTTCTTTTTTTTTTTTTTAAGTGAGAGAGTAACTTGGAAATCGGGCTTTGTTTTATTTGAAGTTAATTAGTAAGGAAAAGTCATGGAGCATCTGCGCTTTTTGAAAGTGTAAAAAAGGAAAGTTAAAAGGCAATGTCTGGATTTTGTTTCATTATACTATTCGGCACTTTGTAGATTGTTTTCAAAGGTAATTATAGTAACTACATTTACATTTAAAATTATTAATACGTATAGGATAAAGTAGAAGAAAAATTAGTACAATTCTGCTAATTTTAAGAATTATGTGAGTTAATTGTAAATGGCAAAACTATTTCTCTTCTTTTTAAATTTTTTATATTAACATCGATCAACCTGCGGAATCTTAATTAACCCACTTGGAGTCATCTGATCGCGTTGAAGCTTGGGAGATAGATTCGAAGTCGATGACAATGCATTTAGAGACTAATACATTTTACAGCAATTTTACTCTATTACAAGATAAAACGAGTATTAATACCAAAAATTTAAATAATTCCCCAAAAATTTTTACTTTTTAAATACAATATTTAAAATGTTACTCTTCAAAGTGTACATCATAATGGAAATTACAATGGCTGCAGCTCATAAATCATAAACTATTTGATTTTTCCTCTTAACTTAGCCATTTTTTAGTCTCCCTTCGTTAATTAAAGTATGCAGTACTACTTGTAAGTAGAATTTTCAATATTTGAGTAATATAAAATGTATTTACTGCTTTATTATTATTATTATTTTTATTATTATTATTATTTTTATTATTATTATTATTGTTTTTATTATTATTGTTTTTATTATTATTATTTTTATTATTATTATTTTTATTATTATTATTTTTATTATTATTATTTTTATTATTTTTATTATTTTTATTATTATTATTATTATTACTATTATTTTTATTACTATTATTATTATTATTTTTATTATTTTTATTATTTTTATTATTATTATTATTATTACTATTATTTTTATTACTATTATTATTATTATTATTATTATTATTTTTATTACTATTATTATTTTTATTATTTTTATTATTATTATTTTTATTATTATTATTATTATTTTTATTATTATTTTTATTATTATTATTATTATTTTGAAAACTTATGTACACAGTTTAAATTCTATTCAAACTTAACAACAATACGAGTTTTTTATGTTCTTATTCAAAATCTTTTTTTTATTTTAGGTAAAAAATGCTGATAACTAATTTAAATAAATTTTCTAAAAAGTTAATCTCTAATTATTGAAAGCTTTAATTTACAAAATAATTATGTCTCTCATTTTACCTTTTTACCCCACCATTTCAAGTTTATTTTTCATACATATTCAAATGAAATTTAATCTTGAAATAAAGATACAGTGCTCATTATTTATCGATGCAAAATTAATAAAAGGAATAAAAAATCTAAAAAAAAAAAATTTGATTTTATTCAGAAATTTATATACTTTGTATTTTTAAATTACACGAATCCTCATAATAGAAAATCATATTTTCCAGTAGAGTTTTTTTTTAATTAACAGGCATTTGAATGAAAAAGTATAAAATGTTCTTTTATTCACTAGGCAATTAATATAAATATTTAAATTCCCGAAGTAAGATAAATCAATTAAACTAAAATATTCCATTAAAATGTGGTAAAAAGTTTCTAAAGCAGGAAAATGCAATATTTTTTCAGATTGAACTGAAAACAAACTTATGAATAATTAAAATAAGAAAAAAAATGTATCATATTAAATTTTGCTTTAGCTTTTTGACTGCCTTTAAAAACTCTCGACTGTATAAATTAGTTTTCTTATGAAAGAAGCAAAGTGGATTTCAAACCAAATTGGGTAAAAGAAATTTGATTCTCATATTTAGATTGTAATTGAGAATAGATTTTCAAATACTTTATGTATTATTAAATAGTAGGCATACAGGTGTTTTTTCGAACAATCACTTTTCTTCCATTGTACAAATTCAAATTAGTTAAATGATATCCCAATTTAACATTAAAGGCATACGCTTTTAGTAAAAAGTTTATTTACAGTTAGGCTTTGAGTTATTCATTTTAAAATCAAAATGAATAAAAAAAGAAATAGTAATAATGATTTAGTAAGTTGCGATAGTATACAGTAAATTACTACACTGTAAAATATCGCAGTTTAAAAAAGTTGAGGATACCTAAGATAATTTAAATTGGTCTGCAAAATAATCTTGCATATTATTTCACGGAGGTGTTTTTCAGTGACGATCGCTTTTTTCCCTTTTATACAAAACCGTAATTTATAACACCAAGTAAAGGCTAAACCATTCGGGGCGATTAGCTTACTTTACAACTGCACATTATGCGATTTCTTTAAAAATCAAAATGAAAAAGAAGAAATAGTCAAAACAGTTTGGGAAGTTGAGATAGTATACAATAGACGGCAGCACTAGAGAAAACAAAAATCCCCATTTAAGTACGCTAAAGAAACCTAAACAACCTTATTCTTTCAACAATAGATTGCAAAATCTAACTTTGATAAACAAACAATTCAAGCTCCAAGTGATTTCAATACACAGCCCACAGTTCCACTTGTTGAATCATAATTAATAATATAATCCATAAAAACAAAGTTTTTAAAAAATCCTTTATATACATTGGCAATTTTTATAATTAACACAGCGCGGATATCAAAAACATTTCCACCAGAAAACGTGCGGCCAACTACGTTCCAAAATTTATTCATTAAAAATGAACGTGAATTTATGCTCTGACATTCAAAAATCACTTATTTAATTCCGATTAAAGTAATTTTATTATTTATTAATTAAAAAAAAATTGGCAACTGGAAGAGTTTCAACAAATGGTCGGCTAAATGCTAGTAGTCCGAGAGGCGACTGCAATTTTTGGACCTCATCGAACATCATTCTGAATTTTTCATAGAAATTGAAGAAAAGTTAGTAGATTAGGAATCCACTGGTCTTCCGTGGCAAAAATGGCAGAAACTGATCAAAAATTGACTTGGAATGAGTTGAACTAAAATCCGATTGCCAAATATGTCATAACTTGCCAAAAAGAGAATAACATTTTTCATCTCGCAATCCACTGTATTTTGATTTTCAATGAAAAAAAGCGCAAACGATTTCTGATCTCTGGCTCGGTAAAACTTGTCTCTTTTAAAAGTAAGCCAAATTGGCGACATTAGTTACGTCATCAGTGACGTAATGTTTATTGCCAACTTGGCTCCCTTTTAATAGATGCAAGTAGACCGTCGCCAGATATCTGAATCGTCTGCAACCTTCTTAATTGAAAATTAAAGAGTGAGGGTTACCAAATAAAAAAAAATGCTCATTATTTGGCAAGTTATAGTGCATTTGGCTATTGGATTTAGTTCAACTCATTCCAAGTCGATTTTTGACCAGTTTTGGCCATTTTTGTCACGGCAGACCAGTGGATTCGTAATCTACTCACTTTTCTCCAATTTGTATAAAAACTTCAGAATGATGTTCGATGAGGTCCAAAAATTGCAGTCGCCTCTCAGTCTATTATAAAATAGACAATAAAGCATATAAAACAAGTTGGATTGTGAAAGCAACTACAAAGAAGATGTCACTTATACATACAATTCTATTGATAAATATCAGCTACCAAGAAATTCCAATGTCGCAATGAAAGCAACAACATGGCGACATTTTGTGCCCGAAATTTACCCTGAGATGGATGACAACATTCCAAATATTCAAGCAAAAGTTCTATTAAAAAAATTAGTTATTTAAATATTAAGAAAAGAAAATGCCCGAAAACCACGTCCGATCACTGTCCGATCAAAACGCTACGCTATAGCTGTGACGTCACGACATCTTTCCGTTCTCTACGATTACGCGAGGTTTCTACCAAATAGTTGATGTGTGTTGTTGTTGTTGTTTCTTATTCCACTTGATCTAGAACAAGTCTAGACCAAGTCCGAGAGACCGTACGCCCAAAGAAAGTCTCGAACCAGCTCAGGGTTTTTAAATAGATCGCTCTTCTCCAAATCCAAACAGGAAAGCAGATGGTCCGGTGAAGCTTAATGGGAAACACACTTGAGGCACACAAGGGTACTCCTTTTGTCCCTGAACATATGCAAGTGTGCGAGTGAGTTTGGTGATGGTGGTTTGCAATTTCCTGTCGCCCTTCAGCTCCAGGGCAGCTCCATGACGTTTTTGTTCATACCAGTCATGAGTTGGTGGAATCCTCCATGTCTTGCTGTTGTCTGCTCTGACCTTCAAGAAGTCCGGTGAAGCTTGATGGGAAACACACTTGAGGCACACAAGGGTACTCCTTTTGTCCCTGAACATATGCAAGTGTGCGAGTGAGTTTGGTGATGGTGGTTTGCAATTTCCTGTCGCCCTTCAGCTCCAGGGCAGCTCCATGACGTTTTTGTTCATACCAGTCATGAGTTGGTGGAATCCTCCATGTCTTGCTGTTGTCGGCTCTGACCTTCAAGAAGTCCGGTGAAGCTTGATGGGAAACACACTTGAGGCACACAAGGGTACTCCTTTTGTCCCTGAACATATGCAAGTGTGCGAGTGAGTCTGGTGATGGTGGTTTGCAATTTCCTGTCGCCCTTCAGCTCCAGGGCAGCTCCAGGACGTTTTTGTTCATACCAGTCATGAGTTGGTGGAATCCTCCATGTCTTGCTGTTGTCAGCTCTGACCTTCAAGAAGTCCGGTGAAGCTTGATGGGAAACACACTTGAGGCACACAAGGGTTGTCCCTGAACATATGCAAGTGTGCGAGTATGTCCGGTGATGAGTCTGGTGATGGTGGTTACCCCCTCAAGTCCTATTATGTTGCCTCATCGTGGCGAGGGTGGTGACACTGGGTGGAATGGGCGATGTACGTCTGGAGATTTTTTTTTCTCCTGGCAGGTTCACCCAAGACGTGAAGGCCATTCCATTATACCCAGCTAAAGCATAAAGGCAATAGACAAAGTCAGACTTCTTCCCTCGGGCGTCCAGTACCAACAGAAGCTGCATCTATCTCCTTAGTCATAGTCATAGTGAATGGGGAGGTCAGTTGAGCCTAGGTGCTGATTCCACTAGGGAATATTGCACCAATCCCTTTATTTTACGACCCCCTGTCAAAGAAAACCAGATTCCTTAAGAAAGGTCAAAAGGCTTTTGACAGGTTCCTTGTGGATTGTATCAAGTTCTGTTCCAAGACCTAAGCTTGAGTGCCTAATGTGAAGAAGAGCTTCACATTCAAAAAGTATATGGTGGGCTGTTTCCTCCACCATATTGCACTTCCTACATAAAGGTTCTTCTTTAAATATTCCCATTCTATGAAGGTGTTTTCTTAGGTGATAGTGGCCTGTAAGAAATCCAACTATCACTCTCACCTTATCCCTGCTAAGACGCAGGATCTGAGATGATAGTTTCATGGAAGGTTCTTGGATCATAAGCCTCGCATGTTTTTGATCGGTGGTTTGTTTCCACCTTTCTGTAGTTTCTTTAAGCATTTTTTCTCCTATCACCCTTTTTGCAGTAGTCTGGGAGATCCCACAAAAAGGTTCAGGACTTAAAGGTAGGTCTGCAGTTCCCAGTTTAGCAAGCTTATCTGCAGTTTCATTTCCTTCTACACCAATATGACCTGGCAAACATGTAAGAAGGATCCTATTATGGGTCCCCAAGTCTTGTAGAAGGTTTCTGCATTCCCAAACAAGTTTAGAGCTTATATCTATCTCCTTTATCATGAATCGTTCGCCTACAGTATTGAATACTGCATCGTCCGTCGCGCAGGATAATCAGGGACGCTTCCTTGAGTCTAGGCAGAGGGCTTCGTTCGAAAAATCAGATACAGCCTCCATTAAAGAAAAGAAAACTCAGGATCATTCAGTTGATGTGTGTTTTTTAGATAATTACATATCCCATACTAGTTGGCGTGATTTGCAAGAAACTTGCGAAACTGGTTTCCACTGCTGCGTTTCAAGCCAAGTTGTTTCAGATGAAGTGACGTCACATTCAATTCGAGCCGAATGCATCGATATAGATAAACAACTGGATAGACTGCTTAACGATGGGAAAATGAAGCAGTTGCCAGATGCCGTTGGTGGGATAAAAAATACGGATTGCCGAGGATTGGAAATAAAATTTTGGGTTGTACACAGCAGAAATGTCATTAGTAGACCTTAATTAGTAATAATGTGCAAAAATATATATACTCTAGCATTTTACAAGGTTTTTCGCATTTCCATCCAACTATAAAAGTGAACTTTGATTGGTTAATCTTCCCACCAGCTTCGCAATCCCCGGCGGGTTTTTCTCTTTGCATTGACAATAGAGCAGTCTATCCAGTTGTTTATCTATATCGATGGCCGAATGTGTCCATGCTTACGGAAATTTCGCTGGTGGGGATGTTTAGAACACCTTAAGAGGCATTACCACAGCGATTTTGATCGAAATCGTTAGAGCCGTTTCTTAGCGAGGAAAAAAAAAAATTTCAATTGCAGCTACCTTTATGCGTATGCGTGATTTTGATTAAAACCGTAATGGTAGGTCGCATCGCCACCACTAACCCTCACACCAAATTTGAACATCGTAGGTCAGTTTGTTCGGGAGTTATGCTGACCACAAACACACGCACACTGAGATTTTTTCTAGATCACTTTTTTTGAAATCAGGATGTTCCAAAACGTGGAAAAATGCAAACAAAAAGAATCGAAAATTTTTTTTTTTGACCGAATTACATACTTTTAATACCCTATGTATACATATATCACTTTAAATCCCAACCCGCCCTATACCGCCTTGTAGAGAATTTCCCAGCTAACCGCCTTTCGGGCGGTTGCAGGCGTAAACGTATATTTCCAAGTGAGGGGAATTGCCCTGCCTTAGTTGTTTAAAGCGTGACGGTCCTCAACAATAGGCTATTGTGGGGCATGTAGAGGGGAGACATGGATTTAAAGAACTCAATGTCAAACTGCCCCACCCTTTGGACATGGAGTAAGATATTCAGGGACTTTTCCTTTATGCGAATCTTGTCATGTACTTAGCGGTGGAGTTTGTTTCATTGATAAGATGCCAACTAAATTCTCTGACATATCAAGCAGATGACCCAACGCACCCCCCTATTGCAGGCTGTATACATATAGTAATGATCTTTTAATGGTCGACAGTGACCCCCCACAGCAATCCCAGGAGTGGCAGACAGGAGAACGAGTCGGGCGAGTTCATTTCCAGTTTTTATGAATGGAAAGTCATCGGGGTTTTGTGAAACCCACAACGCTGACTCCATGGGATTTAAAGGGATTATATATATATATATATATATATATATATATATATATATATATATATATATATATTAGGGTGGTTCAAAAATATATGGGTAAAAATTTTTTTATACCTAGAGACCAAGACACCCCCTAATTTTTTTACATCTACCCATACAAATGTTCTAGCAAAATTTCAGAATCCTACTTCAATTAAAAGATGGCGCTCAATGAAAAGTAAAATTTCGTATTTTGTGCGTTTTTGGGTATTTGTAGTGGATTTGGTAATAAGTATAATTGAAAGCAATTCTCTTAAAAAAAGTTTTTATTTATACCATAATTAATTTTTTTTAAATAAGTTAGTAAAAGTTTATGAAATAATTAAACTGTAGAGGGCTCTACCCCTGCTCACAAACGCTCGTTAATCTTTCGTGCTACTCCATTATCTTTTGAAATTCTGATAAAATTGCCCCTATAAATTAGGCGGTATAAAATCCTGAAAAGCATTCAAAATAAGCTATTAATACACATAAATACGAAATGAATAATTAGTGTGGTGTTATGTAGATCAGTAGTGGTGTTTATTTCATCATTTAACCAAGCATTACATTACCACTTGGCTACATTTTTTGTAATCCGAAAATGGTCGATCGGAAATTATCTAAATACCAAAATATAATTTCAAATCATAAAATTATCACTCAATAAATAATGGACTAGCGAGTATAAATAGTTTCTAACTTTCTGATCTATTCAAAGTTTATAAATGTATAGCTGTACTTAATGAACATTTTCAAACGACACTCAATCTCCTACCAAGAACAACATCTAATTGAAATCAATCGAATGAATAGTTAATAACATCTAAAAAATATGGGTTGGGTATGGAAATTGTAAACAACATAAATCCTGTAGATGGTGCCATTCAGATTATCGTAACCCAATTTCATTGTAGAGACATGTTCGATAACGAAACATTGAAAAATTACCATATCAAGAGTTATTTTTGTTACAAATTCTCCAAGACTGGAGTTATCTTTCAACATTTTTAATAGCTCGCACCCTTTTACATTTCTGGAATCTTTTGTGTTATTCATATCTGAAATACTTTTTAATTTTTCCTTTGCTGTAATTCTAAGTGAAAATACGGCTTAACCAACCAATTCATTTGAAAGATACCACATAAGCTTTTCCAGCGGCAATTCTAACTTTAAAATCCATTATCTTATACTTTTTAACGTTTTTCCACAAGTTCAGGTCACCACCAGAAGCAAGTGGGGCTTCTATCCATGTCTTTACTGTAAAAAAAAAGCATTGAACAGTACAAATAGCTGGAGCTGCATTTCTTCTCTCTATTAGTTATACGGAAACCCTCTTGCTGGTCTCTGAATAGAAAGATTTAGAAGGAGTTTAGCTATCCACTGTGCGTAATGAATTGATGAAACTGCTCTGCAATTGATTTTCTCTGGTATATTGCCCAAAACGATTACTTTCAACTAGATTACTTCTTTATAATCATCTCTAACTATTATAGATTTATACACAGTTGAAAGAAAGGCTACAGTTGAAACTTTAAACTTTTTAACGTCTTTTATCAGTTCTAATGCCTGAAAGTCTGTTTGTGCAATTCTTTTTCAAAAGGCTTTAAATCTGTTGAAGAGAGAAACCTCTTTGAAACATGATGGTCCATAGCACAACTAAAATAACTTTGTCAATATTAATTACATGACATGGTGTCAACAGGCTAGCCACAATAGTTCACGTCCGATTTTTTCTCCAAATTAATGCATGCCTCTTATACACAAGCAATAGTCATACTTGTAGTATCAAAACTTTGTCCAAATTTAATTCTCAACTTGCCATTGTCTAGCATAAAAACAGTTTTTGGAAATATATTTCGCTGTTCTTCCACCACTCAACTTTGAGACACTAAGAAGTTTTTCAATACCATCTCTCGAAACATATAGAGACAAACGGTCAATCTTTCTTAATCCAAAAGATTTTAGCAGAAGTTTTCCGTTCCAATGAAGGGCTACAGGACAGTCAGATTTGAATTTACCCATTGCTTAAATCAGCGTATTCTTTTCTAGGTTTTGATTTTTGATCCCTCTTTAAAGAGGAAACGCTCGAGGAACATGCCCCAAAGCTGCGACTACTGGAACAATCAAACGAAATGCTTCACGATCATACGTTGTTTTTGATAATATGGATGTTACCAGATACAGTAGATAACTGTTGCCAAACTATATTACATGTATTTAAAACCCATAAAAACTTTTTTTTTGTAAAAATGTAGCCATGCTTTCTTATCAGCATAAAACTCGAAAATTATGCGAAATTACAAAAAAGTACAAAAAAGAATGGTCATTGAGTGCCATCTTCTTATAGGAGTAGGAAGCTAAAATTTTAAGAGAATAATACTATGGGTAAATGTAAAAAAATGAGGGGGTGTCTTGGTCTGTAGCTGAAAAAAAAGTTTTTTGAACCACCCTAATATATATACACATATGGGTAATTGAAAGTAAAAATATTAAAAAATGCAAGATTTGTTCATTCCGGTTTTTGAGAGTGAGGTAAAATTTTAAATGAACCTACTAATCTCTCACAGACCTTCAAGTTGATATATGACGCACATATGTTGGAGTTATAGTTTCGGATTCGAGATTTGCAATTTTACTTTCGGTCAAAGTCTCCGCCAGGACACCACCATATGGCAGGAGATGGTAGACCTGAGCCACATGTAACTCTCCAAACTCTAAATAACTCCCCAAAGACGGTATAATACGTATAATCCCTTCAAATCATACGTATTATAAAGTTGACCTTTTTGTAATAACAAAAAGTTCATCAAACATAGTCGCCCAATTGTAGTAACCAAAATATGTCAGTCGATCTTTTAAACTAATTAACATAATCTATGGGATAACTTGAAATTCTCTTTCAGTTCAATAAAAGAAAACTAGATACTGTAGAACATCGCACAGCTTCCCCCCCCCCCCCAAATACACTATAATACTGACATGGATATGTATCATTTACCCTCCTGTATATTTTTATAATTCATTTAGAAGAAATGGCCAGTTAGGCGATATTTTTGGCGATAATCCTTATATTATCCTTTATTACAAACGAAACTGAGGGGGGAAGAAAAAACGATCGTTGATGAGGTATGCTCAAGGAAAAAGAACTCTGTGTTGAAAGCATAGGTTTTTCAACTTTTTACGCCATTAAAACATTTTTAAGGGAATTTTGGAGGTGGGGATGTTTGGAACACATTAAGAGGCATTTACCACAGCGATTTTTATCGAAATCGTTAGAACCGTTCTTTAGCAATCATTGAAAACAAGATTTTTTCAATGGCAGCCACCTTATGCGCAAGCGCGATTTTGACTAAAACATTAATGGTAGGTCCCATGGCCACCACTAACCCTCATACCAAATTTGAACTTCGCATTTCAATTTTTTCGGGAGTTATGCTGACCACAGACACACACACATTTTTTCTAGGTCACTTTTTTGAAATCAGGAAGTATCAAAACGTGGAGAAATGCAAGAAAATCGAAACATTTTTTTTTGACCGAATGCTATACTTTTATTACCTTATGTATACATCTGGGTAATTGAAAGTAAAAGGGTTTCGTTAGCTTTCGTTTTGGTCTTTGAATAAAATTTATGAAAGAATGCACGATCTATTGGGCGTGACTTCACAGCCAAATAAACAATAAATCACGAAATCTTTTGGTCATATTGGCAATAGAACAGAAATTAAACAATTGGCGAAGTTTCAAATAGGACGAAAAGGCAGTAGGTTTAATACATTAGTACCTAAAAGCCTTTGAAATTATATACAAAAAGATATTACGCAGGGTTTTTTTTTTTTTTTTTTAAAGTCAGAATATCCGTCTTTTATTTTTCAGAAAATATATAAAATATGTTACACCTCAAAATAAGTATTTTTTCAAACATAAAACTGAATATTAAATATCAAAATATTACCAACATGAAATACAATTTTTGTTGTTGTTGTTGTTGTTATTATGCATTATTTCTTAATATCTACATGTCTTTGAATTATTTATAAATGTTTAGTTACTTATTAAATATTCATAAATGTGGCGAGGATGTTTCAAGAATTTTTTTTTTTTTTAACTCATCGGAAATAAATATATATTATCCAACTTTTAAAAGTAAGCCGATTTGGTGATAAGTATTACGTCACAGATAGAACTGTTGTCTCGTCTTAAGACGTAAAATGTCATGCCATCTTGTTGGACTTTTAAAAGATCTTGGTCTAATAGTCTTCAACCTTTTTAATAGAAAATGAAAAAGTGGCAAAATGATTATTTGGCAATCGAATTTAGTCCAACTTATTTAAAAATGATTTTTAAATAGTTTCGGCCATTTTTTCTCTGGCAGACCAGTGGATTTATAATTTAACTAGCATTTCTATACATTCCTTAAAACAATTTCGAATGATGTTCGATGAGGTAACTAAATTTTCAGTCGCCTTTAATTTTTTTTATGTATATAAAGAGACTGTAACTCACAAATTTTGGAAGGACGAATAAAAGAAAACAACCAGCCATTTAAAGTAGCCGTAGCCAAGCCGTAAACTTATTTTCCATTACAACGTAAACCAAGCTATTTAAAGGGGGTCCGCGGCCCAAAATTTTAATGTCTTTAATATTTGTTGGATCAACTCAGTTTTTTTTTTTTATACAATTGTAGAACAGTGTTTTTAAAAAAAAAATTTAAAAATAAAAATTTATTAATATTATTAAAATTTTATAATTACTATAAAACAACACATTAATTATTTGGATACAACTTAGTAAATAATATCTTAGTAAATTTAAGAAATATATGTATGTGTTTTCACAAATATATAACAAGTAAATTTACCAAACATAATTTTGATATTTATGGCGGATATTAAAATAAAAAATTTTAACTATAAAAGTTCATATTTTTTTTCTTTCATAATTTTTAAAAAAAAGTCATACCTGGAGTAAAATATAAAATTTTAAAATTTTGTTTGGTAAATATCTTCTAAAGAGTTAATACAATATGCATGGGAAATTTGGTGTATGTTACCTTATTAC
This sequence comes from Linyphia triangularis, assembly GCA_963978545.1. Taxonomy (NCBI): domain Eukaryota; kingdom Metazoa; phylum Arthropoda; class Arachnida; order Araneae; family Linyphiidae; genus Linyphia; species Linyphia triangularis. The sequence continues at coordinate 73,073,670 of OZ021730.1, forward strand.
AAATGGAGTTCTTTCCAATTGTGTAAAAAAAAAGCTTAAAAAAAGTGAGAAAAAACTATTTTAAGTTCATGCATTAACTAAGTCAGTATCAGCTGTCAGATATTAACTTGACAACTGCAAGTCAACGGAAAGGGATAGCATTATAAATAAGGCATCAAAATGATCATAATTGAACATATTTTTTAAAACAAAATTGTGGGGGGGGTTTAATATTTTGAAAATATTTGGTCCCTCTACCCCCTTAAACTGTTAATATTGAATGGACAAATTGCTAAAATACACAGAGTAAAATTTCGAAGCGACCCACAAATGTTCAGTTAGTGTTTAAACATAGTCTTTTGGAAAAAGGTTCCTAGAAAACTGAGAAGCAGTAAGAGACAGAAAAAAAAAAGAGACAGGTGGTATGGTGGATAGAAAGGTAGGGAATTTTGGATTAAAGGATTTGCGGAATTGGTTACAATATTGAAATGTGGATATAAATTGTTGTAAAATAGAAACAAAGCGGAATTCGTCGTTCATCTGATAAACTAGGGATATGAAACATCGCACAACTTTCAATTACACTATAATACTGAAATCAATTTGTGTCATTTACCGTATTTATATTTTCATCAATTAGTAAAAATGGCTAGTTTGGCGATATTTTTTTTTAAAAAAAAAAACGCCTTCGTCAAATATATTATTTTGGCGATATACTTTTTGATTATTCTTGTATCATCCTTTCTTATAAGTGAAACTGAGGTAAGGAGAATAAATTATCGTTGATGATGTATGCTGAAGGAAATAGAGCTCTGTGTTAAAGGCATTCGTTAATAATTTTTTTTAAGCCATTAAAGCATTTTTATGGGAATTTCGGAGGTGGGGATGTTTAGAACACCTTAAGAGGCATTACCACAGCGATTTTGAACAAAATTGTTCGAGGCGTTTTTTAGAAATTACTGAAAAACATGGTTTTTTCAATGGCAGCTACCTACGCGCATGCGCAATTTTGACGAAAACCTTAACGGTAGGTCCCATGGCAACCACCAACTCGCACACCAAATTTGAAAATCGTAGGTCAATATGTTCGGGAGCTATACTGACCACATACATAGACATTTTTTCTAGATCACTTTTTTAAAATCAGGATATTCCAAAATGTGGAGAAATCCAAAAAAAAAAAAAAATCCCCAAAATTTTTTTAAACCGATTGCTATACTTTCATTACCCTATGTATACATATGGGTCATTTAAAGTAAATAATACTTTGAGAAAATTGCGCACACGAGTAATTTACATAAGATATTAAAAACAATAATTTATTTAAAATTTTTAATTAAAATTTTAATTAAAATTTTAATTAAAATTTTAATTAAAATTTTAATTAAATTTTTAATTAAATCTTTAATTAAATTTTTAATTAAATCTTTAATTAAATTTTTAACTAAATTTTTAAATTAAATTTTTAATTAAATTTTAAATTAAATTTTAAATTAAATTTTAAATTAAATTTTAAATTAAATTTTAAATTAAATTCTTATTTGGGAATATCACCAAAAACTTTTCATGCCACTGTTCATTAGTATATACCAATTATATTAACATGCATAAATATACATTGAATTCCATTATAATTTCAACTCAGGTGTACTCAAGCTTTGAGATTTTGTCCAACTCCAATTTTTTAACTATAACTCCCTGTATAAAATTTTCTCATACGCAATAAAATATTTCCATTTTTTTTTTTTTTTTTTTTTTTTTTTTTGTATTTCCAGTTTGTATTTTTTACACGAATGTTCGGATCATGTTTTGTATAAGATTCATATTTTATTCAGTTTGTACATGAAAGTGAAATTTTTCTTGTATTACTTGAATAAAATTTTTTGTAGAAATGCTTTCTTCGTAAAAAGTCTCATTGTAAAATTCATGGGCGTTTTTGGAAGTACATGTTATATATTCTCGTGCGGTAAATAAATGAACAAATTATCGTTTAATATTTAATTTTAGATATCAAGTCAGGGGTATTGAAGTGGGCTAGAGTCATAATTATTGGTTTCGTAACTCTATTTCATTTTTAAGATGTGGTGTTCTCGTGTACAAGTAAAAGATAAAACACCCCTCGACACTAGAAATAACTTTTGTCTAGTGGTTATCGCTCATGTCTTCTGATCTAGGAGTCCCCGGTTCGAGTCCGCGTTAGCGCACATCGCTACAAGGGGGAAAAAATAAGAGAAATTATCGCATGAGACAGGTTAAACTACAGATTTGTACATGATTTGTACGTGCAGGGTTAAAAACAACCGTTTTTAAATCCATTGTATCAACTTCGACTTTGTTGTGTGGTTTAACAAATCAATCCTTTTACCGTCATCCAATCGAACTGAAACTTGGGAGACAGACTTGTTTTCGATGACAATGCATTCAATCAAGTTTTATTTGGATGGGGAGAAAAACTTTGTCAAAATCCTGGGTTTCTTCGTAGTGGTCAAATAAAAACTTGTTCTAAGCTAAAATCGTTTAAAAAAGTTGCAATTCATATAAAAATTGGTTGATTTGTACGCTCAACTATCAATTTTTATGCACAATGACTACTAATCAGGCTGGGATCTACTGCCTAACGTGGATTCCAAACCATAACTAACATACCTGCCTAGCCCGGGATTCGAACACGGCACCTTTGACATATATGGTCAAAGTGCTAACCACACAGTCATCCAGTGACATAAAAATTTACAATGTATATAAAGGTTTTATAATAATTTTATTATTTATGGATTAATTTTTAACTATTCATGATGAAAATTTATATGCCAAATCAAACCAAATATAATCACATATCAACAAATTAATCACAATCCCGAAGCAGGTTTTTAAATTCTTATAAATATATTGAACAAACTAGAGTTATTTCTTAACTTAACAAAAGTCTACCAAGCAACACTGGGCCGTACAGCAAGTATTCATTAAAACAGCTATCGCAGAAACACATTCGCTTATTTTTCCAAAAATCCGGATGAAGATTTCTTTTTTTTAAATTATCGTCTGAAATCTAAAAAAAAAAAAAAAAAAAAAGTGCAATTAAGCTCACTTGCAGTTCGAATTTAAAACTGCTTATGACAAAGATTTTTTTTTTATATCCGCCGATTATTTTATTCTTCCTTGAAGAAATAACACTGGATGCAGTCATTAAAATTCGCGTGCAAGTTCCTTAATTTGGTTACTTACGTTTTTAAAAAGTTAAATTTACATTACTTACGACAAGATTTTTTTCCCCCCTACAGGATTTGGAGAAACGTTTTACGAATAATTATTATGACACGACATTTTTAACTCGTCACCGAAAAAAAATGTATGCTATTCTTATTTCTTCGCGTGATTAAATAATTTTTACAAGAACTTTTAGGTTGGTTGGTTGGTTGTTTTCAGATTATCCGTCAGCAACACGAGGGCTATAATGCACCGATTTATTCGTCATTAGACAAGCCAACATACATTTACAAACACCCATGCCTAACACGGGACTCGAACCCGCAACCTCGCGGTCTAGAATCAAGAACTTTTAGGTATCTGTGAGAAAAAAAGTACTTACATTAAGTTTGGTTGTTTTGTACGTTCAACGACCTATTTTTATGCGCAAAGACGGCTAATTAGGCTGGGACCTACAGGTTAATGTGGATTCCGAACCACAATGAATATCCATGCCTAACACGAAATTCGAACTCGGCACCTTCGGCATGCGAGGCCAGAGCGCTAAACTCACTACAATCAGGTGGGGCTATATTAACCCTTTGCACTCGATAGGTGACTCTCACTCACCACATGATTGAATGCCGCAACTCGAAAGGACCACTAGGTTTGATGCGGAAATTCGATGCAAGGCCAATGACTGTTTATTTTTGTAAGCGAATCTGTAACCGCGAACCGAACCAAAAATGGAGGGAAACGTCTCGAGTTGCTGGTTCCTCCACGCGGAAAAGGCCTCGAATGCAAAGGGTTAAGTTTGGAAAAGTCGTTTCAACATTTAAAATGAAAGTATTTTAAAGGTTCAGAAAAACCTTAAAATTGACGAAATCAACGCTTTTGACTTTAATTTCAAGTAATCAAAGAACAATTATATTATTTTTAAATTGGATTGTGTTTAGGCACACACACATAATACGGTCTTTTATTGACAGCCACCGATACTTGATATAATTTGTTGTCATCGACAAGTCTATATACCAAGTTTAAGAGCGATTGGATAACAGCAAATAGGTTGATTATTTACTAGTCCAAAATGATAATAGAAACGTGTGTAATAGCGTTCTCTTAGCTGCAGTCACCAAGACGACAAAATTCATTGTCAGCAACGACCGATCTATCTGCAAAGTTTCAGATTGATTGGATGATGGCAAGTGGATTAACCCTACGAAGATTCTTCCGGCCACAAATACAAGAAATCGTAGTTAATATAAAGGTTTTAACTCTAGAGTATGTGCAATCAAAAAATCACTTGGGAACGCAAAATCGACCTAAAAGTTCTTTCATGTATTTTACAGTGGACACATAATATTTTTTAATTGTTTTTGGTTAAGGAATTCAAAAACACTTGAATAAAATAAAAGGCGGGAAGTGTCCATTCAATTCTAAATGTTTCAAAAAGGCCATAAACACAAAAATTTCTGCTTTCTGCGCTTTTCTTTATTTTAATTTGCAGCCTAAGTTCGCTTATTAGATTTTTGCGGGAAAACGATTCATTCGGCTCGAATGTGACGTCACTTCATCTGAAACAACTTGGCTTGAAACGCAGCAGCGGAAACCAGTTTTGCAAGTTTCTCGCTAATCGCGCCAACCGATAGGGAATATGGCCGAACCATAGAGGCCAAACGCACACTAACAATTTGGCAGAAACCTGACGGTAACCAATAAGAACAAGATGGAACGAAGAATTAAGTCACCGAACATCACAGATAATGGGGAGCGTTTTCATCGGTTTTGATGGGCCAAAGTTTTGAGGCATTTTCTTTTCTTCACATTTAAGGGGGTCCGATACCGAAAATAAAAAAAAAAGTTTACTTATATACATTTTTATGTACAAAATTAATTTTATATATGAGATACTATTTATATATCTTTGAGAAAATGTTTTTTGAAATATTGTGTTTAGTTACTTAAAAAAAAATTAAAAACCAAGAAAAATCCATAATAATTGATGTTTGCGTATTTTGATATAAGTCAAGAAAAAATAATTTTTTTTTTTCGAAGTGAAAGCTTTCTGTAATACATAATTATATAAAGAAAATTTTGTCTTCACAGAATTTTGATAGATGAATTAAAAAAAAAAATTAAAAATTCTCAAAGTTAAAATATTGAAATTTTTGCTTTTTTTTATGTTATCTTGTACGCTAAATGTTATATTTTAAAACAGAATTTAAAAAATAAAATTCTGCGAAGACAAAATATTTAAAACTATATAAATTAAACGCTCCAAAAATTTGAATAGCCAATTGTTAATGGTTCTGGAGATATATCGATTTGAATATGCAACATCTGTGAAAAACACTAGTGCTCGAAAAACGCACTTTAAGCAGACGCTTCAATGTGTTACGCCCATTAGTGATGTTTAAATCACAGGTAATTTTGTGGCGTTCTAATCCCCGGAGGAATAAGATAAAAACATCATTCTCTTCAGAAATGTATGAACTATTTTTTAAAATCAGAAAAAAAAATGGGATTTTTGAAGAAATTTCGGTACTGGACCCCCTTAAATAACTAATTTTTTTAAAAGAACTTTTGTTTGAATATTTGGCATCGGGAAATATATTCTTCCTAAACATAATCTAATTTCGCTCGCTTGTAAAAAAAATTCGGGGATTGTCCATTGAGAAAGTATCAAATATTTATTTATTATCAAACATACAAGTTGTTCATTTTCAAAGGGTCTGTTGTAAGTCGGGGGGACATCTCTGGGTGCTTGTCCCGCAGGGTTAAAAAAGAAACTAATTCCGTTCAAAATTAACTTTTTGTACGACAAATTCATTAATATTCATGTAATCCCAAAAAATTGTCATCCTTTTCATAAAAAATCCATTTAGATTTACGATTTTTTTTTCTTGTAACCAAATTAACACTGTTCGAAACCTGTTCCACTTGGTAAATATATCATCTACTTATGCTGCTGTAATTAAGTTAGCCGAACAATTGGGCTTTTTTGCAATTTCTTGACATTTTTAATTTGATAAGAAAATCATAGGTGAAAAGAAAAACCATACTTCCATTGTAATATACATATTTTTGGGGGAAAATACCTATTAAAATCTCAAGATTAAATATAAAAAGTCCCCCCCCCCCCCCCAAATAAATGGCATTTTACTGTCATTACTAAAGATGTTAAGGTAAAATTGGTTTTCTTATTGCAAACTACCTAATTGCCAAGTTATGCAAAATCACTAAATGTCCTTTAAAGAAGTTCTTTCCACTTTTAATTATTATTTATAGTTATAAATCTAGTTAAACCAATTATTAAAATGCCCCTCAAACCATGAATAGCAGGATTTATAAAAAAAAAAAAAAAAAATTGCAATTGAGGGTTTATCTTAAGATTTTAAGATTTAAAATAATTAAAAAAATTAACTAATTTCACTAATTTAATTTATTTCACTGTAGAACAAATTTAAAAATTAATCCAAAATTCCCGTAAAAAAGCAATAATTTAATACAACGCACAACTTTCAATTACACTATAATACTGAAGTGGATTTGTGTCGTTTTTATATTTTCATCCTTCATTAAGAATAAATGGCCAGTTAGGCGATATTTTTTGCAATAATTCTTGCATTTTTCTACAAAAAAAAAAATCTAGCCTAAAATGATGATTTTGTCGATGTACTTATCGATAATTCTTATATTATCCTTTATTATAAGCGAAACTGAGAGGAGAAGAAAAAACGATCGCTGATGAGGTATATGCTCAAGGAAAGAGAACTCTGTGTTGAAGACATTCATTTTTCAACTTTTTACGTCATTAAAACCTTTTTACGGGAATTTCGGAGGAAGAGATGTTTAGAACACTTTAAGAGGCATTACCACAGCGATTTTTATCAAAATCGTTGGGGTCGTTTTTTAGCAATCTTTGAAAAACATGATTTTTCCAATAGCAGCTACCTTATGCTTATGCGCGATTTTGACTAAAACCTTAATGGTAGGTCCCAAGGCCGCCACTAACCCTCATACCAAATTTGAACATCGTGGGTCAATTTGTTCGGGAGTTATGCTGACCACATACACATATACATACACAGACAAACATTTTTTCTAAATCACTTTTTTGAAATCAGGATGCTCCAAATTGTGGAGAAATGCAAAAATATCGAGAGAAAAAAAAATTTGACCAAATGCTAAACTTTCTTTACCTAATGTATATATCATATGGGTAATTAAAAGTAAAAATTTTTAAATTTAAGAAAATAAATTTAAAATTCAATTAGCACGTCTAATTCCTTATTTAGTAAGTCAAGAACATAGTACATATAAATCACACAGTAGTTGTCCCCGCCAGAATTACATCCGGTTATCCAAGGATGGCTACCGCCAGGTTATCTATTGTTGTCGGTTGTCATGGAAACTAAACCAACTCTACCACAGGGGATTCCAGAAGAAAGACAACCACTAAATTTCAGTATTGGACTCCAATATCCCGCAAGTATCATCCTAAATTAAAATTGACGAATCTTGTTTCCATAGCAACCACCAGCCCATCTAGACTACCCGGCGGGAGCTATCTCCCCTGATAGACAATACTATTTGGTGCTGGCAACTTGGGGGGAATTTTCCACCGTAACAGCTACATTTCAGTGGTTTCGTACAATGACTTTCAAATAGAAATCGATACCCAACTTATAATAACTGCCTCCCAAAATATTAATTGGCTTCTTTTTTTTAAATCCTTTATATTAACTTCGAGTTTGAAGGTGGGTGGTTGGCTGTGTTTGTCAATGATGGGAAAATCTGCGGAGGCCTTATTTTTTGCCTCCTTGCCGTCATTCAATCGGGCTGAAACTTGGCAGATAGATTCTATGTCGACGACAATGCATTCTATCAAATTTAGGGGCTGTAACTGTCACTAAAAGGTCGCTTTTACGGAATACTAATAAACAACTTGCCGCCATTCAATCGCGCTGAAATAACATTTAACCGACTATTGAAGAAACTCTTTTCCGTTGCCAAAAAATTTTTAATAAATAAATAATAAAATTGTTTTAATCGGAATAAATGAAATACATTTGGATGCGAGTGAATAAATTCGCGTTCATTTTTAATTAATAAATCTTGAAATATAATTTACGGCACATTTTCCCTATAGAAATGTTTTTGCTATTTAAAATTAGATGCAAATACCAAGCACACGCTGTTTACAGAATCAGCAATTATAAAAAATTGGCGATATATATAAAGCAGCGTTCGCCACTAACTTTTAGAGGTCGGACGTATTACTTATGTTGGAGCTTGTCGCGGGCCGGATACACTAATATATTTATTTTTATCAGCGATTCAACAATATACAACATTTCTGAAAACTGAACAAAAAAAAAATGATTTTTTTTATCTTTAATCAAATTACAATTGATATTTGATTTTTTTTTTTTTTTTATTCAAATAATTAAAAAATTATTATTTTCATCATTAGTAAATTCAAGTCTAAAAGAGAAGTGAATCTTTTGATCCAACGTGACAATGGGGCTTGACCTAACTTTTATTAAAAGTATTTAAAACTGTACTCCCAAATTATTTTGTTTTAATCGATTTCAATTGGTGACACGATGGTGGTCGAAAAGTTATTTTGTGATAGAATATATATGTCTGCCGCAGTATTTGTTGCAGCCAATCTTAACTGAATCTCATTTGGGCAACTTTTTAAGGTATACATATACATTAGGAATCTCGAAATTTGACTCAAGTCTGCGTTTTTGTTTTTTGTTTTTAAAATATTCCCGAATTCATTACCATTAAAATTATACCATTTTCTTACTGAGGCTCAAATTACTTTTTAAATTACAGTAGGTTTTGTGAACCTGTTTTGTATCACGTTCATTAGTGTAGTAAACTTTAAACGCGTTTTCTGAAGAATGACATTTTGGTGCTATATGACTTTACGCCAACGGTCATAACTTCACAATAAATTATTCGATTTACAAAATTCTAATTTTGTTATGTCGACAATAGTTGTGAATGTGTTTTCTATGGAGCATCTAGTATATATTGTTATGAACAAATTTTTTATGTATATTTTAATCTTAATTTTTTGTTAAAAACTATGAATTTTTTTAAACTTTTTATTTAAAAACTTATAATTAAATAAATATTGAAGCCAAATTCAAAATTCTCCATAGGAACATGCGTCAATATAATATATTTTTTTTGCAATAAAAATATTACCTCTAAGTTAATTACAAGTTTATTTATGTATGTTCTAATAATGTCCTAATTTGTCACTTTAATTGCAATTAGCTGATTAAAAAATTGACGGAAAAAGAAAGTTTATACATAAAAATGCATTATTTTTAATTCTGATATACTTCCAAAAAGTTTGAAATTATAACCTAAAAATTAAAGGAAATATCTCAATTGTATATGTATACCTTAAGTTATTCCTGTATTGATTCTTTATGAAAACCATCTTGCTGAAAGCTTCTTTATATAGTTTCTTTGGTCACGTCTGTTCTACACAATTAACACATACTATAATATTTCGGACAATTTACAATTACGTAAAAAAAATAGGTCCATACTGTAAAATTTTATCTTTAAAAAAAAATCTTCTGTGCTGTTGGCGGGCCGCAGAAAAATCCGTCGCGGGCCAAATCCGGACTGCGGGCCGCGTACTGGCTGACGCTGATATAAAGGATTTATATATAAAAAAAAAACTTTGATTTTTATAGGTTAAATTATTTATTTTTTTTAAATTTTGCGCATTGGTCACCTTTCTGTCCCTTTATTGTATTTGAAATAGACCACAATATCGGGAAATAACAATGCAGTTTGCTTTTCCGATAGAGAAACAAAACAGAGATGTCAGCACGAAACAAAATGCACTGATGTGAACTGACCAATCGACTCTTCGCAGTTATCCTGGACAATTCTTTTAGCTTCTTTCGATGCTATTGTAAGCGGAAAATATATATAATGTAAAGCTGGACGTGCGTCAACGGGGCGAATCGAAGGAAAAAGTGACAAGAAAATTGGAAAAAACATTTACGGATGTCTGAATTTATAACGAAGGGATAAATGTACGGTTGTTTTCGTCGTGATTTTATATCGTTTCTGCTATGGAAAAGCTTAATCAAACAAACATTTCAGTTTTGAAATTGATGAGGAAATTTGTTTTCATAAAAGTAGTGGATGGTTGATTTGTACCCTTAATCCTTTGTTAGTCGCGTTGTTGAGAAATTTCCTCCACAATCAATTTTTCAGTAGATGGAAGCCCATGATCAAATCCTTTTTAAAGGTTTTTTTTTTTTCTTTTTAAGTTATTTTAAAAATATTTTAATTGTTACTGTATTCTGTTCAATAATGTTGAGTTTTTGATCAAAATACACTTACTTATATATTTAGTCACAAAAAAATTAAAGTTGAGGCGACCAAACTCGAGACAGCGGGGTCGCGCGACCAAACTCGAGACAGCGGGGTCGCGCGACCAAACTCGAGACAGCGGGGTCGCGCGACCAAACTCGAGACAGCGGGGTCGCGCGACCAAACTCGAGACAGCGGGGTCGCGCGACCAAACTCGAGACAGCGGGGTCGCGCGACCAAACTCGAGACAGCGGGGTCGCGCGACCAAACTCGAGACAGCGGGGTCGCGCGACCAAACTCGAGACAGCGGGGTCGCGCGACCAAACTCGAGACAGCGGGGTCGCGCGACCAAACTCGAGACAGCGGGGTCGCGCGACCAAACTCGAGACAGCGGGGTCGCGCGACCAAACTCGAGACAGCGGGGTCGCGCGACCAAACTCGAGACAGCGGGGTCGCGCGACCAAACTCGAGACAGCGGGGTCGCGCGACCAAACTCGAGACAGCGGGGTCGCGCGACCAAACTCGAGACAGCGGGGTCGCGCGACCAAACTCGAGACAGCGGGGTCGCGCGACCAAACTCGAGACAGCGGGGTCGCGCGACCAAACTCGAGACAGCGGGGTCGCGCGACCAAACTCGAGACAGCGGGGTCGCGCGACCAAACTCGAGACAGCGGGGTCGCGCGACCAAACTCGAGACAGCGGGGTCGCGCGACCAAACTCGAGACAGCGGGGTCGCGCGACCAAACTCGAGACAGCGGGGTCGCGCGACCAAACTCGAGACAGCGGGGTCGCGCGACCAAACTCGAGACAGCGGGGTCGCGCGACCAAACTCGAGACAGCGGGGTCGCGCGACCAAACTCGAGACAGCGGGGTCGCGCGACCAAACTCGAGACAGCGGGGTCGCGCGACCAAACTCGAGACAGCGGGGTCGCGCGACCAAACTCGAGACAGCGGGGTCGCGCGACCAAACTCGAGACAGCGGGGTCGCGCGACCAAACTCGAGACAGCGGGGTCGCGCGACCAAACTCGAGACAGCGGGGTCGCGCGACCAAACTCGAGACAGCGGGGTCGCGCGACCAAACTCGAGACAGCGGGGTCGCGCGACCAAACTCGAGACAGCGGGGTCGCGCGACCAAACTCGAGACAGCGGGGTCGCGCGACCAAACTCGAGACAGCGGGGTCGCGCGACCAAACTCGAGACAGCGGGGTCGCGCGACCAAACTCGAGACAGCGGGGTCGCGCGACCAAACTCGAGACAGCGGGGTCGCGCGACCAAACTCGAGACAGCGGGGTCGCGCGACCAAACTCGAGACAGCGGGGTCGCGCGACCAAACTCGAGACAGCGGGGTCGCGCGACCAAACTCGAGACAGCGGGGTCGCGCGACCAAACTCGAGACAGCGGGGTCGCGCGACCAAACTCGAGACAGCGGGGTCGCGCGACCAAACTCGAGACAGCGGGGTCGCGCGACCAAACTCGAGACAGCGGGGTCGCGCGACCAAACTCGAGACAGCGGGGTCGCGCGACCAAACTCGAGACAGCGGGGTCGCGCGACCAAACTCGAGACAGCGGGGTCGCGCGACCAAACTCGAGACAGCGGGGTCGCGCGACCAAACTCGAGACAGCGGGGTCGCGCGACCAAACTCGAGACAGCGGGGTCGCGCGACCAAACTCGAGACAGCGGGGTCGCGCGACCAAACTCGAGACAGCGGGGTCGCGCGACCAAACTCGAGACAGCGGGGTCGCGCGACCAAACTCGAGACAGCGGGGTCGCGCGACCAAACTCGAGACAGCGGGGTCGCGCGACCAAACTCGAGACAGCGGGGTCGCGCGACCAAACTCGAGACAGCGGGGTCGCGCGACCAAACTCGAGACAGCGGGGTCGCGCGACCAAACTCGAGACAGCGGGGTCGCGCGACCAAACTCGAGACAGCGGGGTCGCGCGACCAAACTCGAGACAGCGGGGTCGCGCGACCAAACTCGAGACAGCGGGGTCGCGCGACCAAACTCGAGACAGCGGGGTCGCGCGACCAAACTCGAGACAGCGGGGTCGCGCGACCAAACTCGAGACAGCGGGGTCGCGCGACCAAACTCGAGACAGCGGGGTCGCGCGACCAAACTCGAGACAGCGGGGTCGCGCGACCAAACTCGAGACAGCGGGGTCGCGCGACCAAACTCGAGACAGCGGGGTCGCGCGACCAAACTCGAGACAGCGGGGTCGCGCGACCAAACTCGAGACATTACAGGTCCAAATTACAAACCAAGGATAAATTACCTATCTACATGTACAATAACCCTTTGGGCATGCGAGACCACAGTACTAGACGTACAGTCATCAGGATAAGAATAGATGCTGATGACTATATAGTTTTGCTTTGTAATTTCATACAGCTAAATTAAGTTTGTCTTGAATTGTGCTTTTACAATGACTCCTTGTTGTTGTTGACAACGCATTGTATCCTATTTTGGAACCACACACACGTTGCTATGTATTACAATTAAAATGGAACTGCACGTAATAGTTGGGTATGCATATAAATGACTTATGGTAAAAACTCTGTTTTATGAGTTGATTTTTTTCACACCTAAAAATAGCATTATACTAAGCTTAAGCATCGTTTCTTCAGCCCCTAATACAGAGCCAAAACCAGTCCGATCAAAACACTCTACAAAATCTGTGACGTCAAGAGATCCTTCCCTTTCTATGGTTATCGCGAGATTTCTGCCAAACAGTTGGCGTTGATTTGGGTAGACCATTGCCATATCCCGTACAATTTGGCGCGATTTGCGAGAAACTTGCAAAATTGGTTTCCGCTGTTGCATTTCAAGTCAAGATGTTTGGGATTTCTTGACGTCACAATCAATTCGAGCCGAATGAATCGTTTTCTCACCAACGTCAAACAGGGGAACTTTGTTTGCAAATTTTTTTTTTAAAAAGCGCATTGAGCAGACATTTTTGTGTTTATAGCCTTTTCGAAACATTTAGAATTGAATAAAATTAAATGCGGGAACTGTCCATTGCGAAAAAAATAATACTGTAATTGGAACATTCCTCGGAGAAAAAAAAAATCTAACAATCTAATCTTCGCATCACGTGATCTGAAATAAAAGAAAAGTTGGCTGTTTTCGGATTATCTGGCGCCGTCAGCAACACGAGGGCTATAATGCGCCGCAACATTCGTCATTAGACAAGCCAACATACATTTACAAACACCCATGCCTAATACGGGACTCGGAACCCACAACCTCGCGGTCTAGAAGCTAGAGCGCTAACCACTATACCGTTTGGTCGGCCTGAAATAAAATAAAAGATGCACGCGCATCTAATTAATCTCAATGATATGGCCACATATCTTACAGTATATCAGAATTTGACAGTGGGGGGGGGGGGGTCAGTGATCAAGGCAACTCATACAGAGAATGTTGCCAGATTCAATATACTAACGATTCAAAACTAAATTATTTGTTATTACATTCAACATCAACTTTAGTCACAGGATGAGCTACACTCATCATATTTACCACAAAGGGTTAAACTTCTATTTACGACATATGTTAAAAGGGTTAATAAAAAAAATAAACTTAATATATATAATATCTTACAATCATTCATCATACTTGTTATTGAGATGAATGCGATGAAAGTATTGATGTTAATATGATGAATGATACTTGGAATTGGAGTAGATTTGTTAAACGTGTTATTTTGGGGAAATACTGGCAGATGTTCAAGTCTGGGATATTCCGAAATTGCTGTTGTTAAGACTTGCACCCTCTAAATGATCCAATTGAATCAGAAAGGCAGTTGCAAAAGCGTAACATATTTATATCTTTTTTTTTTTTTTTTTTTTTTTTTTTTTGTAGATGTTATGCTATTTATTCATCGAAATATTTTTTATTAAAGTGAATTTCAGGTTGTTTTTTTTTTTTTCTTTTTTTTTTTCTCTTTATTAATAAAATTCAGTATTTTTTTTTTATCGAATTGTATATTTAGATTTAAAATATATTTTGGGGAATTTACAATTCCAACGATCGAGTACTCCAATATATATATATATATATATATTATAGTAAAAAAAAAATACTATACTGAAGACGTTCAATTTTTAACTTTTTACAAGTTTATAGAATTTTTTCAAGAATTTGTGAGGTGGGGGATAAAACTATTCGATCCCTTTTTTGAGCAATTTCTGAAAAACATTAATTTTTCAAAGGAAGCTACTTTATGCGCATGCGCTATTTTGACGAAAACCTTAATGACCTTAATAACAAGTTCAATGGCCACCACTAACGGATATTCCATAGTTGAATATAGTAGGTTAATTTATTAGGGGGAGTTATGCTGATCAAGTACCCACAGACACTTTTTTTCTAGACCACTTTTTAGAAATAAGAATATTTCAAAACGCAGAGAAATGCAAAAAAAAAAGAAAAAAAATCGAATTTTGTTTTTTGACCGAATGCTATATTTTCAATACAGTACGTAAACATATGGAGAATTGAAAGTAAGAAATATAAAACTTAAATTTTTTCGAGCGAATACGTTCATTACGCTGTATTGCATGAAGGTAAATTAAAAGTAAAATTGATTTCTTAATGAAAATGTTTGAGAAGTTATTTTAAAACACTGTTTAAATGGTACCACTTCAGAATTTGATTTCCATCTACTTTCGAAGCACAGCAAAATATTTAATAAGTCACAGAATGACACATTTAAATTACACAACTTTTATTAAAAGTTGTGCAAATATTTCAGGAACCAACCAAAGTCGGTTTTGGGTTTTTCTTTTTAATATTTGCGTACAATTCTGACTAAAATCACAGAATATTTCATTCAGCATAAAAAAAAAAGTTACATTTTAATTAGAAAACTTGTATAATCCTTTAAATTTATAGGAAAACTCATAATTTTCAATAAGTAGGTTTATTTACCCAACAGTCTTCTTAAATTTCTCTTACAATTCTTAGAACATCTCCAATTAAGTTTAGTTCCGACTTAAATAGAGTAAGATAGGAATTGAATTTTTAATTAACGAAGTACATTAAATATATTCCTTCTAAAGGATAAAAGAATTTAAGTGAGGATTAGAAATTGTAGAATAAGACTTTTGAATAGACATGTTTATAAATAAATTTAGGATATTTTATTCTGGAAACCTGTTTCCTTTAAATTAAGATTTTTAACGATGTAGTAGTCTTTACATTTCTTTTGGTTCCACTCAAAAGTTTTGTATGGATGATCACTATTTATATATTAACTGCAATTTATTAAGCTATTATATACAATAGGGGTCGGCGATATATCGATACGACGATATATTTATCGATATTAAAATATTAAAATAATAATTATTATTTTTATATAATTAATTATTATATAATCAATTATTATATAATTATTATTATTATTATATAATTAATTATATAATAATTATTATATAATAATTATTATATAATAATTATTATATAATTATTATAATTATATAATTAATTATTATATAATTATTTTTATATAATTATTATTATATAATTATTATATAATTATTATTATATAATTATTATATAATTATTATTATAATATAATTATTTTTATATAATCATTATTTTTATATAATCATTATTATTATATAATCATTATTATTATATAATCATTATTATTATATAATCATTATTATTAAATAATCATTATTATTATATAATTATTATTATATAATTATTATTATATAATTATTATTATTATTATTATATAATTATTATTATTATTATTATATAATTATTATTATAATTATTATTATAATTATTATTATTATATAATTATTATTATAATTATTATTATAATTATTATTATTATTATATAATTATTATTATAATTATTATTATTATTATATAATTATTATTATAATATAATTATTTTTATATAATCATTATTATTATATAATCATTATTATTATATAATCATTATTATTATATAATCATTATTATTATATAATCATTATTATTAAATAATCATTATTATTAAATAATCATTATTATTATATAATCATTATTATTATATAATCATTATTATTATATAATCATTATTATTATATAATCATTATTATTATATAATTATTATTATATAATTATTATTATATAATTATTATTATATAATTATTATTATTATTATATAATTATTATTATTATTATTATATAATTATTATTATATAATTATTATTATTATTATTATATAATTATTATTATAATTATTATTATAATTATTATTATTATATAATTATTATTATAATTATTATTATAATTATTATTATTATTATATAATTATTATTATAATTATTATTATTATTATATAATTATTATTATAATATAATTATTTTTATATAATCATTATTATTATATAATCATTATTATTATATAATCATTATTATTATATAATCATTATTATTAAATAATCATTATTATTAAATAATCATTATTATTATATAATCATTATTATTATATAATCATTATTATTATATAATCATTATTATTATATAATCATTATTATTATATAATTATTATTATATAATTATTATTATATAATTATTATTATATAATTATTATTATTATTATATAATTATTATTATTATTATTATATAATTATTATTATATAATTATTATTATAATTATTATTATATAATTATTATTATATAATTATTATTATATAATTATTATTATATAATTATTATTATATAATTATTATTATATAATTATTATTATATAATTATTATTATATAATTATTATTATATAATTATTATTATATAATTATTATTATATAATTATTATTATATAATTATTATTATATAATTATTATTATATAATTATTATTATATAATTATTATTATATAATTATTATTATTATTATTATTAGATAATTATTATTATAATTATTATTATAATTATTATTATAATTATTATTATAATTATTATTATAATTATTATTAAAATAATATCGATATTTTCAAACATTTTTATTTTTTTAATGATCGTTTTGTAGTTCTATGTGTTTTTTTTTTTTATTTTCTTTATTCCTTTTTCAAAAACATCAAAACTAAAAATTGGACTTGGCTGAGAGGCAGTTAAAATGGCACCAATGTTCAATATTTTGCCATTCACTTCATAATCATGGGCGCCAACAAGAAGGTTCAAGGGGGTGCACCTTCCTGGGTTTTGAAAAATAAAATAAAATTGGAAAAAACGAGTTAATTATATATATATATTCATCCCTCTGTTAATTTTTTCGTTATTTACATTGTAAAAATATTATGCTAAATATTTAACGTTGCCATTAAAGCTGTTGAAATTATCTAAATTTTTCTTTAAATTATTACACCAATTAAGCAATAATACAACTTTTTCTTTTGTAACAGATCCATTCCAACTGGAAAAGTAGTCACCTTACAAAAAGAATGATAAGTAGTAATTTGTTCTGAAAAACTTCGTTCCTGGCAAATTTGAAAATCAAATGAGAATAAATCATTTATCGATACATCGATATTTTTTTCTATGCAACGTTATAGTATCGATATTTATTTTGATTGATATTTCCGACCTCTAATATACAATATCTAGGCAATTTATATAATCCGAAAACTGGTATGAAACGATTAAACATTTCATTCATGCCTTCTATAGAATATCAAATCGGCAGTGTATGAAATGCATGAATTTTTTTGTTTAATTCATTTAACCTTCCGTTAGTCGCGTGCACCTCACAGATACATACCTACTACAACTTTCATTTGTCTCTATTTTTATTGAATAACTTGTGATGCGATTTTTGAATAAATTTTACTATTTAAATAGATTGTTTAATACTTTATCTCTCTCCAAAGAATCTTAAATTGGTAACAATTATTTAAACTAGAATAAATTTTATTTGGCTTTTAAAAAAAAACAGAAACACCTCATTGGTGCAACGCGACTAACCATGCCGGAAAGCAAGGCGCGACTAACGGAAAGTTAATGACCCTGTTTTAATTTTTGTAAATAGTAAAATGAAGTGAAATTGAAAATAAGTAAAGTATTAAAGTTTTTTTCTTATTTTATTTTATTTCATTAATAACAAAAGCATAAATTTTGTTTTCTACAACTTTAATTTACTTACCCATTCTAAATAAAAGTTTTAAAATGGCCATTGTATATTATATTTTTAAAATAAAATGTATTTTTTAAGAATGAGAGTCTTTATTAAAAAAAAAGCATAAGCTTATCATGACCTTTTCTTCATAGTTTGCCTAAAGAGCTTTTGTCATTTTATAGATATACCTAGGTACAGTAGAACCTCGATGAAACGTCCCTCCTTTATCCGGAACTCTCTGTTAACCGGCGATCATTTAGTCGACATCAAAAATCTTCCAACTGAGTAATAAATCAATTGCTCCTTTTTAAACCGTAATCTTTTCCCTTGCTCTAAAGTTACATAAGTAATGATGAGGCTTTTGACTGTTTTTCTAAAGAACTGACACGGTTAGAGCAACCTTCAGATGCAGGTCAAACTGAACTATTGCCTTCAAAAAGACTCCGGGATAGAGCAGCGAAGCAAAGATTATCAAGATTATTGCAACAAAAACTCATTTCCAACAATTATGTCATAAAAAAACATTAAAAGTCCTGTATTCTATAAACGAAAATCATTTACTTTTTATTGTTTTTTACAACTCTCTTTTATCCGGAATTTTCGCTTAACCGACCTACCTTTGGTCCGAATTAGAACGGTTAATCGAGATTCTACTGTATTATGTACAATGACTAGGCACAAAGTATATAATAATTCTCACATTTATTACTTTGCCTGAAAACAAAGGGTATTATATAAAATGCCTAGAAATTCTATAGAATTGGGACTTTTCATACATATCCGGTAACACATTATTTGCAGTTGACTATTTTACAATTTACACCAGAAGCGTAGTATTTCAGTTGCGATTTTATTTCTTTGTTGTTTATTTTGGTCGTGATTATCAAGTTGGTAACTTCTTTTTTCTGTGTACTAAAAAAAAAAATTTAATACAAAATTTTTCTGGTTCAGATGTTGTATAAAACATTTCTTTGGCACGATTTTATTTGGTGCTTTTTGACAAATAAATGCGCTTTCTAGCAAAAGTTTTTATTTTTATTTTTTATTATTATTTACATTTTAACTTAAGTTGGTACTGATCTGTTTGCTGGCTACTAGATTAAAATCACCAAATTGAAGACCTAAGTAATCCAAACTAACAACTTTCAAATAATTTATAATTTCTATATTTAGAATTAGCGATGCATTACGCACCATTTAAACATTTAAGTTTTGGCGCCAACTGGTAACCGCCTAACGCAAGATAGTAATATTAAGATTATCTTAATAAATATTAAGAGAAACCTTCGCATTTATATTTTAGCTTAATTTTATTATTTATGTTTTAATTTTCTTTTAGTTACCGTGTTTTTGATTTTTGCGATTTTTCTGATCGTTAAATGAAATAAATTGCCAAATGCCCTATACTACATTTGTTCCACTTTTTCTTAAATGTAAACTTCTATGTCTTTCAACGGGTCCCCAACAGAGCGGGACCACACTGCTAGTTGTATATGCAGGGTGTTCAAAAACTACCGCACTTCATATACAATCAAACAGAATGTTAAAATTTTAATTAATTTCAAAGTGACTTCAAATAGAGATACAGCTCCGAAATTTTCAACATAAATAGTTTTAGCCTTCGAATTGCAGTTTTGAAAAACAGAATTTTAAAATTTTTATTAGTTTTTTCAATTAATTTTTTTTTTTATATATAACTAACAAATATTTTACAAAACAATTTCTAATCGGGCTACAGCTCTGAAATTTTCAACATAAGTAGTTTTGACCTTCTAATTGAATTTTTAACAAAAATAATGTTAAAATTTTAATTGGTTTTTTAATTAATATTTTTACAAAAAGCAACAGTTAATAGGCCTAGAGCTCAAAAGGTTTCAACATAAGTAGCTTTGGTCTTTTAATTTTGCTTTTTACTAACAAGGGACGTTTTATTATTGTATTAAAGGGGAATTTTTTTTCTCGAAAGGGGAAGGGCTCCTAATATTATGGCTTTACGTAGCAATAAGTATTTGGTGAGTGAAGCGAGCTTACGCACCAATGAACCTTTCAACGAGTGAAGTAAGCCTGTACTAATGTATCAATGAATTTTTCAGCGATCTCGATTTTGCATAGCGATGAACCTTCCTGCGAGCAAAGCGCCAAAAACTGAAACTATACACCAATGACGAACTTCCGCAACGCGGGGCCTCATAGCTAGCTAAAATATTGCACATGGTAACATTTCGTAGCGAAGCACAGGTATTCAGCTAGTTATATTAAAAATTAAAACATTCGATATACAATCATTTAGATTTGCTGTAGTTATAGGCTAATACCTTTTCTTAAAACATTTGCTATGTACTTGCATGCATAAATATAAGATATGTTACCCATATGTACCAATGAAGCTCCGAAGTATAAAATAATCCAAGGCAAATATCACCTACCTAAAAAAAAATAAGAGAAATACATTAAATTATATAATAGAAAAACGTTATAAATATACATTGATATACAATGTTACGAAAAATATTCATCACTCTATAAATCTTGTAAAAATAGCATTTTTCAGATGCAATTTACGAGAACATGAAGGAATTCATTCAATAACCTGTTCGCGAAATACATTTACAGAGTTATATAACACATTCCCAAATGCAGTTCTACAACGAGTATTTTGTAAAGGATTTTACGAATTTATAAAAAGCTCTGAAGAACCCATCATATTCCGAAGGTTAAGATTGTATTCGAGAAAATCATTAGAATATTAAAAAAAAAATAAAAAAATACTCACATATTTTTCAAATTTAATTTACAAATATGTTTTTCGGAATAAAGAGTAAGAACTCCTTCGGAACTTTCCTAAAGCTTTGAAATAAAACATTTTTTTTTTCAGGCTCTTCCCAAGTGCAAAACTTCGTTGTGAATCTTTAAATAAAAGGGTTATAAACATTGGAATAAAAGGTGTTCGGTAAAAATCTCTTTATTTTATTTTTTTTAAGTTTACATTAAAGTGAAAATAGAAAAGAACCCATTCTGGAAATTGTTTATCTTTAAAAAAAAAAAAATCTGTGAGAGTACAATAACATCGTGCAAAATCATTTCGCTCCAAGAATTTATGAAATATTTTAATCTCTGGTATATAAAAGCCAAAGAAAGCTTTCATTCATCTCAACATGTGTGCATAATGTATGTGTATACTTGTATGTGGGCGTGATCTTCTAACGGTAGTCACAACTCTTAAATTTCGTGCACATGTCAACAAGGACAAGTATATAAACAGAAAGGTATTCCGATGTTGATTAAATGAATTTAATAGTCCGAGAGGCGACTGCAATTTTTGGACCTCATCTAACATCATTCTGATTTTTTGATAGAAATTGGAGAAAAGTGAGTAGATTAGGAATCCACTGGTCTGCCGTGGCAAAAATGGCCGAAACTGATCAAAAATCGACTTGGAATGAGTTGAACTAAAATCCGATTGCCAAATATGTCATAACTTGCCAAAAAGTGAACAAGCTTTTTCGTCTGGCAACCCTGCATTTTGATTTTCAATGAGAAAAAGCGCAAACGATTTCTGATCTCTGGCTCGGAAAACTTGTATCTTTTAAAAGTAAGCCAAATTGGCGACCTCAGTTACGTCATCCGTGACGTAATGTTTATTGCCAACTTGGCTCCTTTTTAATAGATGCAAGTAGACCGTCGCCAGATATCTTAATCGTCTGTAACCTTCTTAATTGATAATTAAAGAGTGAGGATTACAAAATAAAAAATGCTCATTATTTGGTAAGTTATGGCGCATTTGGCAATTGGATTTAGTTCAACTTATTAAAAGTCGATTTTTGACCAGTTTCGGCCATTTTTGCCACGGCAGACCAGTGGATTCGTAATCTTCTCACTTTTCTCCAATTTCTATAAAAAAAATCAGAATGATGTTCGATGAGGTCCAAAAATTGCAGTCGCCTCTCAGTCTATAAGGCCGACGAAGAATCTCTCAATACCCTACTTCCAATGTAGTCACACAAAGCAATGTCTATTTCCAAATACTTTTCCTATGAGTGTCGAAAAAGGGTAAACGTTCAGAATGCGACTATATTACTGTCTAAGCGTCCCTGTGAACCCAAAACGATAAAAAGCTGCTAAAAACATTCTCAATTCTGTCACGGTAAAACAAACCAATCATGCTTCGACTTACCTCCCCTAAAGCTGTTTTCAGATTATCTGGCGCTGTCAGCAACACGAGGGCTATAATGCGCCGAAACATTCGTCATTAGACAAGCCAACATACGTTTACAAACACCCATGCCTAACACGGGACTCGGAACCCGCAACCTCACGGTTTAGAAGCTAGCACGTTAACCACTATACCGTTTGGTCGGCTCTTCCCTAAAGAGCTCGAACAAAAGGGTCAAACGTTCTAAATGTGAAAAATTCCAATACATTTTTTCCCTTAAGGCGAAGACGCTGAAAATAATCGTACATACTTCCAAAGCAGAGCATAGTAAAATTAAGTTACCACAACTTGTACTAACCAACCTTAAACGTATAAGACTTAAGAATATTACAATGCCATACTTTCCTTAACGACAAATCGTTAAAATTTAACCCTTGGTTGGTCGCGCTGTTGACAAATGTATCTTGTTTCGAAACAAATGTATCGTTTTCTCGCCAAAATCTAACAAGTTTTTTCAGGTTGCAAATTTTTAAAAAAAAAAAGTAGAAAAAGCACAGCGAGCAGAAATTTGTGTATTTATGGCCTTTTCGAAACATTTAGAATTGAATAAAAAAATATATATATACGGGAATTGTCCAATGAAGAAATTACACTAGCTATGCTGTGTCATATGTTTCGAGCATCTTTAGAACCCTGGGTGCTGTGACGTGACATAGAAGAGAGACATTAAAATGTACTAAAGTTGTGTTTTGGTATGATATATGTTCGATTAATAATGTAATTAAAGTAATGAAAAGTTATTGTCACTAGAATGTATAGTATCAATAACGTAGCGTTTTTAATTAAAATACCCACTTAATTTGATATTCGGTCATGAACTCAATGATATGCACGAACATTTGAATTTGGGGGACATTTGTCCCAAACGTTACCAACCGCGAGACAAAAAGATCGCGTGCCTACCCAAGGGTTAGTAAAAGTTCAAAGGCAACACACTCCAGTAACATATACGGGTAACTTCACTAACTATACCTCGGAACAACATTACTTTAGTCTTGAGTATACGCTGTAGAATGGATCAACTGTTGCAGAATTTTTAAAAAAAGCCGACTTTCTTCCTTGTAACAAAGATTTATTGGTCTCCACACTATCCCAACTCGAGCATAAAACTTGTATTAATCGTCGAACGCAGTCGACCCATAAAACCATAACTATAAAATATCAATATTGCATAGCAGTCGATGTCTACTTTTAACCTTCTTTCCGCTCCCGAGCGGCACAAACCCTAGGATTCGAGTACGACCGAAGTCCTCCAAAAAGCCAGCAGATCCTTCCGCGTAAAGATATAGTTTCAGACAAATCACAACTTTTATAGTAATACTGAGAACCTGCGCACATAGTTTTGTAACGACAGAAGTCCTCAATAAAGTCAACAGATCCTTCCGCGTAAAGATATAGTTCCGGACAAATCACAACTTTTATAGTAATACTGAGAACCTGCGCACATAGTTTTGTAACGACAGAAGTCCTCAATAAAGCCAACAGATCCTTCCGCGTAAAGATATAGTTCCGGACAAATCACAACTTTTATAGTAATACTGAGAACCTGCGCACATAGTTTTGTAACGACAGAAGTCCTCAATAAAGCCAACAGATCCTTCCGCGTAAAGATATAGTTCCGGACAAATCACAACTTTTATAGTAATACTGAGAACCTGCGCACATAGTTTTGTAACGACAGAAGTCCTCAATAAAGTCAACAGATCCTTCCGCGTAAAGATATAGTTCCGGACAAATCACAACTTTTATAGTAATACTGAGAACCTGCGCACATAGTTTTGTAACGACAGAAGTCCTCAATAAAGCCAACAGATCCTTCCGCGTAAAGATATAGTTCCGGACAAATCACAACTTTTATAGTAATACTGAGAACCTGCGCACATAGTTTTGTAACGACAGAAGTCCTCAATAAAGCCAACAGATCCTTCCGCGTAAAGATATAGTTCCGGACAAATCACAACTTTTATAGTAATACTGAGAACCTGCGCACATAGTTTTGTAACGACAGAAGTCCTCAATAAAGCCAACAGATCCTTCCGCGTAAAGATATAGTTCCGGACAAATCACAACTTTTATAGTAATACTGAGAACCTGCGCACATAGTTTTGTAACGACAGAAGTCTTCAATAAAGCCAACAGATCCTTCCGCGTAAAGATATAGTTCCGGACAAATCACAACTTTTATAGTAATACTGAGAACCTGCGCACATAGTTTTGTATTAAACTGAAATATATGTTGATAACGACAAGGAAATAAGCGCTTTTAATCTTAAATTTTAATTAATATATTACTCTTCTAACCACGGATACTATAAGAGTTCTAACGAAGGCCACACGTGGTTCCATTCATCCAATCAAGGCGTAGTAAAACCGGTTCACACATCATCGCAGCGTATTCATTGAGCTCAAGTAAGCCTGTCCCAATGTATAGTACAGTCAGAGTAACATTGAACCACATTTTCAGTATTTTCTTCTTCCAGTGGTGGCTGTTGAACACATCAACGAGGCAGGAATTTTATACACAGAGCATGCAAGTCTTTTAGATTTTGGTTATGGCATATACAAAGTTTAAGACCAAGTAATTATTCAATACGAAGAAGAAATGTACCCAGACTAAATTGACTTATAAGACAACGTGATATTTGGTGGTTCATGAAGAAATCTGGTGCATATTGGAAATGGACCAATATCAGTGGTGATCTGTGGTATGAAAGACTAGGAGTTTTTCTAAAATTATCTCCAGAAATTATTATTCCAGCTAGAACACGAAATTTTGTCCAGATCAATGATTATTTTTTTGATGCAAATCTATTATTCTAAAGACTGTCAAAGTGAAATTTTTTGAAGTTTGAACTTTTTTATATATTTTAATACTATTTCTAACATTAAGAGTAGAAAATTTGTATTTATGCCACATTATGACTTGCAAACACCATAGAATTTAACTAATAGCGTAAGGGCTGCCTAACAGTTTTATTATTTTCTATTTATCTTTTCAATTTGTAATTCATAAAATGAGTTTATATTTAATTGAATGAACTAAAGATTGTTTTTTCACTATATTTGTATGTTAAACTGAATAATAAATATTTTTTTGCAATATATTCATGTGATTTGTCATCCCCTGTTCCTACATAATATATTCTTCGTGGTATTATTTAAAATATTCAAACTTTATGGTGTTGATAACTGCAGCTGATGATATTTCAAATATTTCGAAACTCAATTTTACTAGTTCAAAGTTCCTACACTCCTAGATTGAATAAAAAAATGTATTTTATATGAAACTCTTGATAATGGGTTCAAAGTTTCCCTGAATGACAGGGCAACTTTGCTCCGGATTATTTCCCTAATATTTGGTGCTTTCATCATCAGCACTTACTAATTTGTGTAAATTAATATATAATTTAGGGTTTATTCTTTCATTTTATGCCATTAGGTCTGAAAATACTATTAACACAAAAGTGGGGAAGAATCTCTGATTTTTCAGTAACATTCTCCACAATAATTTCAGCAGTATATAATCTCTATCATGTCCTTATTGTCCAACTTTCATCTCCTCCGAAAATGATAGTGTTGTACGTACACTATCACCTACATCATCTAGTTCATGTTGGTTGGTTTATACGCTCAACGACCTAGATCTTAACTTGGATTCCGAACTACAGCGAACATCCATGACTATCCCTGGATTCGAACCCGGCATCTTCGGCATTTTTGGCATGCGAGGCCAGAGTTCTAACCACACAGCCATCAAGTGAATCATCTAGTTTAGGACTTTTGCTGTTTTCCAGGAGTAGGTAGAGGACTTTGGAAGATCCCTTCATGTCCGTGCTATACGTATTCCTTTACCATTTATTTTTTGTGCATAGAAATGTTTTTTCACTTCCTCAACTGAAACGCTTTTTACAGCCATTAAAGGAAGGCAGATTTTTTTTTTAGTTCTGTGAACGACTGTCAGATCATTATTTCTAATAGTTTTAGTTACTTCTTGAATTCAATCCCAATATTTTAACATTTTATCGGATTTTGCATACAAGGGAAAATTTCTCAAATTAAATTGCATTAGTTTTGTTTTTTTTAAATGTATTTGTATTTAAAAGTAACCAAAAAATAAACTGGAATAAAATAGGGATTATATTTGCAGTGTATACATTACACACTGTCATCAGCCTAACTTTGAACCGGCTCAAAGTTACACTGAATATGTGGTAAAATAATAGTGCCTTGGTTTTTTGCTTTTTTACCAAATGTTAGTAAATAAATAACCATCAGGTTCTAACAATTTCACTATTTTCAGAAAATTATGTAGCTGATAAAGTGGTAAGTTGATGCTTACTTGCATAAATTAGTTGATTTACATCAACTTCAAATAAGCATTAAAAATGGAACTTGAGAACAGTACTCCAGAAAAACAACTGAATGGCCAAATAAATTATGTGGCATTTTGCCAATTCCTTTTCTAAACTATAGAGCAAAAAGCCAATTTCACAATCTTGCCAGTAGCTTTCAGCAGTGGATCATGAGCAGCTCTTTAAAACCGAAAATACCGAAAACTAAGGAGGTGGCGCAAAGTTACACCCTATGGCTCAAAGTTACCCTGAATGACTTTATGTATAAGTTAAGATTGAATAAAAGCTGTGCAAAGCATTGACTTAAACCAGAGAGGGCGGGGTGCATGTGCAATGGGAATTGCAAACAGCACTCCAGAAAAACAACTGAATGGCCAAATAAATTATGTGGCATTTTGCCAATTCCTTTTCTAAACTATAGAGCAAAAAGCCAATTTCACAATCTTGCCAGTAGCTTTCAGCAGTGGATCATGAGCAGCTCTTTAAAACCGAAAATACCGAAAACTAAGGAGGTGGCGCAAAGTTACACCCTATGGCTCAAAGTTACCCTGAATGACTTTATGTATAAGTTAAGATTGAATAAAAGCTGTGCAAAGCATTGACTTAAACCAGAGAGGGCGGGGTGCATGTGCAATGGGAATTGCAAACAGCACTCCAGAAAAACAACTGAATGGCCAAATAAATTATGTGGCATTTTGCCAATTCCTTTTCTAAACTATAGAGCAAAAAGCCAATTTCACAATCTTGCCAGTAGCTTTCAGCAGTGGATCATGAGCAGCTCTTTAAAACCGAAAATACCGAAAACTAAGGAGGTGGCGCAAAGTTACACCCTATGGCTCAAAGTTACCCTGAATGACTGTATGTAAGGTGTATGTATACCCTAGAATTTTTTTTTTTTTTTAAATTCTGAGTTTAAAAATCCAATTATTTTTTACATTAGTTAGAAAGTATATGATTAAAATAATTTGATGAAAAAAATTCATATTTCGGCAATTGTCAATTTGTTAATTAAGCTTTAGGTAATTAGTAACTTTTTCAAACAATGATATATCAAATTCTAATTTACTTACAAACGCAATTCTACTTGAAAACTACTCGAAATATTATTCTTAATGTTTTGAAACTGAATTAAGTTTCTTATATAGAACAGTTTTTGTTTTACAATTTATTTTGTGTGAAAACATGAACAAAATCCATATTTTCGAAGAATTCTAAGTTTTAAAAATATCTAAAAAATCAATTTCTCAACCAATATTATGTAATTGAGTTTCAAAACATCTAGCATATTATGTAGATTACTATGATATAAAAAAAAATTACAACTGAACATTTTGTTGTTGAATTATCGTTGTTTAAATAAAGCGTAACATAATCAAAATAGAGTTCGTCAGAAAACAGGTTTAAAGTCTTAAAAAAGTGGTATCTAACAGCGGAAGTACCTACCTATAATTGATTGTAACTTAAAAACTATTAAGGACATTTTGAAACGTTTAGTATTGTTTGAAAGCTAAAGTATCAGAGAATATTATGATATAATAACAAAAAAAAAATGAATATTCTTATAGATTTTCGTGAATTGAAGGGTATACGTACACCTTTTGAATAAAAGCTATACAAAGCATTGACTTAAACCAGAGCATGGGCAATGGTGTCAAACAAGAAAGTCGCATCGATGTGAAATGCGAAAAACAACATGATGCATAATGGAGGAGTACATCATTAAGTAGAATGGTATTAACACCCTGGGGGAGATGAATTCTGACTTCATCAGAAAATTACATCATCCACAACTGAACAGGGATAGATAGATCAGGAAAATATAGCTGTATTGTTTGCTTTTTGGACATTGTCAATGAATAAGCAGATTTAGGAATATTTGTAAAGTAAAAGAAAATCAACGTATAAAACTTAAGTTGTACTTGCATTTCAAGATCTAACCAATAATAATAATAATATTACTCGTTTTTAATGTAAATCCTTTATATGCATTGTCAATTTTTAAATTCATTAACATAGTGCCGATTCTGAAGGTCAGCTTTTGATTGGACATTGCATCTAATTCTAAATATTTCTGTTGTCAGCGTGTGCTCGGTGTTAGCATCTAATTAAATATTAAAAACATCTCAATCAGAAAAATATGCGGTGAACAACTTTTCGAAATGTATTCATTTAAAATGAATGGGAGTTTATACACTCACATACAAGTATCTTTTTATTCATTCTGATTCAAATAATTTTAGAATTTTTTCATTAAAACAATTTTGGCAACAGGGAAGAGTTTCATCGATGATCGGTTAAATGCTATTTCACCGCGATTGGATGACGGCAAGTTGTTTTATTAGTATTCCGTTAAAATGACTTCTTAGTTACAGTGACAGCCACCAAAATGCAATAGGATGCATCATCATCGACTTCGAATCTGCCAAGTTTCAGCCCGATTGGATGAGGGCAATGAAGTTATAGAAATTAGAGAAAAGTGAGTAGATTACGAATCCACTGGTCTGCCGTGGCAAAAATGGCCGAAACTGGTCAAAAATCGACTTTTAATAAGTTGAACTAAATCCAATTGCCAAATGCGCCATAACTTGCCAAATAATAAGCATTTTTTTTATTTGGTAACCCTCACTCTTTTAATTTTCAATTAAGGTTGCAGACGATTCAGATATCTGGCGACGGTCTACTTGCATCTATTAAATGAGAGCCAAGTTGGCAATAAACATTACGTCAGTGATGACGTAACTAATGTTGCCAATTTGGCTTACTTTTAAAAAATACAAGTTTTCCGAGCCAGAGATCAGAAATAGTTTGCACTTTTTCTCATTGAAAATCAAAATGCAGTGGTTGCCAGACAAAAAGGTTTGTTCTCTTTTTGGCAAGTTATGACATATTTAGCAATCAGACTTTAGTTCAACTCACTCCAAGTCGATTTTTGATCAGTTTCGGCCATTTTTGCCACGGCAGACCAGTGGATTCGTAATCTATTCACTTTTCTCCAATTTCTATAAAAAATTCAGAATGATGTTCGATGAGGTCCAAAAATTGCAGTATCCTCTCGGACTATTAGAAAACAATGTATTTATCAGTTTTGAGGTAAGTGACTTTCAACATTTTTTATCTATTTGTCAAGCACACTTATTTAAGAACTTCTAATCCCAAATTATATACCGTAAAATAGGGTGAATCGGAACACTTTTCAACTTTCAAAGTAAAAATCGGTTGTAATAAAATCGTTAAGGAACATATTTTTGACATTGAAACTTCGGTCTTACCTTCTTTGAAGATCAACCCAAAACATTTTGTAAAAACTAGGACTTTAATTTATTTTGAATTTTTTCATTGTGTTCCGATTCACCCCGCAGAAAGGGGTGAATCGGAACACTCGTTACAACTTAAGTCTGATCTTATTTAAATGTTTACAGGGTGACAAAAAATAAGTAATAATGCATTGTGGTGAGTAGGAACACAAAATTATCATTAAAAAAATCATTTAATATGACGGATAAAATTAGTGTTTGTCAATTATTGTCAAAACAAATCATGTTTGAAAGCCTATCAACTCTTCTCCTATAACTCATCCAAATAATCTTTAAAATTAATAATATTTTTTAATCTACTTTATGTTTGCGTGCCACATGACTGCAAATTCCTTAAAATATCTTGAGAAAGGAGAAAAGCATCCTCATTTGTTTCAGAAAATCTTTGTTCATGGGCGCTTTTTGTAAAACACACTTACATAGCAATAATCTTGTGGGTGTAAAACTTTGCTCATATAGAGTCTTCATACATTTTTTCACATAACTTAAAGATAACGAAGTCATTAGGAGAAAAAATCACTATAACAATCGGGTTTTCTGCCATGCGGAAACTAGGCTCCTCTTCTGAGATTTATTCAAGCCTGCAATCTTGATTACTGTCATGAAGGGTGTAATTCGACTCTTCTTCAATCGTTGAATCTTGGGTGGAACATAATCTTGCCAAAAACAGCTTTTTAATATCACTTTTCAAGTGTTCCGATTCACCCCGCGAATCTCAAAATCAAAACGAGGAAGGACATCAAATTCGTAAAATATTTTTTTTTTTTTAAACCAAGTTAAATTAAGTATTGCATGCTGTTGTGGATGTTTATACTTATCTAAAAGTATATTAGTTAAGTCTATAACTGGTACATGTTATTAATTACCGGATAAGTTTTGGAGAGGTTAAAACAATTGGATTGTATGCACGCTATTTCAGAATTTTTTTATTTTTTTTTAAAGTACAGTGTTGAAAACCCCACAAAACATGTTCCAAGATTCCAAACATGTTAGACAAGTGAAAAAATACATATGATTAATAAAAATGCATTATTTGTGTAAAATAATAATTTCTTTGTAATTTCATGAAGTTTCGTTCCGATTCACCCCGCTGTTCTTATTCACCCCATTTTAAGGTATAAACTACTAAAATAATTTTAAACACTTAGAAATATGCAATTTATTACGTCAAAACCATTAAAAATATAGAATATTATCAACATGAAAAAATTTTTCGTTTCCTTACCTTTTCTAAAGAAAACATAATAATTGTGCTTTAATCATATCTTCGCATATTTCTAAAATCATTAAAATAATTGTCATTGTCAACGGCACAAAGAAACCTGTATCTAATGCGTTTCTCGTCTTTCGTAGTGAAAGAATTTAATGAGGGAAATTTGAAATGATTAAACTAATTATTTCCTGGTGATATCTTAAATTAGTTATTTAAAACTGTAATTTTTCTTAGAAAAATATAAAGAGTATTTTTTAGAGGAAGAGCAAAATTTATCTCAAAATCGATTTTGTGGCTTTAAGTGTATTGCAATATTTTAAACATCATCTACAAAATGGTATAATTTATGTGCAATGTGCCCATTAGAAGTATTTTTAATTTTTTTGAAAATAACATAAATAATTAAATTTATAATATTATATAAATATAATCATATAATAATAATAATCATATAATTTTTACTTTAAATTACCCATATGTATACATTGGGTAATGAAAGTATAGTATTCGGTCGAAATTTATTCGATTTTTTTAGCATTTCACCACGTTTTGGAACATGCTGAATTCAAAAATGTGATCTAGAAAAAATTTACGTATGTCTGTGCGTACGTGGTTAGCATAACTCCCCAACAAATTGACCTACGATGTTCAAATTCTGTGTTCAACATTTTTTAATCAATACTAAAATAATAAAATTGTTTTATTCAGAAAAAAAAAAAGGGTATTTGCAGTTGAGTGCATAGTTTCACGTTCATTTTTAATAAATTTTGAAACTTAGTTTGTCGCACATTTTGCTGAAAGAAATGTTTTTGATATTTAAAATTGGATGCAAACACCACGCACAAGTTGACAACATAATAGGCGCTGTATTAATGAATATAAAAATTAGGCAATGCATATAAGGGATTTAAATTAAAAAACTTTGTATTTATTGGTTATATTATTTTAAATAAAAAACACAGTTTCTTTAAATGTCTGGATGTAGTTTTTCAAATAAAATCACATTTCACTCAATGCACTTCCGTCACTCTAATCCCCCTGCATCCCAAATTCCCATTTCGGTCGGAAACATTTCGGCCGGAAGCATTTCGGCCGGAAGCATTTCGGCAAAAAAGATCACCCGTCAAGAATGCTTAAAAAAAAAAAAAAAAAAAATATTGGATAGGCTTAGGACGCAGCTCAAAATCCGAGCTTCTCTTATTCTACAGGTTGCATTTCAATTCATTTCTTTATTCTGTCAGACATAAATGCACGAAAGTGTATTTGAGCCGGATGAGAAAAGGACGAAATTTACAGCCGGTGCAATTCCGAAAGTGGAGGAAGTATATTTTTAGACGAAGAGCGCAACTTTTAATAGTTTTTGAGAAATTTGAATTAAGCGTTGAATCGAAATGCTTCCAATTCAGAAACTGAATTCACTAAATCACTTTTTCAAAATCACTTTATTGAAAAGAGATTTTTTTTAATACCTTTCGCTAGTCTAATACCTTATTGGGCCGTACCAATCCGATTTAGCTCTGAAGGTTTCGTAGCTTCCCAGTTTATATATAATAAAAAAAAAAAAAAATATCTAAGGATTGAAATTATTTCTTTTGTTAGTTTCAAGTCTTCTTGTTGCGTTTTTTATTTACTTACATATTTTCCTGATATAGAACTGAAGTGAAATGAAAAAAAGGGGGCGTAGATAAGAGTTCAAATTCAGGGTTCAAGGCATTCCTTTTTCAACTTTTAACGCATTTATCTTATTTCCACTGACTTTTTGGAGTATTTAGTAATATTTAGAGCATTTTAATGGGACATGGGACACTTTTTCCAAAATTCTTTAGTTTTGCTTAGAATTAAGGGGGTCCAGTACCGAAATTTTTTCAAAACTCCCAAATTTTTTTTCTGATTTTAAAAAATAGTTCATACATTCCTGAAGAGAATGATGTTTTTATCTTATTCCT
Source organism: Linyphia triangularis (assembly GCA_963978545.1). Classification (NCBI taxonomy): domain Eukaryota; kingdom Metazoa; phylum Arthropoda; class Arachnida; order Araneae; family Linyphiidae; genus Linyphia; species Linyphia triangularis. The sequence goes on from OZ021730.1 coordinate 73,107,347, forward strand.
CCGGTGATTAGAACACCACAAAATTACCTGTGATTTAAACACTACTAAAGGGCATAACACCTTGAAGAGTCTGATTAAAGTGCGTTTTTCGAGCACTATTGTTTTTCATAGATGTTGCATATTCAAATCGATATATCTCCAGAACCATTAACAATTGGATATTCAAATTTTAGGAGCATTTAATTTATATAGTTTTAAATATTTTGTCTTCACAGAATTTTATTTTTTTAATTCTGCTTTAAAATATCACATTTAGCGTAAAAGATAACATAAAAAAAAAAAAAAAGCAAAAATTTCAATATTTTAACTTTGAGAATTTTTTAAATTTTTTTTAATTCACCTATCAAAATTTTGAGAAGACAAATTTTCTTTATATAATTATGTATTACAGAAAGCTTTCACTTTGAAAAAAAAATATTTTGTTCTTGACTTATATCAAAACACGCAAACATCAATTATTATGGATTTTTCTTGGTTTTTAAATTTTTTATAAATAACTAAACACAATATTTAAAAAAACATTTTCTCAAAGATATATGAATAGTATCTCATACATAAAATAAATTTTTGATATAAAAAATGTACATAAAGTTTTTTTTATTTTCTTTACCGGACCCCCTTAAATAAAATTTGGCACAAACATAGAAAATACGACTTATAACACAACAAAATTTGAGCAGATAATATATAAAATAGATAGTAAATTATTGAGAAAAATGCATTAAATACGAAATGTTAACTTTTTTTCAAAATGCTCCTCGCGACACAATATTTTACGAACATGAAAGAAAAATTTGAAGTTGTTTATCAATATATTATATACATTTTCACTCATGCTTTTATCTTCAAGAGCTACAGTTGAACAGAAATAAAATTTCAAACTTGGCGCTAGTGATTTTTAATTTAAAAAAATGCACGGTTGGTTGGTTGTTTTCAGATTATCTGGCGCCGTCAGCAACACGAGGGCTATAATGCGCCGAAACATTCTTCATTAGGCAAGCCAACATACATTTACAAACACCCATGCCTTACACGGGACTCGAACCCGCAACCTCGCGGTCTAGAAGCTAGCACGCTAACCACTATACCGTTTGATCGGCCAGCAAATTTTATAAAACGAAAACAAAAAAACAAAAAAAAAGTCAGTTTTGGGGATTTCAGTGTAACATGTCTCCTTAACCACAACAATTTTGATCAAAACATTAGAGGCGTTGTTTGACAATAAATTGCTCAAAGGAACATAATTCATTAGAGTTAGATATTATATTCTGTTGTTGAGAGATATAATGCAACTTTATTGGGAAAGAAGAACTCTGCACGGCACGGTTTATGTAGGTGGCTGGCCTGGTAATGAATCGTATCATGCTCATCCTTCAAGAGTATACAATGGGCCTTTTTTTAACATTTAAGGTTATTTTTTAAAATAGGAAGACCTAATTAGTCATTATTTTACAACGAACAAAGTCATTGAGCGTACAAAACAATTATTTCATTAAAATTAGATCTGTTTATTAAAATCCTTTTAACACCCCCATACCAATTCACAGTACTTAATACTAATTGCAGTCTACCTATTTTAAATAAACAGCATTCATCGAATTGCTCAGCCAACAATATTCATTAAATAAATCATTAATTAGTGTCATACAAATTCAACTCCACGTTTTTTTTTAATGTTAGTACTTATAAAACTCTTCATTTAGAAAAATAAATCACTTAAAAACACTCTAGTTAGCAAATCTGCCTCTGAAGACCGATAACATCTAAAAGGGTTTAAAAAAAAAAAAAATCAGTTGGACGAAATGACTTCGCCATTTTTATTTTATTTATTTTTATTTTTTTTTTTTAACTCCTATTTCTTAGTTTTTATAAAACAAGCTAAAGGAAAACTTCTATCATCTACAAAAAAAAAAAAAAAAAGTTAGAAGAACACCTAAAAGGTCGTCTGTAATTGAAGTAATTATCTTACCAGTAATTATCCACTTACTTAAACTCCTTAAAAAAAAAATTAAATAGTTTTTGTTTTCATGATCCACCCAGACAATATAGCTTCATGTATTTTCGAAGTTTCAGGGATTTCTCTGATAATAAAGTTAAGTACATTTCGCTTCGCAAACACTTTTCCTGAAATCCGTGCCAAAGTCTATTCTGCCTGTATATCAGGGCATCTCAGATAGTCTGATGGATAGCGGTTGCAATAGAAACAATGCTAGGCGATTTAGAATAGGAGTGATCTGTATATCAGAATAATGGCTCCCATCAGATAGTCCGGTAGGTAGCGGATGTAATCGAAGTAGATTCAGAATCGGGGTGATGCCATGAATAGTACTAGCATTCAAAAAGGTTACAATACGGAAAATTTAGGATGTCTCACTCCTGAATCCCCCCTGTACAAAATGGGTCTAGTCTCTTTACTACGACAGTAGACAGTGCTGTACTTCGTGGCGGGAGCTGTTCTTATGACATGCAGTCATATGCCAAAATCTCTTTTTGGAGCCAAGGTGCAAACTTCCCAAAGATCAGAGAACATGACTTTAAAGCGGATTTTCCGTAGTTTTTACTTATTTCCCCGCTGTTTTTACTTATTTCCTGTTGTTTTTACTCATTGTTCGTTGTTGTTACTGATTTCCCGTTGTTTTTACTTATTTTCTATAGTCTTTACGGGATTCTTACGGTTTTACGGACGTTTTATGAAACTTGCAGAAAAGACCTGCACGAAATATATCACTTTCAATATTTTGCCCATACTCATGAAATTCACCGATGCTTTCACTAATGCTGCGATTTACGTTGTTTTAGCCAAGTATTACCCAGATATAATATTCGTTATTGAATCTCGTATTGAAACATCGTAACGTAAAAGTACTGGACATGGGTAAACCGTAAAAAGAAGTAAAAATTAGTAAAATCTTTTGAAAATCCATAGAAAAGAGGGTATCTGTGTAAATGGTTACCATGGAAGTAATCGTAATGTTAAATTATGAAGTCCCTTCTGTTGAATTCTAAGCAATATAATAATCTCAACTAGACCTTGAATATGACATATAGCTCCTCTATAGAAATCATAGTTTGTACTTATAGAATTTAAAACTAACTACCGGTCTTTCATCTGACATTTTACACGGATCTGAAGCTTTTGTAGTTTTTCTTGGGAGGGTTGATTTCTGACTAAACAGATCCCTTGTAGAAAACGAGGCCATCTTGGTTCCCCTGGCAACCGACAATGCTAGACTTTGCAACGGGAGCTATTCATGAGATGAATAATATAAACCTCGAGCATTATTTTTAAATGTAATTACTATTTTTTTTTAATGCAATTAACTAATTTACGAAAACGTTTAATTATGCCTGATTGGGTGGCATAGTTTGATTGTTATCATGTCAACTTATAGCTTGTGAAATATAGTTTATACCTAGAAGAATAACAGAATATAATTAGCTATTCATCAACATGGAAAATTTCTCGTTATAATTCAAACCATTAACATGTGCGGTTGACTTAATTAAAATTGGTTATTCATGTACAAATAAATTAATATAAGTCGCCACACAGCCATCAGGGGGGCCTTAAATTGTTAAGATAAATAATATTCATTAACTGATAACTTATATTCAAAACAACAATTCAACGAAAACCTTTCAAGAATTCTCCTTTCATTTCTATATTAATACTTCCTTACTTACTACCCATCAAATATTACAAATCAGTTTTAAATTTTAAATAACTTCGTTATATAACCTTTTATTTTGCTAAATTTCATAATATAACCTTTTATTTTGTTTAGATTATTTTAGTTTTTTTTTTTTTTATTATTATGTTATGAATTTTTCCACTGAGGCAATGATGGCACAGTTTTCAAGATAAAAACTACTATTTATTCACTTCAGAAAACTCACAAAATTTATTCAAAGAACAGTCACTATCAAGCTTCCATACAAGCTCCGATGAAAATAACTTCGAATACAGCGATTATACAAGTTCACTCTAGTAGGTAAACAAAGCGATCAGCTTTCATCGAAATCCGAAGTCAATCTGAAAACTTTCCCGATCTCCGGTCTTTATATACCAGGCGAGTGAGAACATTCCCGAAATTTCCAGCCAATTCGTTGAAAAAAGAAACATCTAGAAATTTCTCGATTGCTTTAGGTGTTGCCACCTTTTTCTAACCTGTATAATCGCTGTTAATAAATAAAATAAGATAAAATAAATTACAATAGAATTTTAAAATAATACGTCACTATTTACACTATATACAGACAATTTGTGCAACAATATATATTTATTGCAGTAGATAAAACCATGCATATGTAAAAACCCTTTCTCTGAATCAAAACTTACTTCCGAAATAGAAATAACAAAACTTAATCGAAAATATAAAGTTAACATAAAAAAAGATATTTAAAAGTATCTGACCTAAACCCTTAATGTATTCTCGAACCACTTTCAAAGTCAGAAATGTCAAAAGACATTTTCCAAAAGTTACGCAGCTTTTCATTTAAACAAAATCTAAAATGCTTTAGAGTTATGTTTAATGTATCTTTGTCAATTAAACTTTGTTCAACTTTTTTTTAAAAAGAACTTATTTAAGTTTGTTTAGTTAATACTTTTGACGGCAAATCAAATAGCGTCGGATCTTCAACAAAGTTATAAATCACCTCAAAGCACTTTGGACTTCTGGATAGAGGTTCACTCTTGGTTGTTTATCTTTGCGGAACTAAAAGGAATTTAAAATAATTGCTTTTCATTTATAAATTGAATAATAATTTAAGTGATTTCCAAACTCAATCTCAACTAATGAATTTCACGTCCAAAAATACAGTTTACATAAAAGAAACGTTTTTTAGTTACTATTTTACTAATTAATTAATACTATTTAATTTTTACTATTGTAAAGCAGTAAAAATATTACCATAAATATACTTATACGCACTATTTATAATTTGTATAAATAGATTTTCTAATAATATTGATTTGCTCAATATACCTCTGTCAAAGCTAAAATAAGAATACATGAATTGCATTTCTCCTTGTTTTATTTTGCAGTATTTTGGACTTGTATTTTCATACATATATGTTATTTGAAGGGTTTTTATATTTTACCTTCAGTTTTTTTAGTGTTTTAATAATTTTTTCTATTGTATTTCTGTCAATTATGTTTCGGGACTGCAAATGAAATATTTTCTGTTTTGTCGCAATAAATAAATTTCACCACAAAATAGAAAATAAATTTAACAGCATATATTCCATAATTTTGAATAACTCAAAGCATTCAATATCACAAAAAAAAAATTGTGTACAATTTTGTAGCTTTCAGCGAACATTTTTCGAAAAATTCATAAACAAATTTTCAATATATAGAGTTTTTCGTACAGGAAACTTCCAAAGCTATCACTCGCTAACATTATTGGAAAGGAAATTTGGAAAAATATTGTTATGTTGTTATGAGTGTAACAGTGATGTAATATTCATTATTGGTAACTCGCATTCATTCATCGTAATGTTGGTTGTTTTCAGATTATCTGGCGCCGTCATCAACACGAGGTCTATAATGTGCCGAAGCATTCGTCATTAGACAAGCCAACATACATTTACAAACACCCACGCCTAACACGGGACTCGGAACCCGCAACCTCGCGGTCTAGAAGCTAGCACGCTAACCACTGTACCGTTTGGTTGGCATCGCTGAATTCTAAGTTGTTGTTACTGTAGCTTGTGTTGAAGCTTGATAGTGTTTGCACTATTCTTCGATTAAATTTTGTGTGCCTTTGAAGAGCGAATAAATAATAGTTTTTATCTAATAAAAACTGTGCCATCATTGCCTCTGTAGAAAATTCATAACAGTATGTTCCGAAAAAGGAATATCGAACTGTTGGTTGGTTGTTTTCAGATTATCTGGCGCCGTCAGCAACACGAGGGCTATAGTGAGCCGAAACATTCGTCATTAGACAAGCCAACATACATTTACAAACACCCATGCCTAACACGGGACTCGGAACCCGCAACCTCGCGGTCTAGAAGCTAGCACGCTAACCACTATACCGTTTGGTCGGCTCATCGTAATGTAACAGTATTGACCATAGGAATGTTAAAAGTAAAAAATCCGTAAAAACTTCTGAAAATTAGTAGTAAATGCTATCACTGCTTTTATATAATATGCTGGAAAAAAAAATTTAAATCTATTCAGTATTTTTACCACGATGTTGAAAATCATCATCTTAAAACATTTGCAAAAAACACTATAAAATCAAAGTATTGCATTGTTATTATTATTATTATTATTTTGTTTTTTTTTAATTACTATTAATACATATATCTAACATCAATTCTGTGCAAAAGATTGTATATAAAATGAGAATTAAATAATTCATGGGTGATTGAAGTTGGATGTAAAATCGGTTCTTATATTTTGTCGAAGACTGTCACGTCCGCCCTAGAGCGATTGGACGAAATCTCAATTGTTACATTTTATTGTCCTTGTTGATATTTGTACTAGATTTCTTAGTTATGACTTCATAGGGAATGGTATAATGGAAGATTCCAACATTTTTATTTTCAATTACCATATCTAATACATAGCGTAATGAAACTATAGTATTGAGTAAGAAATTCTGTCTGTGTATGTGTGTCTGTGGTCATCATAACTCCCGAACAAATTGATTTACGATGTTAAAATTTGAAACGATGGTTAGTAATGGCACAAGGATCTACCATTTAGGTTTTCATCAAAATCGCTCATGGGCATAAGGTAGCTGATATTGAAAAAATCATGTTTTTCAATGATTGCTTAAAAACTGTTCTAACGATTTTGTTTAAAATCGCTGTGGTAATACCTCTTAAGGAGTTCTAATCATCCCCACCTCCGAAATTCCCTTAAAAATGCTTTAATGGCCTTAAAAAGTTGAAAAACGTACCTTCAACACAGAGTTCTCTTTCCTTGAGAATAGCTCATCAACGATAATTTCTTCACCTCTCCGCAGTTTCACTTATAAGACAGGATAATATAAGAATTATCGAAATAAATTTCGCCCAAATCCCCATTTTGGCATTTTTTTTTTATAATTTGCAACAAAAGTTCGCCTGTTAAATTTGGCAGGAAAAACGACACATTCAGCTCGAAGCTGATGTGACGTCAAGTGATCTGAAATAACTTTGCTTGAAACGCAACACCGGAAATCAGTTTTGCAAGTTTCTGGCAAATCACGCCAACCGGCACGGGCAGTTGTCTAAGAAACTCACTCCATCAATTTTACAGAAACCTCCCGATGGAAACGGAAGGATTTCTTGACGCCACAGCTCTAAAGCAGCGTTTTTATCGGAAAGGGAACGAACGAAGTTTTTCGGGTATTTTCTTTTCTTATTATTTATATAATTAATTTTTTTAAAGAACTTTTGTCTGAATATTTGATATCAGAAAGAAATTCTCCACAAATATAAACTAATTTCACTCGTTTTTTTAAAAAATGCGGGAATTGTCCATCAGAGGTAAGTCAGTGAGGGCTTTGGGTTTTGTACATGGTGTTTATAATTAAACTCAAAAACGTGTACAAAAAAAAAAACTATAGGTCAGAATGACCCGAAATTTGAAATGTAGATACTCGAAGATATGAGAAATAGCATGGCATAGTTTTTTTTGTTTTTTTTTTCAATCATGACTTGGCATAACAAAAAATACCATTCTTTTGATATCATGCTTTTATGAAGTGGAACTTTAATTGCAAAAACCCGGAGCGGATATAATTAAGGCATAGCTTTCAAAGTGCTACAAAAGAAAAAGATAAACCTTGCCAGAATGCCAGACAAAACATTGTTAAGCAAAAATTCTTATGCTATACTATTTCTTCCTTTTTTTAGAGTATATACATATATAGGTCAAATATCAGGTCCTTCTGAGCAGTGGTATCTTTTTTTTTACAGCTTTTTTGAATTTTAGTTATAATCAAACTGTATATAATGAAAGCATTGTTGACCGATCACGAGTTAACTCGTGTTTTCATGGCCAAACGTTGTTGACCAGTCACGAGTTAACTAGCGTTTTCATGGTCAAACGTTGTTTGCCGGTCACGAGTTAACTCGTGTTTTCATGGCGAAGCGTTGTTTACCGGTCACGAGTTAACTCGTGTTTTCATGGCCGAGCGTTGTTTGCCGGTCACGAGTTAACTCGTGTTTTCATGGTCAAACGTTGTTTGCCGGTCACGAGTTAACTCGTGTTTTCATGGCCGAGTGTTGTTTACCGGTCTCGAGTTAACTCGTGTTTTCATGGCCGAGCGTTGTTTACCGGTCACGAGTTAACTCGTGATGCACTTTTTTTCCCCCTCAGTGCACTGTTCAAGGCTTGACTTGCATTTCTCGGGGGCCTAAAGCACATCATGTTTTCGGGACCCAATACAAAATTTTAGAGATATCTCAATAGTTGTATTGAAAGTGTTTGCCGGAAGGATTTTCGGCCCATTGACGGTCATGGGAATAGGCAAAATTCTACAGTTGTTTTCTCTGCAGTAATTTTTAAATAATATTTCCTAATTCAAATACATAATTTTTTTTTATTATTTTTTATTTATTTTGTTTTAGATAGGTTATAGACTATTATCCTGATAAAAATATCTAAAATATATCTTATTTTAACCTTTATTTATAAACCTAAAAATGTTGTGTATTGCTAGAAAAACTGGGGACCATAAGACGTATATATACGTGCATGACCGTCAATGGGTTAATCAGGAAGTTTATTGATAACCATTTTCTTAAGTCCAAAATCACTCAACAAAAAAATACCAATCAAAATGTAATTCACCTTAATTTTACTCTTTTCTTCCGAGATTTAGTTGTTTGACGACTGCAACTTAAAATCAGTTTAAGATTATTGGTGTTCAAAACTTAATTAAAAAAATAAAAAAAAATAAAATAAATGACCCGGTGTTCGTCATTTAACTACAACTTTGAAAAATTCGGATTTTTCTGGTCAATAACGAAGTAATAGTCAGTGACATAAGATAAATTCTCAATAAAATTGCCGGTCACCATTGTGTTAAAATCAATATTTCAAGTAGGAAAGATTGCATAAGGAAAGACAAACTCTTAGTTTTTACACTTTCAAGGGGACCTTACGGTCTCGGAAATTCAGATCGGGATGAGACTCGGCAGATTAGTAGTATACCTTAAGGGTATCCACACAGTAAAACAATAAAGCGCACTAGCCAGAAGATTCCGAGAAAGCAGGCTCTAAAGTGTTATGCAAAGCTTATATACTAGTAGAGAATTTTGCGCTGCAACTCCCCGGTGGCTAAGTGGTCAGCGTGCTGAGTTCCTATACGGGCGATCTGGGTTCGATACCTCGTCTTGTACTTTTTTTTTTTTTTTTTTTTTTTTTAATTTATAATGTCAATTTATAAAGTGGGTTGGGTAGGAGTAGAACAATTATTCGATAAGTACGGTTAGGGTTTTGAAAATTTCTGACTTCCTGCTTATGAACAATAGGACAACATTCCTACTCTTCCATATAGAAACTGGTTCTTCATGTTTATTGCGAAAATCATTTATTTCTCAATAGCTTATAATATCTCAAAATTTATAATCACTTGTTTGTGAGAATAGTAAATAGAGTTTTAATGTACCTTCATTAAAACACATTCCGTATTTAAAAATACGTAATATCTTTAATTCAAATTTCAGTTAGCAGTAATAGTTACTTTATAAATTGACAAAAAAAAAAATAACCTCACGAGGTATTGAACCCAGATCGCCCTGTATGGGAACTCAGCACTCTGACCACTTAGCCACCGAGAGTTGCAGAGAGAAATCTCTACTAGTATATAAGCTGCGGGTAACACTTTAGAGTCTGTTTTCTCGGAATCTTCTGGCTAGTGCGCTTTATTGTTTTACTGTGTGGATACCCTTAAGGTATACTACTAATCTGCCGAGTATCATCCCGATCTGAATTTCCAAGACCGTAAGGTCCCCTTGTATGTTTTGTTGGCATTAAAATTTCTGCACTTTTATGCTTCGATATTGTCCTCTCAAAATATACAATACCATATTTAATTGTTTCGATTAAAATAAAAGTGGAATTCTCCTTTTACTCTAACGGATATTTTATTACAGAAACATTGTGATACATTACCAAATACATCTTCCCATTACCAAACAGGCTTCAAAATTAATAAGCGCAAAAAAATTATTCTCCTAAAAATAAGTCATTGTGAATTAAGTTAATTACTAATAAAGTAATTGCTATAAATAACTCAAACGGATACATACTAAATCTATGGAGAAAATTAATTATACCCCCTGAGCAGGATAACATTGATTAAAAACTCCCTTGTGCTAACATTTCAGTATAAACTCATTTATGCGATTAATAATACTTTTATCAGTCATGCTTATAATAATAACAAAATTGATAAAAACAATCCCTTACGAGAAAAAAAAAATTAAAATAGATTTTTCATTGTTTCGATTTTTAATTTAAAAATTGTTATGTTCAGTTAATAAAACTTTAATAAATAACTACATTTTTCCAATACCGGCAGAAAATAAAAAAAAAATTCAAAAAACAAGTATACTTAAATTCGATCCTATTAGAAGACGAATGCAATACCTAAAAAAATATAAATTTTTAATACAATATTTATGATATACGTACTCCAGTTTTTCTGATGAAAGTTCAGTTATAAATGTTTGAATTTAATATCTCTCAGAAAAAAGAAGAAAAAAAATGACGTTTCACTCAATTCACTTCCGTTACATTAATCCTCTTATAACAGAATTCCCATTTCGTCCGGAAGCATTGGCAACAACCAAAAAAAAAAAAAAGCACCAAAAATGTTTGATGGATTTGTTCAAAATCCGAATTCCTTTATTCAAACTGGTTCCGTTTCACTTCACATCTTTATTCCGTTAAACATAAATGTTCCAGTGGGTAGAGAGTTGGAAGTGAAAAGATGAAATTACAGAAGCAACTGGAGAATAATTTCGGAGAGGATTGGTAAAGGAATTGGGAATGGTTCAACGAAGAACTGAATAGTAAATTTCTGAGAAATTGAAATTTAACTTTGGGTCAAAATGGCTCTTTGGTAAGACACCACTTTAAAATCATATTTTTAAGGTCTTTTTTCGAGTATTTTACCTTAGACTTGCAATCTATTGATCCATATCTATTCAATTGAACCGTTTCTATTCTTTTGACCGATGACTATACTTTTGATAAATGTCTATTTTAGTTAATCACATAGCATAATCGCATTGAACCATTTATATTCAAGTAAATAATTTTTATTCTAGTGAACCAAGAGAATTCAATTGAACTATGTCTATTCTACTGAACCAAGACAACTCAATTGAACCATATCTATTCTAACGCACTATGTCCATTTTAGCAGACCATGTCTGTTCTAACGAGCCACATCTATTTTAGCGAATTATTTATATTCTAGCGAACCATTTCTATTCTAACGAGCCACATCTATTCTAGCGAACTATATGTATTCTATTGAACTATGTCTATTCTAGCGAACTATGTCCTTTCTAGCGAACCATGTCTATTATAACAAGACACATATATTCTAGGACTTATATATTCTATTGAATCATATCTATTCTAGAGAAACTATGTCCATTCTAGCGACTCATTTCTATTCTAACGAGCCACATCTATTTTAGCGAACTATATATATTCTATTGAACCATGTCTATTCTAGCGAATGATGTCCAATCTAGCGAACCATTTCAATTCTAACGAGCCACACCTATTCTAGCGAACCTATATATATTCTATTGAACCATGTCTATTCTAGCGAAATATGTTCATTCTAGCAAACCATGTCTATTCTAGCAAACTATATATATTCTATTGAACCATGTCTATTCTAGCGAAATATGTTCATTCTAGCAAACCATGTCTATTCTAACGAGCCACATCTATTCTAGCGAACTATATATATTCTATTGAACCATGTCTATTCTAGCGAAATATGTTCATTCTAGCAAACCATGTCTATTCTAACGAGCCACACCTATTCTAGCGAACTATATATATTCTATTGAACCATGTCTATTCTAGCGAAATATGTTCATTCTAGCAAACCATGTCTATTCTAACGAGCCACATCTATTCTAGCGAACTATATATATTCTATTGAACCATGTCTATTCTAGCGAAATATGTTCATTCTAGCAAACCATGTCTATTCTAACGAGCCACATCTATTCTAGCGAACTATATATATTCTATTGAACCATGTCTATTCTAGCGAAATATGTTCATTCTAGCAAACCATGTCTATTCTAACGAGCCACATCTATTCTAGCAAACTATATATATTCTATTGAACCATGTCTATTCTAGCGAAATATGTTCATTCTAGCAAACCATGTCTATTCTAACGAGCCACATCTATTCTAGCGAACTATATATATTCTATTGAACCATGTCTATTCTAGCGAAATATGTTCATTCTAGCAAACCATGTCTATTCTAACGAGCCACATCTATTCTAGCAAACTATATATATTCTATTTAAAACCTGTGGTGTTATCGACATCCAGTCTAATGACTTTTGTAATGTTCCCCTCTCAGACTGTTTGGCCTTTTGTAAGGCCACTGCCTCGTTTAACATGCCATAGGCAGTCTTATTAATAGTAGTAAAATTTTAGAGAGGTACAATGGGCCAACAGGCCGGGAAGTACGCATGTCTTAGCCACTCTCTTTTCAATCTAATATAATATAATATAATAAGTATATATTCTAGTTAACCAAGATAATTCTAATGAACCATATGTATGCTATTGAAGTTGGGAATGTCATTTTTTTTTTTTTTTTTTAAATAAAACTATTTTTACGTAACTTCTTTATTTTAATGACACCGTTTTCATTTGATTTAATACTTTGAGACATACGAGACACTTGAGATTTACTTTCATTTCTACGAGGAATCGAGATAAAATACAATGATTTTTTGGTACTTTGAAACATTCAGAAGATTTCAATTTTCAAATTACTATGGTTAGAAATACAGGTTTGAATTCAATTACTTCATTAAAAAAAAAAAAATTTAAAAAAAAAAAAAGAAAGACGTTCAAAATATAATCGAAAAGGGGATAAAAACATCTAAGGATTTTAGAATAATTTGAAAAACTGGACAATGTTGAAAAACTGGAAATGGGTCAGAAGAACCCTTGAAAGAATTTTTGGCAAGTTAAAAAAGCAGGATTGATTAAAAATGGCTCCATCAAAGACGTAGACTACACAATAACCCTTTGAAGTATATTTCAAGAAGTAAATCTTAACTTTGAAACGACATCACAGTGAGAATCAAAAATAACAGACAAGTAGTAAGCCAGACTGACTGGTAAGGAAATTTGAAAATTAATTACAATATTGAACTGCGGCAACAAAACCCCTGTTGTGCAATCTAAATATAACGGAAAATAAAACGGACACCTCCTCTGGGATAGTGCTGCCTACCTTAAGCAGAATGCTATAGATTTCCAAGACGCACAGACTTGTTTTCAGCACCCCATGTTCACCAATTTTGTTTATTGACGAATCCGTCCAAATGAAAATGGGTCTCATTGGTAAAAAATACCATATGAAACAGTCAAATTTTCTCACATCAATCAATTTTACAAACCTGTGTATTTCAAATTTCATATCTGTTTATCCACGCCTCCAATTGTTTCTATTCTGCTTCGCACTTTTTCTGGTGGAATCTTCTGCTTGGTATTGCCTCCAAATTAAGAAGTTCCACATACGGTCGGTAGTGCTGCCATCTACCGGATAGCTACCGAAAGAGGTAGAAAAGAACTCTTCGGCGGCTATAGGTAGACTTGTGCACTCCCTCTTGCGAGTGTGCGCTTACATCCTGTGCAGTACTGCCCACTACCGATCTGTACGGGATATGGGGTTGGTACAAAATGCTTAAGCAGAGGTGCCTTAGTAACCATAGTCCTTGATAAGAAGAAGAACACGAACACTTTCGGAGGAAAGATTTGCAGGTACTTTCAGGGACGAACTTCTTAACTTTGAAAGAACGTAGTTAGCTGCGAATTGAAAGTACCTGCAAATCCTTCCTCCGAAAGTGTTCGTGTTCTTCTTCTTATCAAGGACTATGGTTACTAAGACACCTCTGCTTAAGCATTTTGTACCAACCCCATATCCCGTACAGATCGGTAGTGGGCAGTACTGCACAGGATGTAAGCGCACACTCGCAAGAGGGAGTGCACAAGTCTACCTATAGCCGCCGAAGAGTTCATTTCTACCTCTTTCGGTAGCTACCCGGTAGATGGCAGCACTACCGACCGTATGGGGAACTTCTTAATTTGGAGGCAATACCAAGCAGAAGATTCCACCAGAAGACTTGGCTTTGCCACTCCCAGAGGTATTAATTTGTATGGGAACTTGGAGGACTTTGCGACCATGACTGATTTAACGTGCTCCAGTCACCATTAGCGAACACCGCAGTCTTTAGTCGGTCCCAGGCCCTAACTCGCAACCTCAGGGCTCGCAACCTTCCAGTTGCGAGAACGATACTCTCCCGACTGGGCTACGCGGCCCTTCTCCAAAAGTGTTAGCTAAATATCTCTTCAGTAAAAAGCTTTAAGAGCGAACTGATGAAGACTTTTTCCTCTTTACTTCATCTAGTTTGAATTAGACTGCCTTACTTATCTTGTGATTGACATTTTTTGCACTTATTTTTGCTTTCAGATGCACATGGTAATGAAAGTATAGCATTCGGTTAAAAAAAAAAAATCTTAGAATTTTTTTACATTTTGGAACATCCTGATTTCAAACTAGGGGTGTGGAACATCCCACAACTTTAACTTACACTATAATACTGACGTGTATTTGTGTCATTTACCGTAATTATATTTTCATCATTTATCTACAAAAAAATGGCCAGTTTGGCGATATTTTTGGCGATAATTCTTGTATGGGTCTGGAAAAAAAAACTCCACCAAAATGGTGATTTTGGCGATATACTTTTCGATAATCCTTATATTATCCTTTATTATAAGTTAAACTGAGAAAAGAAAAACGATCGTTGATGAGGTATGCTCAAGGAAAGGGAACTCTGTGTTGAAGGCATTCGTTTTTCAACTTTTTACGCCATTAAATATTTTTACAGGAATTTCGAAGGATGTTTAGAACACCTTAAGAGGCATTAGCACAGAGATTTTAATAGAAATAGAGCCATTTTTCATGAATCTCTGAAAAACATTTTTTTAATGGTTTTTCATGATTTCAACTTTAAGTGCATGTGCGATCTTGACGAAAACCTTAATGGTAGGTCCCATAGACACCACTATCCTGCACACCAAATTTGATCGTTTTCTTCGGGAGTTATGGTGACCACTTACACACAGAGATTTTTCTAGACCACTTTTTACTTTCAATTACCCATATGTATACACAGGGTAATGAAAGTACAGTATTCGGAAAAATTTAGCCAATATTTGGCAAAATTTAAATGTGCAATAATAGATGTGAGGAATTGTTACTTATAAAAATTATTTCACTCCCTTAGCTATCGCAGTTTCCGAATGGTTTTTCAAAATTCAAAACTTTACCACTTTCCTACAATTACTCACACTAATCCGTTTAATTCTCTTAAAGGCTGCTCAAAAAGAGCTGTATTAGTATTTGCGTATTGGCAACACTGACCATTTGTTTGCGAATTGGAATCAACAGTTAAGCCGGACTTGCACACTACCAGTCGAGGTTCCAGTTTAGATCGCCGGCCAGTGACGTCATGTGACGTCACCAGGCTACTGGTTCCAGTAAACCAAACATTTTCTATTTACTGGCGCCGGCGACTCCGATTAACCAATCACGTGCGCTCTCCTGTGATCACCGATAGACGGCGCAACTGTTGCTTATTGAAGTCATAAAACTGGCGATCTAAACTGGAGGCCCGACTGGTAGCGTGTAAATCGGGCTTTACTGATTGAATCAATATGAATATTTGTCGTGCTGCCTCAGAATTTAAAAAAAAAAAAAAATGGAGACCACGTGCGCAAAGGTTTAAATGAGAGTATATGAAAGTTTTGAAAGGCAAGATGCTGAAAGATATCGTCCAATCATCCTAGTTTGCAATGGGAGTGTTGTAGTTGAAGGACATGATACATGTTCTTTGCCTAAAGTTTGTTGTTTCCGTGGAGTGTTGGAAACAAAATTCTGAAACATACACGAAATTTGCAAATGAATACGAGCTCATCTATTGGTTTTGACACAAAATTTCGGTTATCATAAAATAAACTTAAATTTTAACGACTTTTAATATCCAAAGAACGTTGTGTTTCTATGCATTCCTTTTCAAACTAGGGAATCAGTTTTAAGACACCTGTATATTAATGTTCCACGGGAGTAGGGATATCTTATTTTGTATTGTTTATGCATGTTCAGAATAATCCATGTCTGCGCATGCGCCTGCTTCAAGACAGTATATTAGCTGATATTGAGTGAATAAATTAATATCTTCTTTGTTAAATGAACAAGTGTGTGGTCTCAATACTTTATCGAGTAAAATTAACTTTAAATAAGTAAAATAGACACATTTATTAAATTTTCTGAAAGAAATTTCTCTTTGAAATGCCACTTTGAAGCGGTTTACGGTATAGATGCAATGTTTAATTATTACTTTTTTTACCACTTATTTCAGATTAAACATAAATTTTTTTTTAAAAAAAAGCAATAAATCTCATTCACTTTTTCTAAACCACTGTTCTTTTAGAAAGACTTCATTTATATAAGAGAAAAAAAAAATCCACGAACACTTTTGAAAGCTGCTCAAGCATTTTTAAAACTAAAGTCCCAAAGTCAGTTGAGTGCGAAACCATTAACATTTTTTTTTTTTTTTTTTTAATTGCATAAAACCTTCTCGTGTCTCTTGAAAGTTCAAAATTGGGAGGGAAAACGGTATTTTAAACGATAAAAGTGATTTTATCAGATTAATTGATGCAATTATTTCAAATTCCTTAAAAAAAAAAAGGCTTTGAAATTAATGCTAATTCGCTTTTTCAACTTTTCGATTTCCAACTTGCATTTCCAATGCATTTTTTACCCTTCCACTGCATAGTGTAGCATATATGCTACAACTTTTCAGGGAGAAGGAACAAAAAAGTAATTAGCACATGATGCTGTATGTATGCTTTACAACGGGTTAAATTAATTATTTAATTAGCACTTTAGAACAATTTTTTTTTATTATTATATTTCCAGCTGTCCAGGTTGGTTGATTGATTTGTTCTCTCAGTGACTTATTTTTATGCACAATGACAGCTAATCAAGCCAGGTTGGTTGGTTGGTTGTTTTCAGATTATCTGGCGCCGTCAGCAACACGAGGGCTATAATGCGCCGAAACATTCGTCATTAGACAAGCCAACATTCATGCCTAACATGGGACTCGAACCCGCAACCTCGCGGTCAAGAAGCTAGCACGCTTTTAGACCGTTTGGTCGGCCTAATCAAGCCATGACCTACAGCTTTACTTTGATTCTGACCAAAACGAGAATCCATTCTTAACCCAGGATTCGAAACCAGCAACTTTGGTATGCGAAGCCAGAGCACTAACTACACAGCCATCAGGTGGACTATTTGTATCTCTACCCCTATATTACGAAAGGTTAAATAAGTTATATAGTTATAAAAACGTAAAAAGCATGTACTGGAACTAAAGAAAATAATGGAAATATTTCTCTATTTTTTTTTTATTTTTTTTATTTATTTAAGCAAAGACTACAAAATCTAACTTTTAGAACGGTTTCATACAAAAGGCAATACAATTTTTAAAACTATTTCGGTTTTGATTTTTACTTTCAAAAAATACTATTCTAAGATGCAAAGAATTTGTTTATTTCATAGTCCGTTTTCTTAACATAAAACTTTTCCCGTGATATAGCACCTTTTTTTTAAATTCTTTATAATAACTTCGCTTTTGATAATAGCGACGGAATCTGCGGAGGTCTATTTAACCCCTTGCCGTCATCCAATAGAGCTGAAACTTGGCAGATAGGTTAGATATCAATGACGATGCATTCTGTAAAATTTTGGGGGCTATAACTGTCACTAAAAGGTTGCTTCTACAGAATACTAATAAACCAACTTTCCATCATACTATCGCTCTAAAATCATCAATGAACGGATCATTGTTGAAACTCTTTCCTGTTGCCAGATATTTTTTTTAATGAATATTAAAATTACTTTAATCAGAATAAATAAATGATATTTGAATGCGAGAGCAAAAATTCCTTGTCATTTTTAATAAATAAATTTTGAAGCGTAGTTTGGCGCACATTATGCTGAGAAAAATGTTTTTTTTTTTTTTTTTTTTTTTTATATCGGCGCAGTGTTAATAAATACAAAAATTGACAATTTATAAAAAGGTTATTTTAAAACTTTGTTTGTATGGGGTATATTATCTTAAAAACTATTCTACATTTAAAACCTTGAAACATTTTACTACTCGAATTTATAATACAAATTTTACGTTAGACGTATGATTTTGAAAAAATATATATTCAAGTATTCGGTGCTGTGTTAATATAAAAATTGACTATTTACATAAAGGATATTTTTTTTTTAAACTTTGTTTTTATGGGATATATTATCTTAAAAACTATTCAGTATTCTACCTTGAAATATTTTACTACACAAATTTTACGTTAGACGTATGATTTTGAAAAAAATATATATTCAAATATATTTTTTTTAAAGCATAAATTTTGAAAAAGAAAAAAAAGTTTAATAAACATAGATTCACATTTTTTTTATTTATATTTTGAAGTATACGTCGAAGTATCTAAAAGGGTTATTATATTTTAAATAATTCCCATGAGTAAATTCTGTAAAACGGGTGCATAAAATATAACTCATAAAAACAAAGTTTTTATCATAAATCTTCTATAATCATTAACAACTTTTAAGTGTAATTGTAACTTATTTTATCCGTTATAGGGCAATTTTTTTCTAGTCATGTTAAGTTAAAATATTTTTGGAATTGAGATTGATTTATAAAAAGAAAGAAATTTAGCTTATTACTTAAAATTAATTTTATTTTTAAAGCCATTTCTTTGGTGGGAAGTATCTTTCCCACCGCCCACTGAGAGCTATTCAAGATAGGCATCTTATGTTTTGCATTTCTTCTTATATCGCATTGCATGATAATAATGGAATTTAATTTTACTCTACAAAAGGAATTCTAAATGAGATAGATTTTTAAATAAAAAATTTACGAATTTTTACTTATCACTTTCCATGAAACTTCAGAAAACAAGGATCAACACATAGTGGGACATTGCAATCTGTGCAAACCTATCTTGTTCTCTTCTCATGTTCTTTAGTAGAGCACAAACGGCAACGTCGATATATTTTTTTGTATAAAGTTGGCATATGGTGACCTTATAAGTCAACCGTACAACTGCTCAGGAAACTTGCAGATTGTTCTTTGAATTTACGACTTGAAAAAAAGTTGCTAAAGAGCTAAAGTTGGAGACAAAACAAGCATCTCCATCCTTCTTAAACTTATTTCAAAGCGCAACGACGTTCATTTTCAGTGGATACCATCCCACGTTGACATCTTTGGAAATGAGCAAGCGGACCGCTTAGCTAAGGAGGGTTGCAGTCACTCAACACCTTCCTCTTCAGCTCTTTCATACTCGGAGCATCAGTCCAAAATCAAAAGTCATCTCTCCAAAAAAGTGGAAGACCCCTCCCTCTCATCACTGGTATGCAGTCAAGAAACCGGGCTCTTCACTTGTATCTATTGGTGATAGAGCGTCTCGAACGGCAATTTCCAGATTGGCAAGTGGACACACGAAGAGTCTCTTGTACTCTGAGGGTAGAAAAACTTACCCTGTCTGCTCCAAATGTGAAGCTCAGCAGGTCTCTGCCGAACATATCCTGGACTGCTTGGGTCTTTCCAAAGAGGACTTATACGCTACACCGCTTCTTGTCATCGACATTTTGAGGGTCAACAATTTGTTGGATTTTGTCTGATTTCGTCAGACAGGCGGAGGATAAAAAAACAACAACGACTTGAAAATCCAGAAATGAGTTGTCGTGTTTGTCGAAGTCACCGATGGCTATCAGCAGATAGCGACACAAATCCCAGGCGGGGAAAAAAGTTTCTCATCGACATTTAAAAATTAATGAAGATGGTGAGAACATCGATATAGATAAACAACTGGATAGACTGCTCCATTGTCAATGCAAAGAGAAAAACGCGTCGGGGATTGTGAAGCTGGTGGGATGATTAACCAATCACAGTTCGCTTTTATAGTTGGATGGGAATGCGAAAAACCTTTTAAAGTGTTAGAGTACATATTTTTGTGGACATTATTAATAATTAAGGTCTACTATTGACATTTCTGCTGTGTACAACCCAAAATTTTATTTTCAATCCTCGACAATCCGTATTTTTTTGTTCCACCAATTGCATCTGGCAACGGCTTCATTTTCCCAGCGTTAAGCAGTCTATCCAGTTGTTTATCTAAATCGATGGGTTAGAAGTATACTTTCCACTGCTTTATAAAGGATTACGCTATTTTGAGCTCAGATAGCGTTTTTACAGAACCAATACGAAAAAAACAATCATTTCCGGGCCACGGACTAACTTTTTAGGGGACACCAAAACATAATTGTCATCAACAACAAGGCTATCTGCCTAGTTTCATACCGATTAAATGACGACAAAGAGGTTAATTGGAACTCCGCAGATTTGATTACCACAATCAAAAACAAGCCAACAATATCAAAGACATCAAGTTTTTACAAGATGGACAAAAGCCTAAAAGATAGTTACTGTCACAAGCCAACTTGTATCCTCTTGGATTCTATAAAAACATCCAGGATTCAAATTCCGAAACAAATTTTAACTCCTTGACATTTTTACAGTGTTTTTACCAATACGAAGAAAATAATCATTTCCGGACCACGGACCAACTTTTTGGGGGGCACCAAAACTTAATAGATTACATTGTCATCAACAACAAGGCTATCTGCCTAGTTTCATATCGATTCAATGACGGCCAAGAGGTTAATTAGACCTCCGCAGATTTGAGTGCCACAATCAAAAACACGCCAACAAAATCAAAGTTAACATTCAAACTTTATTTTTTATTTTTAGCAACAGAACCTTCTAAGTCCATCCACGTTCTTACTAGATGGACAAATACGTAAAAGACAGTTACTGTCACTAGCCAACTTGTATTCATTTGGATCCTATATTAACATTCAAGATTCATGCTCCGAAATAAATTTTAACCCCTTGACATACAATGACGTATTGGAGATGTCATTCACTTCATGTGTCATTGTAGACTTTGACGTCTCCAAGACGTCAAGAACTGTCTTCGGTGAACACCGGGCAGTATACTACTAGATTATCTATTTCGGTCGTTCATCGATGTTGTTTTGTTTAGACTGTTGAAAATGTTGTCTCCCTCTCAACAGAACGGATAAAAAAAATCGCATCGGCAAACAAGTAAACAGAAAGAAGCACAATGAAAGAGGTAGTCAGTATAGCATTTTGATCTCTGAAATAATCCGTGCATATTCACGGCACAAACTTAAATGAGAACATCTCCATATTGCATTTTCTTGATTTATTAAGACATAAGACAATCCCAATTAAAGACATTAAATTAATTAAGTATTTGTTTACAATAAATTCCTGCTGACCCTATGTTCTGGTTAGGGTCACATTATGATCTAACCTGAAGTTATATTTCTGCACCAGACAATTTTATTTGTATGTCAAGGGCTTAAGAAACCTGGACTTCACAATAAAATACCAAAGTCAACATCAGATATCTCGAAACCACTACTCCTTAGCTGGGAAATACGAAAATAAATTGGCTACAAAATTCAGGATTTCTATTACTTTGAGATAAGAAATACAACTGCTATAAACTCTCTTTTCGTGTGACTTTGATACCTGAAACTCCAAAACGAAATCTGCCAAGACATTTCCGCTAACTACAATCAAAGTCCGGAAATTACATTTCGAGTTTTATTTTGGAACACCCCCCCCCCCCCCCGAGCACTTTTAACAATAGGTTAAGCAAAAAAAAAAAATGAAACTTAACTTGGTGCTTGTTATTTTGACGACCTGATATCGCTTCTGGCAGTTTTATTGGTATGTTCCCTCTGCAAGTATTAAAGTAGAGTTCTAATTACATAGATAAACAATCTGCATGGCCCGGCATTACTCGGTTCTTTTAATTTGTTAGATATTAGATGAAAACATAGTTTAAGATTTTAAGTGAAATGTTTAAAGATAATCTTTAAAGAGTAAGCAAAATATTTTGTAACAATTTTAACAAAAGTATTTACACACAATAACAACATAAGTTAAATATTTAGTCATAATTTTAAGATAATAATAACGAATTTATTCGTAATTTTAAGATAGTAAGTTAGGTTATTGGACATTATTTTAAAATAGTAAGTAAAGTTTTTAGACAAAATTTTATGATAAAGTAAAGTATTTAGAAACAAATTTAATATAGCAAGTAAATAATTTAGACATAATTAAATATTAAGTAATTTAGACATAATTAAATAATAAATATTTAATTATGTATAAATTACTTAATAAATATTTAATTATGTCTAAATTACTTATTAAGTAATTTAGACATAATTAAATATTTATTAAGTAATTTAGACATAATTAAATATTTATTAAGTAATTTAGACATAATTAAATATTTATTAAGTAATTTAGACATAATTTTACGATATTAAAGTATTAATCTGCTTCAAAAAAAAATCCCTTAACTTATGTTTAATTTGCAGATACATAAACGATTTGGAATACGTTTCAAATTATGGTAAATGGTAGGTCCCATGGCTACTGCCAACTCTCACACCAAATTTGAACATCGTAAGTCAATTTGTTAGGGAGTTATATGACCACGTACACACAGACAGATATTTTTTTTCTCGCTACTTTTTGGAAATCGGGATGCTCCAAAACGTGGAGAAATGCAAAAAAGTCGATTTTTTTTTCTAACCAAATTCTCTACTAATATTACACTATGTAAACATATGAAGAATTGAAAATAAAAAGTACGATAAAGTAGAAAGGATAAACTTCATTATGTAAAGTTTGGGTACATTATTTTATAACTAAAAAAGTGAGACATCTTTTATTCATGATTATATTAGAAATCGATAAATATGCAGAACTTCATTTTTAACCCACTGACGGTCATGGGAATGGGCTAAATTCTACAGTTGTTTTTCCCTGCAATAATTTTCAAATTATATTTCTAATTCAAATAAAAAATAATTAAAAAAAAATTATATATTTATTTTGTTTTAAATAAGTTATAAACTATCATCTTAATAAAAATAATTAAAAAATTATTTATTTTAAATTTTATTGATAAATTTTAAAATGTTGTGTACTGCAGGAAAAACTGGGGATCAAAGGACGTACATATGCGTGTATGATCGTCAGTTGGTTAAGTATTTAACCAGTAATTGTATTATAAGTATGTTTTAGTTTTTAACCCTCTGAGCGTCAAGAGAATGGGTGAAATTATACAGTTGTTTTCCCTGCAATAATTTTTAAATTATATTTCCGATTCAAATATATAATTTTTTTTTTTATTTTTTTTTTTTTTTTTTATTTATTTTTTTTTAAGTAGGTTTTAAACTATCATCCTAATAAAAAGATTTAAAAAATATTTTATTTTAAATTTTATTTATAAATTTAAAAAGGTTGTGTATTGCTGGAAAAAGTGGGGATCAAAGGACGTATATATACGCCCATGACCCTCAGAAGGTATCGTTATATTGACTTCTATTTTTGAGGATGAGTTTGAGGTGGGCAAATCTTTGGAAGGCTAATTCACACACTTGTCATCAAATAATCGAGTTGAAACCTGGAAGATAGAGTTCATTGTCATTTAAAACGAGTCAATCATTTTGGGAATGTCACTGAAAGGTCTCTTTTACACACACTTCTTGGTTGTTTTCAGATTATCTAGCGCCCGCCGTCAGCAACACGAGGGCTATAATGCGCCGAAACATTCGTCATTAGACAAGCCAACATACATTTACAAACACCCATGCCTAACTACATACGCTTCTATTGGTGCTTCTGTGTACAAATTAACCCACTATACTAAACTTCAACTTAACTAGACATCACTTAGACGGTAGATCGTCACAGTGCTCATAGGTATTTAATCCATTTTGGCGGAGTGAAAGCATAATGTTCGCCAAACCACAACCCTATAGAGAACAAAAGGCTATAAGGTTTGGCGAGAATTATGCTTTCACTCCGCCAAAATGGATTAAATACCTATGAGCACTGTGACGATCTACCGTCTAAGTGATGTCTAGTTAAGTTGAAGTTTAGTATAGTTGTCATCTAGTCGAACTGGAACTTGGCAGACACTGTTCAATGACAATGCTATCATCAACTTCTGGGAGCAAAAAATTAGTCAATGACATGGAATGGATGGTTTCTTAGCAGTGGTCAAACACAATAAAAAATTGTTCAGAGCTCAAAATTGCTTAAGGGGGTCCGGCACATGAAATATTTTCATATTATTGATTTCAAGTTTATTACTGTTTATTAAAATATAAATTTTTGTCTTTAAAATGATGCCGCATTTGTATCTTATTTCAAAGTATTTTTAATAATTTTTCGAAGTAAACAAAATGTAGGTATTTAATGCATGTTTTTTAACTTCAAAGCCGAATTTCTCAAAATGCCATTTTTTCATGTTTGGGGGCACATAGCTTAAAATCTATATCACATAAATGCTTGAAATTTTTTATACATGTTTCTCTAATGTATTTAAGTACTTTAACACGAGGAATTATTGATAAGTAGCATACTTTAAAAAAAAAAAATTAAGAAAAATTATAAAATTTTAGACTAAACATATGTTTAGAAAATCATAATTATTTTAATTTTTAAAAAATTACAAAAATCTCGTAATAAAGTATTCAAAAGTATCCAAATATTATACTGTGAAAGTTTAATAATTACTGAAGAATCGGTTATTAAATGATATGCCCCCAAAGTTGTTGGATTTAACATGGGCTCCTATGGAGGTGCCGGACCCCCTTAAATAAGTTGCATTTACACATTGTAGAAAAGCCTGATCAGACTGATTCTAAAGTCTATATTTTACATGATGTTTATCTTACTATATGCGAATTTGTCATGTATAAAATCCATCCTCGATGAGGATTGACTGTTGTTATATCGATTTCTGGTAACATAGTAGCATTAAAGTTTTTTTACTTTCAATTAACCATATGTATACGTAGGATAATGAAAGTATAGTATTCGGTCACAAAAAAGTGATCTAGAAAAAATGTCTGTGTGTATGTATCTGTGATCAGCATAACTCCCGAACAAATTGACCTACCTACGTAAAAATTCACATAAAAATGCTTTAAGCGTAAAAAGTTGAAAAACGAATGCCTTCAACTGAGCACTTTGCTTGAACATAGCTCATCAACGATCGTTTTTTCTCTTCTTCTCAGTTTCTCTTATAAGAAAGGACAAAAGAATTACCGCAAAAAATATCACCAATCTGGCCTTTTTGGTTGGTTGGTTGGTTGGTTGGTTGGTTGGTTGGTTGGTTGGTTGGTTGGTTGGTTGGTTGGTTGGTTTCAGATTATCTGGCGCCGTTAGCAACACGAGGGCTATAATTCGCCGAAACATTCGTCATTTGACAAGCCAACATACATTTACAAACACCCATGCCTGATACGGGACTCGAGTCCGCAACCTCGCGGTCTAGAAGTTAGCACGCTAACCACTATACCGTTTGGTCGGCCTGGCCATTTTTGCAATGAACGATAAAAATATAAAAATGGTAAATGACACAAATTCACGTCGGTATTATACAGTAATTGAAAGTTGTGCGATGTTCCACACCACTAGTTTACTTCAAAAAGTAGCATCTTGATATTTTACCATAGTTATCACAGAGTAAGTAGTTTTATCGATATTTCTAGCATAAGTAAATCTTGGAAATGAGTTTTTTTTATCAAAGTGCAAACAACTATATAGAAGGACCAAAACTATATAATATTTGAACACGTGGAGTGCGAGAAAGTACTTTATCGTACTAGTACGAGAAAGTTACTTTTGCGTACTCCTATCGAAAAAGGGCTAAAAAAAGTTAAATTTTTTGCACGTTGTTATAAAAAATATTGTATGCAACACGCTGGCAATCACTCTTTCATACTCGGCAAAAAAATTTGACTCGCGTTAGCACACTCCTCAAATAAGCTTTTTGCCTCGTTTGAAAAAGTATTACATTCTCAACTATTGTATGAATTACTATTCTTCGCACATTTAAGTTGGCAAGGTTAATAATAAAAACTTTACGGGTCAGTTTTATTGAAAACAAATTTACTCAAGAAAATTATCATATCTAACAGAACTTTTTATCAATGAAGACACGATACGTATATATTTCAAATTGAAATAAACCCATCAAAGTGAGGTGTGAGCGGACACATTTAATATCGCCAGAGTTTTCCAATTCTGTTTCCGGCCAAACACGAGAATCTAATCTTTTGAGATATTTTCGAAACTAACAAGCGCCAGGTGGCACTTTTTGAAAAGTCGGACATCGGCGGCTCGGGTTATTAAAAAGGAAGTTTTGAGATGACTTGCAAAAGCAAACATGCGAAGGTTTTGACGACGCGACGTTAGAAGATTTATTGTGGTCGTTGAAATGATTTCGGAGTTGAAAAGATGGGATTGGATAAACAGGAAAGGTGAAGGACCCATGTCGGTACTCGAAAGAATGTTTGGTTAACCCTTGGTTTGTTTCGCAGCCTTTTGTCTCGCGGTTAGTAGCGTGGGGGACAAATGTCCTCCAAATTTTAATGGATGCCATTAAATTCGTGACCAAATATCAAAGTAAGTGGGTATTTAAATTAAAAACACCAAGTTACTGATCAAAATAACGTACAAATTAAAAAAACATTTTTAAAATAGATGGAAAAAACTGTTAGAAGGCTTGGATCACGTGCTGCCATCTATTGGGAAATTGAGATTGTGGGGGACATTTGTTAACCGCGCAGTTAACCAAAGGTTAAGTTCAAAGATATTCTTATGAAAACTAGAGGTGCGGAACATCGCACCACTTTCAATTACCCTTCAATATTTGAGACTGCATTTAAGTGTGTGGAGACCTCAAAAAACAGATAAAACTTCTGTGCATTGGAGTACTCTTTTGCACAGCGGTAAAGTATCTGTCTCGAGATCCAATGGTCTCGCGATCGAGACCCGTCGCCCGCAACGAAAGCTGCTTACGCTTTAATGGATTTGAGGTCGTCACACAACCTCCTCCCAGCGACGAAGGAGCCAGTGCACAGAAGTTTTATCTGTTACTTGAGGTCTCCACAAGTTTGGCCTTTTGGGAAAGTGAAACTTGCAAGGAACAGTCACTGATAAGCAATGCTCAAGAGAAGAGAACTCTGTGTTAAGGACTTCTGTTTTTCAACTTTTTACGCCTTTATCTAATTTTTATCGTGAATTTCGGAGGTAGAAAGTTTATAGTCTCCTTAGAATAAAAGATTACCGCAGCGATTTTGATCGAAATTGTTACAGCAGTTTTTGAATTGCGG
Organism: Linyphia triangularis; assembly: GCA_963978545.1. Taxonomy (NCBI): domain Eukaryota; kingdom Metazoa; phylum Arthropoda; class Arachnida; order Araneae; family Linyphiidae; genus Linyphia; species Linyphia triangularis. The sequence goes on from OZ021730.1 coordinate 73,134,955, forward strand.
AAAAAACAAATTTTTCATGCGCAAGCAAAAATCTTAATGTCGAAATTTGACGAAAGCCTTCGCTGAAATATTGACCACATCAAGTCAATACAAAAGTTAAACAACGTAAGTTAATCTCTTAGGGAGTTTAGTTGATTACAAACATTTTTGCGTACTAACATTTTTTCTAGACCACATTTTAACTCAAGACGAGCTCCAGAAATATTTTTTTTATTTTTATTTTGATGTTTAGTTCTCTATGTTTCAGCAAAGATATATTTAAAAAAAAATTTACTTTAAGGGACCGTGCAATAAATTATATTTAAAGTAAAAAACATTTACAGCAATAAAAGATCGCATAGTAAAAAATAATACTTAAAACTTTTTATAAAGTGTTGGGAGAATATGTGGTAAACAATTTATAATAAAAAAAAAGCAGATTCAAATAGTTCCAAATCTACAGTTTGTCCACAATTAAATTCCAACTTTCAAAAAGCTGTGAAAAAACACTGGTCAGAATGACCTACAATTGGTCAAAATACTGTACAAAAACACTGGTCAGAATGACCTACAATTGGTCAAAAAGCTGTATAAAAACACTGGTCAGAATGACCTACAATTGATAAAAAAAACTGTAAAAAACACTGGTCAGAATGGCCTACAATTGGTCAAAAAACTGTAAAAAAACACTGGTCAGAATGACCTACAATTGATAAAAAAACTGTAAAAAACACTGGTCAGAATGACCGACAATTGATTAAAAAAACTGTACAAAAACACTGGTCAGAATGACCTACAATTGGTCAAAAAGCTGTATAAAAACACTGGTCAGAATGACCTACAATTGGTCGAAAAGCTGTAAAAAATGACCTAAAATAAGTAAAAAAGGGAAATGTTATTAGAAAAAAGTTGTTCAAAATAGTTTTTTTCTTATGCCATAAAGATTCTCTCTTCTTCGAATATATTTCTTCTGTATAAAGTACTCCAAAGGAGAAACTTTATGGCATAAGAAAAAAATTATTTTGAACACTATTTTTCTAATATCATATCCCCTTTTCCCTTTTTCGGGCATTCAAGTAAAATTTTGGGTCATTTTGACGATTTTTTGTACAGCTTTTTGGAAGTTGAACTTTAATTAGTGAATAAAATCACTTCGGAATAGCAATAGTTCAACTTTTCAAAAAACATGATTTCAAAAGCATGAAATTTTCCCCTCATCTCAGATCATGGTTTTCAAAAGTCAATGAAACTGGCATAAGATTACCATTTCATAACCATTTCCTCCTTCTTACGAGGATATACAGGTCCAATTTCAGGTCATTCTTACAAATGATTTCTTTTACAGTTTTTTTTAAAGTTGGACTTTAATTCTGGACATCATGTAGATTGAAATGTGCTTAACATTTTGTAAAAAAGTAAGTTTGGTGAAGTGCGCATCAAATTCATTCTACAGTAGATTCTATCCAGTGATCGAAGCCAAACTCATGGATCAGAGGCCACACACACGCATGTAAAAAATCTCAGATCGCTACACGGCTTCGTTGCTCTTGTTATGAAAAAATAATAGTCAAAACGGGTATTGTGTGATCAATGGACAATTCCCGCATTTTTTTAAAAACGAGTGAAATTAGTTTATATATATGAAGAATTTCTTTCTGATTTCAAATATTTAAACAAAAGTTCTTTAAAAAAAATTAGTTATTTAAATATCAAGAAAAGAAAATGCCCCGATACTGAGCCAAAACCAGTCCGATCAAAACACTCAACTATAACTATGACGTCAAAACTTCATTCCGTTTCTATGGTTATCATGTTATCGTGAGGTTTCTGCCAAATAGTTGGCGTTGGTTAGTTAGACCTTTGCCATATCAAATAAATTTTCAAAACTTATTTCCGTTGTTGCGTTTCAGACCAAGTTGTTCGAGATCAAGTGACGTCACATTCTATTCGAGCCGAATGACTCGTTTTCTCGTCAAAGTCTAACAGGTGAACTTAAGTTACAAAATTAAAAAAAGCGCATTGAGCAGACATTTGTGTTTATGGCCTCACTGCACTTTTTCTCTTTTAATTTGCAACTTAAGTTCACCTGTTAGACTTTGACGAGAAAACGAGTCATTCGGCTCGAATAGAATGTGACGTCACTTGATCTGAAACAACGTGGCATGAAACGCAGCAGCGGAAACCATTTTTGCAAGTTTCTCGCCAATCGCGCCAACCTGTAAGGGATATAGCAACTGTCTACCAAAATAACACCTACTCTTCAGCAGAAATCTCACGATAACCATAGACAAGGGAAGGATGTCATGACGTCACAGCTATAGTGGGGTGGTTTGATCGGACTGCTTTTGGCTCGCTCTGGGGGAATTTTCTTTTCTTAATATTTAAATAACTAATTTTTTTAAAGAACTTTTGTTTAAATATTCGGAATTAGATAGAAATTCTTCAAAACTTTAAATTAATTTCATTCGGTTTTTTTTTTTAAATGCGGGAATTGTCCATCGTGATCAAAACCGCTGCGGCAATGGGTTTCAAAGTGATCTAAACAACCTCCATCTCCAAAATTTCCGCAAAAGTTTAATAAAGACGTAAAAAGTTGAAAAACAATCTTCAACATAGAAGACTTTTCCCTTGAGAACTGCCCAGCAGCGTATGTGCCTCCTCTATACTATTTACCCGAAAGGAATAACGTAATAATTATCGCCAAAAATATCGCCAGAATTGGAGATTTTGCTTTCTTGCCAAATTTGGCAATATTTTTCACCCGTCAATGGCGATTCATTTCTCACTAAGTCAGCGTCATCGATATAGATAAACAACTGGATAGACTACTTAACGCTGGGAAAATGAAGCCATTGCCAGATGCCGTTGGTGGGATAAAAAATACGGATTGCCGAGGATTGAAAATAAAATGTTGGGTTGTACACAGCAGAAATGTCAATAGTAGACCTTAATTATTAATAATGTCCACAAAAATATGTACTCTAACACTTTAAAAGGTTTTTCGCATTCCCATCCAACTACAAAAGTGAACTGTGATTGGTTAATCATCCCACCAGCTTCGCAATCCCCGGCGCGTTTTTCTCTTTGCATTGACAGTGGAGCAGTCTATCCAGTTGTTTATCTACATCGATGGTCAGCGTACGTCTTTAGTTTATAGAGTACAACTGATGACCGTGTGATACTCTACACTTTTAGCTGAATCAATTTAAGATCCAACCACACAAACTCACAAAAGTCAAATCTAAAACAAAGCAGTATTTGTGACAAAACATCAGCAGTTTTTTAGAAGTAAATGCATTTGTTGAAGAACATATTCTACAGAGAACATGATCCAATTGCAGCCGCAGGATGAAATTTCATTGTCTGTTTGCGAAGTCGAGTGTAGAATTTATTCTTTGTTCTATAAGCTGCGTGCTTTTTGCTTGCCCACGTTTTTTATCCTTTAGGTCTTATAAAAAAAAAAATAGTTTAGAAAGGAGTTATTTTAGAGGCTGTGTCTGAAGTTTAGAGTGCTTTTGAGATGATATGTTTAGAGGTAAAAAGCCTCAGGTGACCTTCCATTGTTTTTGCCTCGAATACAGATATAAAAAGATATAGAATTCTAGAAACCAACATTTCTTTCGATTGGTTTACATATACGTATGTCATTTGAATTATTATTCAATTGATTGTATGACATCTGCTCCAGAGTATTGTTACATTATGGATGGTCGTGTTTCAATTGGCGTTGAAATTATCTGTTACAAGATCTGCGCCAGGTCCATACAACAGCACGATACAAACAATTGACATTGGAAAGAGTTCAGCATTTTTATTCTATAGAATATGATTTATTGTAATTCAGTTTTTAGCAACTTAGTGTTCTTAGGCTTACAACAGTGGTTTTTCCCACTTAACTTCCCTTTAAATAAAAAATATCGTATCAATAAGATTTCGTAAGCGAACTCATTTAACCCTTTGCTCTAGAGCGGCACCTCTCAGGCACCATCTGAATGGATGCTGCAACACGAGAAGACTACTAGGTTTGACGAGGAAATTCGATGCAAGGCCAATTACTGTGCTTAGTTTCTATGAAGTGAATGCTTAACCTCAGACCGAACCAAAAATGCCGCGAAATGTCTCGAGTTGCTGGTACCTCCGCGCGAAAAAAGGCTCGAGTGCAAAGGGTCCAGTTACATTGATTGAATCCAATACAACATTATAATACCTTGTCAAATAGTTAAATAAATTCACACAAAAAAAAATGACAGTAATTAAAATTAAAAAAAAAAAAAAAAATGTTTAAAATGGTATAGAAGAGTTATAAAGATTTGAGTTTACATTGAATGTATTTAATAATGTACTATAATGGACAATTCCTGCATTTTATATTCATTTTTTTTATTCATTTCATTTTTCGAAAAGACCATAAACACAAAAAATTTTGCCCAATGCGCTTTTACTTTTTTTTAATTTGCAATCAAAGTTCCCTTGTTAGACGTTGGAGAGAAAACGATTCATTCGGCTCCAATTGAATGTGACGTCAAGAACTCCCAAACATCTTGGCTTGATATTCAGCAGTGGAAACCAGTTTTGCAAGTTTCTCTCAAATCGCGCCAACCTGTTCTGTATATGACAATGATCTACCAAATCAATGCCAACTATCTGGCAGAAGCTTCACGATAACCATAGGAATGGCAGGAACTCTTGTCGTCATAGATTCTGTTGAATGTTTTGATCGGATTAATTTGGCTCAGTTTTGGGGTATTTCCTTTTCTTAATATTTAAATAACTGATTTTTTTTTTTTAAGAACTTTTGTTTGAAAGAAAATCTTCATAAATAAAAACTAATGTCACTTGTTTTTAAAAAATGCGGGAATTATTCATTGACATTATGGTAAATTCCTAATCTATGTGTATGGGTTGGTTGTATTCAGATTATCTGGCGCCGTCAGCAACACGAGGGCTATAATGCGCCGAAACATTTCGTCATTAGACAAGCCAACATACATTTACAAACACCCATGCCAACACGGGACTCGGAACCCGCAACCTCGCGGTCTAGAAGCCAGCACGCTAACCACTATACCGTTTGGTCGGCCTATGTGTATGGGTTGGCGCGTTTCTGTAAAGTTGTCGACAAGGAAAAACGTCGCCAATTCCACATGGTGGTCTATTTGAAATCAAAAAGATGGCGGTTGATTCAAAAGCCACAAGATGGTATTAATTGAAAATTGCCTTCAATAGTAAATTAAGACTTGAAAACAAAAGGAATATCGAAAAAAAAAATACGGATCCCATTACGGTTACCATGAAATAACTGTTGAGTATGCGGCAAGAAAGAATAGCCAAATGTAAAACTTTATTGTCAACCACTTATTGCCAAATTCACTTGGCGATATTTACACGTACTTTAGGAGTAGACCGAGATTTTATCTATATAACAATAAAAATCTTAAATAAAAAAAAAAATTTAAAAAATAGAAAATAGGAGAACATAGGCTAGTATCGAGTTTATAAGATTTGACGGTACTTACTTATTATCGCACTCATTTGTAACCGCACTAATTCTAAAAATAGAATACGCTGACGGGAATTCGAAACGAAGCACATGGTTGCCATTCCAGTGCTTCAAACTTGTGCAAAATCGGGGTTGCCAATGTTGTGAGTTATCCCGAAGGTTGGCATGGTTGCAAAATGTAAGTAAGAACCGATTTGACAATTGAACAGATTAGGCTGGGATAAATAATGGAAATAACAATTTCCCATTACCAATCGACATAAAAGACAATCGATACATATTTCAATCATCAGTTATCAATAATCCTACAAATCACATCAGTAGGTATCACTAACAAACCCCGGTTTAGATTTACTGTAAGAGAACTCTTGGCGACATTTTTAAAGTTGTCTATTTGGTGCCGAATGGGACAATCCGCCGACTTAGTTTTCTGGCAACCCTGATGACTGTTTGGATTTGACAACATGGTGTTTTGACGCCATTTTGGATTTGGCAACAAAGCCTTTTAACATTATTTTCAATTTGGCGACCTTTTTGAAAAGTAGCCAAATTGAAAGGCTCCGAAGAGGCTACTGCACGGTAAATCATAACCAAAAAACCAAGTAATTTACCACCACAACATACCAAATCATTCAATATTTGAAAGTTGTCCAAACCAATAAAACAATTGTATTTCCGCATTCTAATCAATCCCCAAACGTTAACTTTAAAGATGTAGATTGCAACATACAAACACTAAAGCAGCCAACAAAATTTTGTTTCAAAACGAAGAAACATTCACAAATGAAATTTTTATTTACTTCTTATTTAAAATCTTTATTTGAAAGGCAATATTTTTCTTTAGTTTAATAGTTTTCATTCAAAAACAACGTTGGCTATGATTTACCGAAAGATGTCACTTGGCGACTTTTCTGAAAAGTCGCCAAGTTGAAAACGACGTCAAAAGGCTGTGTCGCCAAATCCAAAATGGCGTCACAACGCAGTGTTGTCAAATCGAAACGGTTAATAAGGTTCCGGAAAACCAATATGGTAACGGATCGCCACAAATAGCCAAGAGACATCGTACAAGAAATCTGAGTCACATCCTGAATCATGCTCAGTATGAAGTGAGAAAAATCCAACCTTACAGTTTTCTAATTTTTTATAAGAGGAAATCCTAGTAAGGATCATTTCCTGTACTCGCTATGCATTTAGTTTGTACCTATTTTTTTTTTATGCATAAAATCTTGAAATTTGTTGAATAGGTTCAAAAAAGGTCACTTAATGAAGTGACATAAATTGTTTTCATTCAATGTCTATCCATTATACATGAGAATTAAAATAGCAAGAGACAAAACTAGGTGGAGCCACTGAATATGCATTGACGTAAAGTTTTCAAATATAAAATTAAAAAATATTAGACGCTATTTTCGAGTTTTTAATTAATGTTATTTCATAAAATGATCAATTTTGTACCTACTCACCAAATGACAAGGTTTTGTACAAAGTAGTTTCTAAATGCACTGGGCTTGAAGATTGTAACATAGCGAGTATAGGGAATGATCCTTACTAGGTCTTTCTCTTAAATGTCGGCGATTTTTATTTTTATTTTTACTTTCAAACACCCATATGTATTATACGTAGGGTAGTGAAAGTATAGCATTCGGTCAAAAAAAAAGAAATTCGATTTTCTCCACGTTTTGGAACACCCTGATTTCAAAAAAGTGATCTAGAAAAAATGTCTGTGTGTATGTATACGTGTCTGTGGTCAGCATAACTACCGAACAAATTGACCTACGATGTTCAAATTTGGTATGAGGGTTAGTGGCGGCCATGGGACCTACCATAAAGGTTTTAGTCAAAATCGCGCATGCGCATAAGGTAGCTGCCATTGAAAAAATCGTGTTTTTCAATGATTGCTAAAAAACGGCTAAAACGATTTTGATAAAAAATTGCTGTGCTAATGCCTCTTAAGGTGTTCTAAACATTCCCCACCTCCGAAATTCCCGAAAAAATACTTTAATGGCGTAAAAAGTTGAAAATTGAATGCCTTCAACACAGAGTTCTCTTTCCTTGAGCATACTTAATCAACGATCGTTTTTTCTTCTCCCTTCAGTTTCACTTAATAAAGGATAATATAAGGTGCACATCGCCAAAATCATAATTTTGGGGACTTTTTTTTTTTTTTTTAAAGACCCAAGCAAGAATTATCGCAAAAAAATATCGCCATACTGGCCATTTTTTTCTAAATCACCGATGAAAATATAATAACGGTAAACGACGCAAAACCACGTCACTATTATAGTGTAATTGAAAGTTGTGCGATGTTCTACACCCCTAGTTTTTTTGTTTTTTTTTTTCACATCGCCATCCAATAACCATAAACAGTGACTGATCAATAAACTATTTCAGACACATATCTCTATAGTCTACAAAAACCTTCCAGAAAGTTCTCTACATCTGCTCGAAGCAAAGCCCAAAATAAACCTTTTCCTTCGTCACTTATTATTTAAAGTCTTAATTCATTCTCGCACTTATCACTCGCTTAAACGACGACATAATTTGATATTCCAGACAAGCCGAAACTCATTTGCGCCAAGGAATATCCAATAGAAAAAGACACACAATAAAGAAGAAAAAAATACATTTAACATCGCTTTTCTCTTCACTGACTGTGACTACTTAGTACGATTTCATTTATTTTTTCCTTTTTCATCAGAGTTAATCGCGTGTAACTGCGTTCATCAGAAATTAAGCCAGCGTAGTTGTTTCAGATGGGCCTACTGTGATTTAGAGTGTTTAATTATGTTAAAAGTTTTGCTAACTTCCCTAAGATAACTTTCGGATATGCTGTTAAGAGTGGAGAAATTGTAAAAGTTAAGTAACGGAGTCGAAGTAGTTTAGAAGGGCTTTGTGAATTACCTTATAATCGTAGAGTACGTGTAAAAACTAGGAATCTCAAACAAAGCACAACTTTTAACTACTGTGTATAATTTCAAACATACGCCAACTTGGCCAGTTTGGCAATAGTTTTGGCGGTAACTATTATATTTTCCAATAAAAAAAAATATCGTTTATATTATCTATAAGTATCGGAAAATTAAATATCCATATCGAAAAATAAATATAAATGCATAAGGAATAACAATAAAACCTGCCAATCCGAGCATTATCTGTGCCTTTCGATATTGACAGAATGACTTTTAATGGCAGAATGAATTTTAGTAACAGAAAATATCGCCAAATGAATGGTTTAGGAACTAAAAATTGTTGCCAATTTTTAATAAAAATGTTTATCATGTATATAGTTGTGGATATATAGCTTTTGTTGGTTGGTTGTTTGGTTGGTTGGTTAAAATTGTCTAGCGCAAAGGCTACACATGGGCCATGCTGCGCTGAAAAAATTAGCATTAAAAGTCAACAAATTTAAAACATTAAATATAAAAAAAAAAAAAAGTCAGAGTGATTAGGATAGTAGTTAAACCATGAATAAAAGACATAGAATGTTCTTAATACAAAACATTTAAAATCAAGCAGCAGGATCAATCTTAAATAAAATGATAAAAACCTATTTCCCAAAAGAAATTTAAAAAAAGTTGTGATGAGGAGGCGAATTCAAAAGTGATGACAGTGAAGGATGTTGAGTGTTAAAAAGCCGGACACGAATGGAATTAAAATCAGGACATTCAATCAAAATGTGGAGAACAGTAAAAGAAGCGACACCGCAGGTGTTACATGTGGGGACATCCTCTGCCAACAGAAGATGCACATGGGTAAAGCGTGTGTGGCCTATCCTTAGACGAGTCAGGAGCACTTCCCTTTTCCGGGATTGCTGTATGAGGGCGAATCCGGAAATTAAGGGCTGAAACGAAAGCAGCTTGTTAACCGTCTGTGCATCCCACATGGCCTGCCAAGTGAGAGACAGAGCAGTGTCACAAGCTTTATATGCGTCGTCAGGGCAGAGCCAAGTGCTCATAGGTCCACTTGCTGATCGTGCGATGGTAATCTGATCGTTCATTACCCATGATCCCCACATGTCCTGGAATCCAACAAAAAAAGAACCCTGAAGTTTCTCACACAGAGAGTGATGTGAATTTTTAAAATTTCGTAAAATAAAAGGATGGGTCTGGTTCCAGTGGATTATTTAACTTCATCTATACAGCTTTTGGAATCTGTAAATAATCCACTGACCATGGCCTTGCTTTAAAATAAATTGCAAGGCCAAAAGAATAGCCAGGGACTCAGCTGAAAAAACGGAGCTGCTAGGGTGCAGTACTCATGACAAGATGGTATTATTATGAACTGCAGCAGCTCCGACATGTCCCTGGCTTTTAGACCCATCCGTATATATTGGTTTAAAATTGGAGAAGTTGGATCTATGGTAGTAAAATAAATTTGAAAAAACTATGTGCGGTGTATAACATTTTTTTAAATTATTAAAAATGTTGAGTACAATTATCTGATGAACATATGCCAGGGTGGAATGGAGAATGAAATGGGCCGAACCCTAAATTTGTCAATGCTATGCGATAAAAGAATGGATGACATTCTTAGAGTAAAAGATGGAATGGTGGAATGGACGTGCATTAAAAAGACGATGATAGGAAGGGTTAAAAATATGCTCTAAAAGTGGATGTGAAGGATGACTCTTGATTTTAAAAAACAACTTCAGACAAAGTTTGTCACGTCTCAATCCCAAGGAGGCTTCTCGACATAGCACGTATAAACTCTGCACCGGTGATGTACTGAATGCTCCTGAAGCGATCCTGAGGCAGGGAATGGAGAACAGGATTCAGGAGCATTAACGCCGATTTTCTTTCTGATCCGTACACCACCGAGCCATAGTCAAGTTTGGAACGGACAAGGCATCTGTAGATCTTTAACGTGGAGGTGGTGTCAGCACCCCAGGAAGTGTTGGAGAGAACTTTCAGGAGATTCAGGTTGGTTGGTTGTTTTCAGATTATCTGGCGCCGTCAGCAACACGAGGGCTATAATGCGCCGAAACATTCGTCATTAGACAAGCCAACATACATTTACAAACACCCATGCCAACACGGGACTCGAACCCGCAACCTCGTGGTCTAGAAGCTAGCACGCTAACCACTATACCATTTGGTCGGCTGAGGAGATTCAGGACTTTGTTGCACTTCAACTTTAAATGTTTGATATGTGGAAGGAAAGTGAGCTTGGAGTCAAAAATTATCCCAAGAAACTTAGTTTCTTTGACAATGGGTATTTGGACTCCATTTAAATAAATATCTGGATCATGGTGAAGCTCACGTTTCCTGCAAAAGTGCATCGCCACAGTTTTTTCAGGTGAAAAAGCAAAGCCGTTTTTATTGACCCAGTCCCTTGACTCTCCTGATAGCGAGATGAAGCTGTCTCTCTATGGTTGACATATTGGTTGAGGCGCATGACATCTGAAAGTCATCAGCAAACAACGTGCCCGACACAGCTGGTGGAAGGAAGGTCAAAAGGCTGTCAAAAGGCGCAACTCAACACACTTCCCTGGGGAACACCTTGTTCTTGTATGAACTCATCAAATAGAACCGAGTTGACTCGTACTTGGAAGATTCTCCGTGTCAGAAAATTTTCAATAAAGGATGGTAAGTTCCCTCTCAGACCTAAATCATGTAGGTCCTTGAGTATACCATATCTCCAAGTACGTTCATAAGCCTTCTCCATGTCAAAGAATATAGATACCAATGGTTCCGCTTGACAAAGGCCTCCCGAATCGAAGTTTCAAGGAGGAGAAAGTTATCTCTAGTGCTACGTCCACGGCGGAAACCACTCTGGAATTGAGACAAACTATTGTTAACTTCAAGATAAAATAAAAGACGTTCAGTAACCAGTTTCTCCATCAGTTTGCAAAAACAACTGGTAAGTGCAATGGGACGGTAGCTAGAAGGATTCGTGGGATCCTTACCAGATTTGACAATTGGTATTACAAGAGCTCGGTGCCAGTTGGAAGGAAATGTATTTTCCCGCCAGATACGGTTAAATAATTTCAATATAAGCTTGAGCGGCTGTAGATGTTTAAGCATATAATAATGCAGTTCGTCTGGACCAACAGCAGAATTGTTGGAACCAGATAAAGCTTTTACCAACTCAGCCATAGTAAATTCTGAATGGTAATCTTCCGTAGAAGCGGAAGCGAAATTCAATTTCTTTCTCTCAGCTCGAAGCTTATATGTGGCAAACGGCTCTTTCTAATTAGAATTGCTCGATACCTTGGCGAATGCATCGGCAAGTGTATCGGCAATATCCTTAGGGTCTGAAACAACTCCCCGATGGTCCTCTAAGATGGAAATAGAGTAATTGGGATAACGGCCCTTGATCTTATTGACCTTGTTCCAGACCCTTTTAGAAGATGTCGAGGATGTTATCGTGCTGACATACTTCTGCCAAGAATCCCTCTGGCTCCTTTGGCGAATGCTACGAGCCTCAGCCCGAGCACGCTTAAAGCTGGTAAGGTTGGCCTCAGAAGGGTGGCTGCGAAAAACACCCCAAGCCTTCCTTTGTTTTTTGTGAGCCATCCTGCATTCGTGATTCCATCACGGTTTAGTTATTTTCGGAATATTGGAAGATGACATAGGGATGGAGTTACGAGCAGCTTCTAATATTGGATTTGTAACAAAGGCTGTGGCCTCATCGATGTCCCCTTGGTCCACCATCTCTTCAGAAAAGTGAACAAAGGAGGAAAACATCTCCCAATCTGAATCGGGGAGAGCGGGTAACAGGAGCTGATCCACTTCCTATGTGTAAAAGTTTTATAGGAAAGTGGTCGCTGTGGAAAAGATCCTTTCCGACATCAAAGATCCATGAAGGTAAAAGAGATGGTGAGCACAAGGCAAGATCGATCGCATGGAATGTCCTCGATGGGGTGTGGAAGTATGCTTCTTCCCCATTGTTAAGACAGATTTTTGTCTTGCAGTAACTTCTCTATTTGTCTTCCACGGTTGTTACAATCGGGACTTCCCCAAAGAAGATTATGGCCATTAAAGTCTCCCATGATGACAAAGGGAGACAGAAGCTGCTCGCACAACCTGTTAAGCTCTGCTTGCTGTATAGCAACATTAGGAGGTGGATATAAGCAACATACGTTGATTAGGTTTTTGCATGCAACTCTAACCACAACTGCTTGCAAGTTAGAAGTAAGAGACAACGGGGTAAATGGAGTGCTGTTAGATATAAAAATAGCTACTCCCCCGCTGGCTCTATCACCGCTAGTACAGTCCTTTCGAAGGGGACTGTACCCCCTAATGAGAGAACTCTGAAATGGTTTTAAAAGAGTCTCTTGTAGACAGAAGCAGACAGGTTGGTGTTCATCAATAAGGTTAAACAGGAAACATGACACCACTCAAAATCATCGATGCGTTATCAATTACAAGATCTTTATTCAAGGCATTCCAAATAGCGAGTGAGGAAACCTGCGCAGCGAACGGCGAACAATCTCCCCCTCTCGCCAAGTTTCTCGCCAATATTCGCCACAAAGGTGTTTAATATCCACCGAGTTATGGTGGAAGCCACGACAGTTCCAAGATATTAGATCGAGTATTATGCAGGATGGTTGCCATTGCCCCGTTCTTTTGACATCCTCCTTGGTTGGAGATTAGGAGGGGTCTCAAGACCTTCCTTATCTCCGGACTCATAGAGACAGGAGATGCACTCCTCGTCTGATGAGGAATGGAATGCCTCTTCCTTTGTTGGTTTTACTTTTATAGCTTTTTTCTTTTGTATTTTATGTTTCAGATTTTGTACTGGTTTAGAGAGAGGTTTATTTACAGATTGTTTCTTTTGAGTTTGCGTTTTTCTTTATTGGTTGTGTTGGTTTTTCGGATGTTCCAGCAGTATTAGTATTTAAGTGAGGAGAGGGTAAGGTGATTAATGAGTTGTTCATTTGAAAGAATGCCAGGAGGGAGGGAGATATTGGTTTGAGTTTATTTGGTTTTAGGTTCACTTTTTTTTTTTAGTACCAGAGCTTAAGTGGTGGATGTTGAGGAGCTACTATTATATCTGATTCGGGCTTCTGGGTAGGATATATTGTTTTTAACTTGGATTTCCTGGGTGTCTTTCTCCTCTTTCCATTTGGGGCACTCTCTGGAAAATGATGGATAGTGCCCTAATTTCTGGCATCTGAAACATCTCAGAGGATTGGGGATAAACGGACCGGACAGGGCAGTGCAAATAACCAGCTATTATTCTATTTGGGAGAGTAGGTGAATTAAAAGTCAGAATTATGTGTTTTGTGTTAATTATTTTTCCAGTCTCGTTTTATGGTTGTCCTTCAGTCATCAATGACACCTTGAGAGGATAACTCTTCGATCAGTTTTTCTTTGTCTATTTCTATTAGGTCATGTTCTGAAATTACGCCTTGAGATGAATTAAGTCCTTTATGTGGGGTGAAAGTTATTTTATAGGTGCCGATTGTAGTAGCTGAGTGTAGGGTACAGGATTGTTGTGCATTTTTTGTTTCGATCAGGAAGTCACCTGATCGATTGCATTCAGATTATCTGGCGCCCTCGGCAACACGAGGGCTATAATGCGCCGAAACATTCGTCATTAGACAAGCCAACATACATTTACAAACATCCATGCCAACACGGGACTCGGAACCCGCAACCTCGCGGTCTAGAAGCTAGCACGCTAACCACTATACCGTTTGGTCGGCACCACCTGATCGAAGTTTTATTGTTTTTGGCTCCCCCACTCAAATGCCTTTTATACCCTTCTGAATGAAGAAGGGGGGACATTTTGGCAAGTTCACCTTTTTCTGAATGCATTATAGGTTCATTATATGTTGGTGGTTTTTTTTTGCATTCGGTTTTCAATTTCTTCTATAGCTCGTTTGACTGATGTTGCATGTGTTTGTTGGGGAATTATGCCTCCCGTCGGGCTTAAGGAAGAGGATGAAGCCATATTTTTGTAGAATAAAAACTCGACGTGCACCCCTGCCCACCACCGAGCCCAACATGGGTAGCAAGCAATGGGCCTGCTAAGAGGTAGAACGCCGAGGTCGTTCTTGGGTGGTTATGGTGTGGCTCCCCCAGGTTAACCACCCTCGGGCGCCATGACCAACCCAGTTCTATACTAAACTTCAACTTGACATCACTAGACAGTAGATCGTCCCAGTGCTCATAGGCATTTAATCCATTTCGGCGGCGTGAAAGCATAATTCCCGACAAACCACAACCCTGTAGAGAACAAAAGGCTATAAGGTTTGACGAGAATTATATCTTCACTCAGCTAAAATGGATTAATTACCTATGAAACGATGAAGATCTATCGTCTAGTGATGTCAAGTTAAGTTGGAGTTTAGTATAACCCTTAAGCAGTCAGCAACCCGGAGGTTCTGTTACCACCAGCCGATTGACAGTGTCGGGTCCCACTCTACCTCCCTTTTCGGCTAAAGCTTGGGCCAAAGGGAAAGCAGAAGCGCCCCCAGGAAACTAATAACCTGTCCTGAGTTGGGACGCTACAGGATCCCATCAGGCCCGTAGCCAGCCAAAGTTTGTAGGACGGGGAAAAATTTTCCCAGGAGGGGCAGAAATATAAATTTAATTGGTTTTCAATTAATTTTTACAATTGATTACACGTAATATATTTAATATAATTCTATTCCTTTAAAATATTCTATGCTTGTCCATCTCTTAATTTTTCACACATTTCAACTTAAGAATATCTACTTTAAAAATAATTACAAATATAAAAATTAGTACAAGTTACTTTTACATAAAAAGTTTTTTTAACATAAAAAGTTTTTTCGAAGTTCCGTTCTTACATTTCTATTTAAAAATATATATTGTTAAATAAATGACATTTTCCTATCATTGGTCTTGTAGAACACCTACATAACTCTTTAACAAACTTGCCATTTAAGAAATTCTTTCAGCATTAAAAAGATCCATCCATCCATCCACACATTACTAATAGGAGAAAATAAAGGAAAATGCAATTCTATCATTTTCAATACTCTGAAAAATTTATCAAAAACTATTATAATATAAAAACCCTTTTTCTATTTCTTTGCATATATTATTAATTATAATATAAAATAATAGAAATTCATTTTCCTATTATTGGTCTTATATTAAACATTTTGAAACTTTTTAAAATACATAGCATAAAAAAATCTAAAATAAAATGATAAATGTTAGTAAAATTGCAATTTCCTATCTTTACACATATTAAACAATTTCAAAACTCTATCTCTACTTCAAATGCCAAAAACACTAGATTTTCCATCCTTTCGTGGCCCATTGACATTCTTTGGGGACGATTTATGGCCGTCAAAGTGGAAAAGGTAGACTCGCCAGTTGCTGTGCTACAACCGAAGGTATCTACAGCAGCAATAAGTTCGTTTCTATTCAATCATAGATATAAAGGTTTACAAGTAAAAACAAATGATTGGGATAAAATTTTCCAGGACGGGCGAAGATTTTTCCAGGTCGGGCGATGCCCGACCTCGCCCCCCTCTGGCTACAGGCCTGGATCCCATTTTCCTGCCTTACGGGTCACCGCACACGGCAAACGTGCAGGCCATTAAGTCAAATGTCAAAATAATTGGAATTAAGTAACAAATTTCAAATGAAAAACTGAAATAGACTAATGAACTGAATAATATAAAACAAACTCAAAAGCCCAAGACAATTTGGAAATTAAAAAGAAACTAGGCAAACGCAATAAAATATTTAAATTAATAACAAACAATAAAAGCAACTTAAATGGTAGGGCCTTCGTAAAAAAGGAAAAGAAAGAAAAATGCTAGGGCCCAGCTAGAGTACCTCGGGTTTGCCAAGCCCATACTCACAAGATGTGAGCCCCCCGAAGGGATATATAGCTTTTAGAAGTACAAAACTATTACTATATTCTAGTGATATAATTTGAAACTATGCAATGATAATTGCATGAATATCTTATTAGATTAATTAAATATATATATTAGAAGAAATAATCTTCGGGAAGAAATGAAAATGAGTTCATATCTTAACGTTTTGACTTTGGCTTTTTCTGCTTCCAGATCAATATTTTTTACCTAAAATTTTGCTACGAACAAATAGACGTTGAACCAAATATAATTTTCGTGTTCCCTTAACATCGATTCACTAATTTTAAGTTTAGGAAAGACACAATTTCCAGTGGGCTGAACAAATGGCTTCAGCAAATTTTTGCATTTTTTTAATCAATCTATGGTAAGTCTTAATTCATAACAAATGTGTACCATTGCTGTAATTTCTTAAACTTATAAATAATAAAGTATAACAACGTTTATCATATATAATAAGAAAACAATTTATATTTAAATGCCATGTACCGTAGTCTTCCGAAATAAAGAATATTCCATGTAACAATTAGCGTCATAACCAATAACATATAACAGTTAGTGTCATAACTAATAACATATAACAATTAGTGTCATAACTAACATAACTAATAATTAGTGTCATAGAACTAGCATATTAAGAAACTATTTTTTAATGTGAGATTATTGGATAACTATAAAGTTCAATAAAAACGATCGTTAATGTGGTATGTTCAAGGAAAGAAAACTGTGTTAAAGACATTCGTTTTTCAACTTTTTATGCCATTAAAGCATTTTTAAGGGAATTTTGATGGTGGGGATGTTTAGAACACCTTAAGAGGCGTTACTACAGTGATTTTGAACAAAATCGTTAGAGCCATTTTTTAGCAATTACTGAAAAACATGATTTTTTCAAAGACCTTACGCGCATGCGCGATTTTGACGAAAATCTTAACGGTAGGTCCCATGGCTACCACTAACTCGCACACCAAATTTGAATATCGTAGGTATATTTGTTCTGGAGTTATGCTGACGACATACGCACAGACATTTTTTGTGGATCACTTTTTGGAAATCGGGATGTTCCAAAACGCGGAGGAATGCAAAAAAAAAAATCGAAAATTATTTTTTGACCGAATGCTATACTTTCATTACCCTATGTATATATACATATGGGTAATTGAAAGCAATAATCTTTTCGGCAGCTTTATAAATTTATATCAGGTAGAATTATTCCTATACCAAACTAAATTAGATTTATTCCAAAGCGAAACCTAATTTGATTAACTGTAACAAAAAACCAATCATATTCCAATTGGAATCCCAAATCGAATTATTCCAATTGAAATCCCAAATCGAATTATTCCAATTGGAATCCCAAATCGAATTATTCCAATTGGAATCCCAAATCGAATTATTCCAATTGGAATCCCAAATCGAATTATTCCAATTGGAATCCCAAATCGAATTATTCCAATTGGAATCCCAAATCGAATTATTCCAATTGGAATCCCAAATCGAATTATTCCAATTGGAATCCCAAATCGAATTATTCCAATTGGAATCCCAAATCGAATTATTCCAATTGGAATCCCAAATCGAATTATTCCAATTGGAATCCCAAATCGAATTATTCCAATTGGAATCCCAAATCGAATTATTCCAATTGGAATCCCAAATCGAATTATTCCAATTGGAATCCCAAATGTATTTGTTGGAGTAAAGGTTCGAGTAATACAGAAAGGACAAGTCAACATAATTTGATAGAAATATCGCTTTCCATTGAACACATCGCAGCAAATATATACTAAAATTAAATACTAGAAATTAGCACCCAGGATAGCTAAAATTTGGAAACGATTATCGTTAATGTTCATGAACAACAATCAATCATTAAATCAATCACTAAATTAAAATCAAATTACAAGCTAATTCTTTCAATGCCAAGCCTAAATAGAATCGTACCCATATGAAACCAAATACAAGTATTCGAATATAAATCCCAGCAAAAATTATTACGTTACGAATTCCAAATACAATTATGTCAATATGAAGCCAAATAATTATTCTATTATTAATCCCAATTATAATTATACCAATATGAAACTCAAACAGATTTATTCCCATACGACTCCCAATTAAAAATATTCTCATATGAATCCCAATTGGAACCGATTCCAACATGAATCCCAATTGGAACGATTCCAACATGAATCCCAATTGGAACGATTCCAACATGAATCCCAATTGGAACGATTCCAACATGAATCCCAATTGGAACGATTCCAACATGAATCCCAATTCGAACGATTCCAACATGAATCCCAATTCGAACGATTCCAACATGAATCCCAATTCGAACGATTCCAACATGAATCCCAATTCGAACGATTCCAACATGAATCCCAATTCGAACGATTCCAACATGAATCCCAATTCGAACGATTCCAACATGAATCCCAATTCGAACGATTCCAACATGAATCCCAATTCGAACGATTCCAACATGAATCCCAATTCGAACGATTCCAACATGAATCCCAATTCGAACGATTCCAACATGAATCCCAATTGGAACGATTCCAACATGAATCCCAATTCGAACGATTCCAACATGAATC
Source organism: Linyphia triangularis (assembly GCA_963978545.1). Lineage (NCBI taxonomy): Eukaryota > Metazoa > Arthropoda > Arachnida > Araneae > Linyphiidae > Linyphia > Linyphia triangularis. Next base: position 73,153,835 of record OZ021730.1, read on the forward strand.
CCAATTCGAACGATTCCAACATGAATCCCAATTCGAACGATTCCAACATGAATCCCAATTCGAACGATTCCAACATGAATCCCAATTCGAACGATTCCAACATGAATCCCAATTGGAACGATTCCAACATGAATCCCAATTGGAACGATTCCAACATGAATCCCAATTCGAACGATTCCAACATGAATCCCAATTGGAACGATTCCAACATGAATCCCAATTCGAACGATTCCAACATGAATCCCAATTCGAACGATTCCAACATGAATCCCAATTCGAACGATTCCAACATGAATCCCAATTCGAACGATTCCAACATGAATCCCAATTCGAACGATTCCAACATGAATCCCAATTCGAACGATTCCAACATGAATCCCAATTCGAACGATTCCAACATGAATCCCAATTCGAACGATTCCAACATGAATCCCAATTCGAACGATTCCAACATGAATCCCAATTCGAACGATTCCAACATGAATCCCAATTCGAACGATTCCAACATGAATCCCAATTCGAACGATTCCAACATGAATCCCAATTCGAACGATTCCAACATGAATCCCAATTCGAACGATTCCAACATGAATCCCAATTCGAACGATTCCAACATGAATCCCAATTCGAACGATTCCAACATGAATCCCAATTCGAACGATTCCAACATGAATCCCAATTGGAACGATTCCAACATGAATCCCAATTCGAACGATTCCAACATGAATCCCAATTCGAACGATTCCATCATGAATCCCAATTCGAACGATTCCAACATGAATCCCAATTGGAACGATTCCAACATGAATCCCAATTGGAACGATTCCAGCATGAATCCCAATTGGAACGATTCCAGCATGAATCCCAATTGGAACGATTCCAGCATGAATCCCAATTGGAACGATTCCAACATGAATCCCAATTGGAACTATTCCAACATGAATCCCAATTGGAACTATTCCAACATGAATCCCAATTGGAACTATTCCAACATGAATCCCAATTGGAACTATTCCAACATGCATCCCAATTAGAACTATTCCAACATGCATCCCAATTAGAACTATTCCAACATAAATCCCAATTAGAACTATTCCAACATAAATCCCAATTGGAACTATTCTAATTGGATTCTTAATGGAATAGTTCTAATTGAGATTCATAAGAATCCGATTACAATAGTTCCAATATTAAAATAATTAAAATTATCCCAATATGAAACTCAATTACATGTACTCCAATATGAATCCCATTTAGAATTCCTATACGAAACCCAACGAAAGAAGTGGGCAAAAAAACAAAAACTCCGATCACGTTGCTCGTTTAATTTCTAAATATCATCCTAATGTTATGTACTTAAATAAATACAGTCTTGATGTCCTTTCCTATTTCCACAATATATAAAGAAGATAAATTTATACTGAATTTACTTTTCCCGATAGCAATTTTCTGTCTATTAAACATGCCATCTTCGTGCTGCGAGCAGTTGATAAGGAACGAATTAAGGGCAAAGGGAATCGGACTGAAAAATTCTCGGAAGAGAAAAATAATTTCCGAGCTTTGCTGAGAACAGTGTTTGAATGGAGGGATGTGGTTGTGAACAGCTGTACAAGTAATAGAAATAGTGTTGTAGTCGTAAAAGGCCTTTAAATAATTAATAATTACTTGGATTATTTTATGTATTAATTGAAGATAAAATGTCGTGAGAAATCAATAGCAGGAACGCAAATTGTACAGATATTTCCATTTAAAAACAGTGTATAATTACCCCCATTTAACCGAGCATAACCACTTCATTTCAACGGAGTATAACCACTTCATTTCAACGGAGTATAACCACTTCATTTCAACGGAGTATAACCACTTCATTTCAACGGAGATTTCTTCTTTTCTTCATTTTAAATAATTACCTCTTTTTATACAGTGTATAAATACTCCAATTACAATTACCTTCATTTAAACAGTGCACAATTACCTCCATTTTATCAGTGCACAATTACCTCCATTTAAACAGTGCACAATTACCTCCATTTAAACAGTGTACAATTACCTCCATTTAAATAATGTACAATTACCTCCACTTAAATAATGTACAATTACCTCCATTTAAATAATGTACAATTACCTCCATTTAAATAACGTACAATTACCTCCATTTAAATAACGTACAATTACCTCCATTTAAATAGCGTACAATTACCTCCTTTTAAATAGTGTACAATTACCTCCATTTAAATAGTGTACAATTACCTCCGTTTAAATAGCGTACAATTACCTCCATTTAAATAGTGTACAATTACCTCCATTTAAATAGTGTACAATTACCTCCATTTAAATAGTGTACAATTACCTCCATTTAAATAGTGTACAATTACCTCCATTTAAATAGTGTACAATTACCTCCATTTAAATAGTGTACAATTACCTCCATTTAAATAGTGTACAATTACCTCCATTTAAATAGTGTACAATTACCTCCATTTAAATAGTGTACAATTACCTCCATTTAAATAATGTACAATTACCTCCATGTAAGGGTACAATTATCTCCGTTTAAATAGCGTACAATTACCTCCGTTAAAATAGTGTACAATTACCTCCATTTAAATAGTGTACAATTACCTCCATTTAAATAATGTACAATTAACTCCATGTAAGGGTACAATTATCTCCGTTTAAATAGCGTACAATTACCTCCGTTTAAATAGTGTACAATTACCTCCATTTAAATAGCGTACAATTACCTCCATTTAAATAGTGTACAATTACCTCCATTTGAATAGTGTACAATTACCTCCATTTGAATAGTGTACAATTACCTCCATTTAAATAGTGTACAATTACCTCCATTTAAATAGTGTACAATTACCTCCATTTAAATAGTGTACAATTACCTCCATTTAAATAGTGTACAATTACCTCCATTTAAATAGTGTACAATTACCTCCATTTAAATAGTGTACAATTACCTCCATTTAAATAGTGTACAATTACCTCCATTTAAATAGTGTACAATTACCTCCATTTAAATAGTGTACAATTACCTCCATTTAAATAGTGTACAATTACCTCCATTTAAATAGTGTACAATTACCTCCATTTAAATAGTGTACAATTACCTCCATTTAAATAGTGTACAATTACCTCCATTTAAATAGTGTACAATTACCTCCATTTAAATAGTGTACAATTACCTCCATTTAAATAGTGTACAATTACCTCCATTTAAATAGTGTACAATTACCTCCATTTAAATAGTGTACAATTACCTCCATTTAAATAGTGTACAATTACCTCCATTTAAATAGTGTACAATTACCTCCATTTAAATAGTGTACAATTACCTCCATGTAAAAATACAATTACCTCCATTTAAATAGTGTACAATTACCTCCATTTAAATAGTGTATAATTACCTCCATTTAAATAGTGTACAATTACCTCCATTTAAATAGTGTACAATTACCTCCATTTAAATAATGTACAATTACCTCCGTTTAAATAGCGTACAATTACCTCCATTTAAATAGCGTACAATTACCTCCATTTAAATAGTGTACAATTACCTCCATTTAAATAGTGTACAATTACCTCCATTTAAATAGTGTACAATTACCTCCATTTAAATAGTGTACAATTACCTCCATTTAAATAGTGTACAATTACCTCCATTTAAATAGTGTACAATTACCTCCATTTAAATAGTGTACAATTACCTCCATTTAAATAGTGTACAATTACCTCCATTTAAATAGTGTACAATTACCTCCATTTAAATAGTGTACAATTACCTCCATGTAAGGGTACAATTATCTCCGTTTAAATAGCGTACAATTATCCCCGTTTAAATAGTGTACAATTACCTCCATTTAAATAGTGTACAATTACCTCCATTTAAATAATGTACAATTAACTCCATGTAAGGGTACAATTATCTCCGTTTAAATAGCGTACAATTACCTCCGTTTAAATAGTGTACAATTACCTCCGTTTAAATAGTGTACAATTACCTCCATTTAAATAGTGTACAATTACCTCCATTTAAATAATGTACAATTACCTCCATTTAAATAGTTTACAATTACCTTCATTTAAATAGTGTATCGTAACCTCTATCCCTTTAATTTTAACATTGTACATTAATATCTCTATTCAAAAATTATACTTTTCCATTGAATTGTACAATTACCTTTATTTTACGAAATATAGAGTATAGCAAGCTGAATTTGAATAGTGTATAACTACATGTAATTAGAACAGTGTGTGTATAAGTAGCTTGATTTGAACAAACATAAATAGTTCTATTTAAAAATATACATTGTTTAAATGTGTACAATTCCAAATCAAAGTATAATTAACTATTTGAAAAATGTATATCTCTATTATAGTATATATGTATTTGAACAGTTTATAAACATTGCGAAATATCCTTCATTTATGCACTTCAAAAATATTAATTTTAAGAGAACATAATCACTACCATTTTAACAGAACACAATCAGTTTATAATAAACTATATTCTAAAGAGAGCATAATTACATGTATAACCATCTTCTAATTCAAAACAAACGATTTCTTCCATTCCTTTACTGGCATCAACATACAAAAATTAACGATCCGTAAATAACCGAACGTTCACGATTAAATCTATTTCTACGGTGCATAACACCATCCCCATCGGAGGCACTTATTCTAGAATTAAGTTAAAAGCCTGTTAAACAGGTACACAACTGTAAAGCTGCTTTGAAAGCGAAAAAACCGATTTAATCTTTGAAAAAGTCACGCTCTTAAAATAGAAAGCAGAGACCCTATCTTCCAAGTCGTTGTCTAGACACAACAATTGATCAGGTTCAACGGGTCTTAAGCAGCAACCAGAAAACTCCTTTGAAACATATGTTAAAAATAAGTATTTTTTCGAGAGGATGTCCTATACTAAACTTCAACTTAACTAGACATCACTTAGACGATAGATCGTCACAGTGCTCATAGGTATTTAATCCATTTTGGCGGAGTGAAGACATAATTCTCTATAGGGTTGTGGTTTGGCGAACATTATGCTTTCACGCCGCCAAAATGGATTAAATACCTATGAGCACTGTGACGATCTATCGTCTAAGTGATGTCTAGTTAAGTTGAAGTTTAGTATAGTAAAGATCATTCCCTATACTCGCTATGTTACAATCTTCTAGCCCAGTGCATTTAGAAACTACTTTCTATAATAGACTGAGAGGCGACTGCAATTTTTGGACCCCATTGAACATCATTCTGATTTTTTTATAGAAATTGGAGAAAAGTGAGTAGATTACGAATCCACTGGTCTGCCGTGGCAAAAATAGCCGAAACTGGTCAAAAATCGACTTTTAATAAGTTGAACTAAATCCAATTGCAAAATGTGACATAACTTGCGAAATAATGAGCATTTTTTTTTTTTTATTTGGTAAGCCTCACTTTTTAATTTTCAATTAAGAAGGTTGCAGACGATTCAGATATCTGGCGACGGTCTACTTGCATCCATTAAAAGGGAGCCAAGTTGGCAAAAAATATTACGTCATTGATGACGTAACTGATGTCGCCAATTTGGCTTACTTTTAAAAGATACAAATTTTCCGAACCAGAGATCAGAAATCGTTTGCGCTTTTTCTCATTGAAAATCAAAATGCAGTGGGTTGCCAGACGAAAAAGTTTGTTCTCTTTTTGGCGAGTTATGACATTTGACAATCGGATTTTAGTTCAACTCATTCCAAGTCAATTATTGATCAGTTTCGGCCATTTTTGCCACGGCAGACTAGTGGATTCGTAACCTACTCGCTTTTCTCTAATTTCTATAAAAAATTCAGAACGATGTTCGATGGAGTCCAAAAATTGCAGTCGCCTCTCGGACTATAACCACCATGACATTTGAAGAGTAGGTACGAAAATGATCACTTAATGAAATGACATAAATTAAAAACTCCAAAATAGCGTCTAGTGTATTTTATTTATGCTTGAAATCCTTACGTCAATGCATATGCAGTGGCTCCACCTGGTGTTGTCTTTTGGTACTTTAATTTTCATTTATAAGGTTTGGCGAGAATTATGTCTTCACTCCGCTAAAATGGATTAAATGCCTATGAGCACTGTGAAGATCTATTGTCTAGTGATGTCAAGTTGGAGTTTAGTATAGGACTACCTCTTAAATTCTAAATGCAGGGTGTTTCAGAGAGAAATTTAACTACAGGTGTGGAACATCGCACAGCTTTCAATTACACTAACTGATGATTTGTGTCATTTACTGTTTTTATATTTCTACCATTCGCTTAGAAAAAATGGCCAATTTGGCGATATTTTTTGGCCATAATTGAGGACTAGAAATGGAAAACGATCCAAGTACCAAAAATATCGAAAATCATTTGTTTTTTTACGGAAAAATGTCCTTAAGACTAAGCTAAACAAAGTGGAGAACACCCAAAGTGCGAACTCCAGTAGTAATAATTCAAAATGTTGTCGAAAGATCACGCTGGTTGAATGTGCCATGCGAAGTGAAGTGGAGAACGTCCGAAGTGCGATAAAAATACCAATAATATTAAGATGGTATTTAAGAACTAAACACAAGGAAGATAGGTTAATATCTAAGGTGTCGTTGGCTATGAATCTGAAGGAGTGAGTAACAACCTAAGTACCAAATGTGAGTCTTATTTATTTGTCGGCTCTTCTGAAATTTTAATTTATTTTGTACACTTGGGTCTTTTTCCATTACTAATCCTTAATTGTAATAAGGGTCTTTAAAAATAAAAAAAAAACTCCGCCAAAAGGAAAATTTTGGTGATATACTTTTCGATAATTCTTATACTATCCTTTCTTATAAGTGAATCTGAGAAGAGGAGAAAAGGCGATCGTTGATAAGCTATGTTCAAACAAAGAGAACTGTGTTGAAGGCATTCATTTTTGGACTTTTTATGTCATAAAAACATTTTTTTTGGGGGGGGAGGGGGATTTTACAGGTGGGGTTGTTTAGAACTCCTTAAGAGGCATTACCACAGTGATTTTTATCAAAATAGTTAGAGCTAATTTTTTAGCAATCATCGAAAACCATGATATTTTCAATGGCAGCTACCTTATGCGCATGAGCGATTTTGACGAAAACCTTAATGGTAGGTCCTTGAGCCACAACCATAGACTTATTATTATCAATAGACTGCGCATTCCCACTTCAATTATACAACGAGAATGAAACCAAAATGAATCACATGAGTAGGGACTTTTTGAGAGCAGAGTTGCAGATTTGGCGGGTTTCTCCTCACTCAGGCGATAAAGGATAATAAGATTATTAGATAAAGGATTAATTTTACGACGTAGTCAAATTAAAAACCACGTGACTGATAGACGAATTTTGTGATTCATTTTGGTTTCATTCTCGTTGTATGATTGAAGAGGGAAAGCGCAGTCTATCATAATAAGTCTATGGCCGCAACCAAACAGCACACCAAATTTGAATATCGTAGGTCAATTTGTTCGGGAGTTATGAGCATTACGAAAAAGCGAGAGACAAGAACGATGTTGAATTGACAGGCATGGAATTTTAAATTCGCTGGTTTGCAAGATTAGTTATAATAATGAAATGTAGCAACAAAAAATTATTGTTAAAATATGAATACTACTGCAAAGGGAGTTCATCAGTTCCCCCATAGTTGGTTTGTACGCTCTACGACCTATATTTATGCACAAAGACGGCTTATCAGGCCGGGACCTACAGTTGAACGTGGATTCCGAACCACAATGAACATCCATGCGTAACCCAAGACTCGAACCCGGCACCTTTGGCATGCCAGGCCGGAGAGCTAACCCCACAGCCATCAGGTTGGCAGTTTCCCATATAGAAAAGGGTATGGTCCCATATAGAAAAGGGAACTATATGGTCCTACTGGCGAGTAAAGAGCAAAAAAAAAAATCCCTTTTGCAAAATGCAGTGGTTTTTCAATGCCTAAGGACAGGGTTTTCAATGCCCCCTATGCACCAGTTTTGTTTATTGAACAAATAAAAGTGGGACTTGCAAACAAGTGTATTTAAAATCTGTCTACCTACATACCACATGCCCTCTTGCCGTACCTCAATCTTACGCAGTTTAATCATAAAGTGCGTGCTTGCCCATCAGTGATAAAATTACAACAGGGTGTCTAAGAGGTTGGACACATTTTGATGTTGAATAATTCAGTAAATAATGAAGACGTAAACAAACTTACGGCATTTATACATAGAATAACTCGTATATTTCCATTTATAGTGAAAGCTGCCATAAAAAATTTCCTATTCAGATTTGAATATCATTCCTTTCGAAAATATCGTCTGCGCGCGTTATTAATTGTATGTTACAGTAAAACCCCGATTATCCGAGTTTCCGCTTTAACCGAGTCAGATAATATTTCTTTTACCCTTGATATTTTCCTTTGTCAAAACTAGTACCGAAAAAAATTGGTACTTGATCTCTCAAACACTCAAGAAAACAAAATGTTTACATTCCTTTTCATTGTATGACACTGCTCCTCCTATCGCGTCGCTCAAGGTCTTAAGTAAGAGAACTCTTAAAGCATTGCTATATATTATTAATTGCATGTGATTTACCTATATATAGTATAGCATTTGTACTTGTCAAAACATACATTTAAACCGATACGATTTATTTTATTTTTAATTTTCGCTTTAACCGAGTTTTTCGGTTATCCGAGTTGGTCTTGGTCCACATTAACTCGGATAATCAGGACTCTACTGTATTCTCTTTCGTTTTAGGCAAAGATTAGTTGGTTGGTTGAGTGAAGTTTAACGGCGCAAGGGCAACACAAGGGCCATACTTATCGCCAACCAATCGTCAATTCGTTTTAAAATACATTAAAAGTAAGTCATTGTTAACATTTAAAAGTATGAAAAAAAAAATCAAATATAAGATGAGGCAAATATTTAAAATCAGGTGGTAAAATCCAATGTCGTATAAAAATTTAAAAAGATTTTTGTGAGGAGGTGAACATAAAATGGATGAAAGTGGAGGATGATTGGTATTAAAATACTGCTGTCTGAACGTATTAAAAGATCGACATTCATTTAAAACATGAAAAACAGAAAATATAACTCCACAGGTGTTGCATGTGGGGGCATCTTCTGCCAGCAGAAGATGCACATGGGTAAAACGAGTGTGACCAATTCTTAATCTAGTTAGGAGCACTTCCCTTTTCCGGGATTGCTGTATGTGGGCGACTCCGGAAATTGGGAGCTGAAACGAAAGCAGCTTGTTAGCTGTCTGTGCATCCCACATGGCCTGCCAAGTGAGAGACAGAGCAGTGTCACAAGCTTTATATGCGTCGTCAGGGCAGAGCCAAGTGCTCCTAGGTCCACTTGCTGATCGTGCGATGGAATCTGCGCGTTCATTACCCATGATCCCCACATGACCTGGGATCCAACAAAAAAAGAGCTTTAAATTTTCTCTCTAAAAGTGTAATATGAAGTTTTAAAATTTCTAAGATAAAAGGATGAGTCTGGTTCAGTGGATTATTTAGTGCATCTAGACAACTCTTGGAATCTGTGTAAATAATCCACTGACCATGACCTTGCTTTAAAATAAATTTGCAAGGCCAATAGAATAGCCAGGGCCTCAGCTGAAAAGACGGAGCTGCTAGGGTGCAATTCTCGGGACATGATGTTATTGTCATGAATTGCAGCAGCTCCGACATGCCCCTGGCTTTTCGACCCATCCGTATATATTGCCTTAAAATTGGAGAAATGATGTCGATGATAGTAAAATACACTTATAAGAGCAACGTCAGGTGTAGTGCTTTTTTTTTTTTTTTAATTTTAAAAATATTAAGAATAATGATTTGATGGCGATGCCATGGTGGGATGGAGTATAAGATAGGACGAATCTTAAAATTGTTGATATTATGTGATGAAAGAATGGACTGAATTCTTTATGTAAAAGATGGTATGCAAGATGGGCGTGCGTTAAAAAGTCGATGATAAAGAGGCTTAAAAATATGGTCTAAAAGGGGATAAGATGGATGACTTTTGATTTTAAAATAAAATTTTAAAGAAAGTTTGTCACGTCTCAGTCCCAGAGAGGATTCCAGACAAAGCGCATATAAACTTTGCACCGGTGATGTACTAAATGCTCCTGATGCAATCCTGAGACCTGAATGGTGAACAGGATCAAGGAGCATTAACGCCGATTTTCTGGCAGATCCGTAAACCACCGAGCCATAGTCAAGTATGGAACGGACCATGCACCTGTAAATCTTCAACATGGAGGTTGTGTCAGCTCCCCAGGAAGTGTTGGATTCAGGACTTTATTGCACTTCAGCTTCAGATATTGAATATAGGGCAGAAAAGTGAGCTTGGAGTCAAAAATAATTCCGAGAAATTTGGTTTCTGAAGCAATTGGTATTTGAACACCATTCAAGTAAATATCTGGGTCATTGTGAAGCTCACGTTTCCTGCAGAAGTGCATGGCTACCGTTTTTTCAGCAGAAAACGTAAACCCGTTGTTATTAGCCCAGTCCGGGATTCTCCTGATAGCCAGCTGAAGCTGTCTCTCTATGAGTGACATATTCGTTGAGGCGCAAGACAGTTGGAAATCTTATCCTCAACAAACAATGTCCCTGACACTGATGGTGGCAAGCAGGTCATAAGGCTGTTGACTTTGATGATGAATAGTGCGCAACTCAACACACTTCCCTGGAGGACACCTTGTTCTTGTATGAACTCGTTAGATAATATTGAGTTTATTCGTACTTGGTAGATTCTTCGTTTTAAGAAGTTTTCAATAAATAGAGGTAGATTTTCTCGCAGACCTAATTCATGTAGGTCTTTGAGTATACCATATCTCCAAGTACGATCATCCTCTTTCTCCATGTCAAAGAATACAGATACCAAATGGTTCCGCTTGACAAAAGCCTCCCGAATCGGAGTTTCGAGGAGGAGCAAGTTGTCAATAGTGCTTCGTCCACGACGAAAACCACTCTGGAACCGAGACAGTGATTAAATTCAAGATAAAATAAAAGATGTGCATTAACTAGTTTCTCCAGGAGTTTACAAAAACAACTAGCAATTGGGCGATAGCTTGAGGGATTCTTGGGGTCTTTACCAGGTTTCATAATTGGTATTATAAGAGCTCGTTGCCAGTGGGATGGAAATGTATTCTCCCGCCAAATGCGGTTAAACAATATCAATATAAGCTTGAGCTGGAGTGGCTGGAGATGTTTAAGCATGGAGTAATGTATATCATCTGGCACAACGGCAGAATTGTTGGAACCAGATAATGCTTGCATCAACTCAGCCAAAGTAAACTCGGAGTTATAAACTTCCGAAGAAGCAGAAGCGAAATTCAACTTTGTCCTCTCAGCTCGAAGCTTATATGATGCGAACGGCTCTTTATAGTTGGAATTGCTCGATACCTTGGCAAATGAATCGGCAACAGTATCGGCAATATCCTTAGGGTCTGAAACAACTCCCTGATAGTTCTCTAAGATGGAGATAGAGTAATTGGGATAATGGCCCTTGATCTTATTAACCTTGTTCCAGACCCTCTTGGAAGACGTTGAGGAAGTTATGGTGCTAACATAATACCTCCAAGAATCCCTCTGGCTTCGGCGGCGTATCTGACGCGCCTCAGCCCGTGCCCGTTTAAAGTTGACTAGATTTGTCGTAGTGGGGTATCTACGAAAAATACTCCACAATCTTTTTTTGTTTTTTTATGGGCAAGTCTGCAGTTTTGGTTCCAACACGGTTTGGATTGTTTCGGTAGCTTTGTTGATGATACAGGTATAGAAAGGTGAGCAGCTTCAATAATGGCGTTGGTGACCGATTGCACAGCTACATCGATGTTGTCCTGGTTCACCATCTCATCAGAAAGAGAAACGATAGAAGAAAACATGTCCCAATCCGCCCTTTCGATGATAAATCGGGATTGGCGGATTACAGGAGTAGATGCACCTCCTATATAGTTAAGGACTATAGGAAAATGATCACTATGAAAAGGATCATTTTCCACAAAAAACGTCCAATCAGAAAACAGAGATGGTGAACACAGGGCGAGATCGATGGCGTGAAAAGACCTCGATGGGGCGTGGAAGTGGGTATGTTGCCCATTGTTAAAAACACAGAGATGTTGATCTGTAATTAACTTCTCGATTTGCCTTCCACGGTTATTGATGTCTGGGCTACCCCAAAGAGGATTGTGGCCATTAAAGTCCCCCGTTATAATAAAAGGGGGAGGACGCTGGTCACAAAGCCTGTCCAAATCTGTCTTATAGCAAGATTAGGGGGGAGGTAAATAGAACAGATGGTAATTAATTGATTTTGTAAAGCAACTCTGACAGCAACAGCTTGTAGGTTAGTGGCGAACGATAGCGGGGTAGACGGATTGCCATTAGCTGTAAATATGGCAACACCACCGCTAGCTCTATCGCCGCTGTCGTGGTCCTTTAGGAGAGGACTATATCTCCTAACAAGAGAGCTCTGAAAAGGCTTCAAGAGCGTCTCCTGCAAACAGATACAAACAGGTTTATGTTCATCAACCAGATGTTTGATGTCTATCGAGTTGTGGTGGAAACCGTGACAATTCCAAGAAAGGAGACTGAATTTTAAGATGGGTTTTTGTCAGTCTGCCTATCTTTCGACTTGCTCCTAGGCTGGAGATTGATAGGAGTCTAGAGACCCGTCTCTACGTCCATTTCACCGGAATCAGATAGGCCTGAAATAGCATCTTCATCCGATGATAATTCTGACCTACCAGGATCAGAGGGTTTAGTTGTAATATTTTTCTTTTGCAAGGGCAATTCACTGTTTTCATGTTCAGAAGATTTTTTGTGTTTGGAGAGCACCTTAAGTTTAAGTGCTTCTCCAGGTTTAGTTGTAGATTTTGTTGTTGTTTCAGAAGTAGTAATCTGAGGAGATATAGGTGAAGCTTTAGTTTTAATTGATACCAATTTTGTTTGGATAGCTGTGGTTGTTGTATTAGGTTTGGATGTGTTTGAGATATTGGATTTGGATGGATTAGGAGACTGCAATTGACATGGTTAAGATAGAATGGTCTGGATACTAATACTATTTACGGATTGGGGCTGAACTGCAGCTGAGTAAGTTTTTTGACCGGTGTTAGATGGTCTTTTGGGAACCAGTGCCCTTGCCTCAGCGTAGGACACATTGCGTGTGGATTTAATTTGCTGAATTTCCTTTTCACGCTCCCATTCGGGGCACGATCGGGAAAACGCAGGCTGAGCACCATTGCAATTTACACAATGGGCATCTGTGGTGCAATCCCGATCGGCGTGTTCAGCGCTACCACATTTCGCACATGTGTCCGGCCTATTGCAGGTGTTCTTAGAATGCCCGAACCGTTGACACTTAAAACAGCGCAACGGATTCGGGATATATAGGCGGACTGGACAGTTCAGATATCCGGCTTTGATATTGGTAGGGAGGACAGGTGTATTAAATGTTAAGATGACATGTTTAGTTTTTAGGATATTATCTTGCTTTTTTTTTTGTAATGCGATGAGCACGAACCACGCCCTGACTCGAAAGTTCAGAGACAAATTCATCCTCATCCACACTCTGTAGATCTGGTTCAGATATGACGCCTTGGCTATTATTGTTTAAGGTCTTATGTGGCATTGTTGTTACAGGTAAGGTAGCTAGCATTTTGAGGTTGTTTAGGGATTGAGATTGAAGTGGATTTGCAGCTTGAACAAGTAAATCTCTTGAATGCAATCGTTTAATAGTTTTTGCTTCCCCAATTGCCCCTTGCAAGGCCTTTTGGATGAAGAAAGGCGATTTTGATTTGAACGAGGGATCAGATGACTGGATTATATAGAAGGTTGGTAAGTTAACGGAAAGCTTTTTGGGGTGAATAGACGTAGCTGGTAGATCAGATGATGGACGTTTGTTGTTTGACGGATTTGCATTGATTTTGTTTTGGTGAATCAAGGCTTCACCAGGGCCTGTAGAGTTTAAAGGTTCCATGTTTTGATTTGTTTTGTTCATCTCGATGCGTCCCCACCCTTCACAGAGCCCAACAAGAGGAGACCCTTGGGGTCTCAGGGATAGCATCGAGATATAGCATTACGGGTTCGGGTTGTGATCCGCGGGGCAACCCTAACCGCAATGCTAACCCTAGGCAGTGAAGATGGTACTACACTACCAGCCGATTGACAGAAGGGGGCTACGTTCTGCCACCCGTCTACAGTGAATCCTGGGCCAAAGGGCACGCATGCGAGGACCCAACCATGTGAATCCTACGCAAGGTAACCCCAGGATCCTATTCTCCCCCTTACGGGACGCCAAGCACGGCAAACACGTGGGTTGGGAAAATCCAACAAAAAAACATAAATGAACCCAAGGAATATGTGTAAAAATAAACTGAACCCAAAAATAAAAGTAAGCTAATTAAACCCATGAATATAAGAAAAAAGTAAACTAAAACGAAAAACGTACGATAGAATGTGGAATCAAATGAATGAACAAAACCAAAAGTAACGAAACAGTACATACGGTAGGGCCTAACAGGAAAGAAAAGAAAATGCTAGGCCCAGCTAGGAGTACCTCGGGTTCGCCAAGCCCGTACTCACAAGAAGTGAGCCCACGAGGGGTTGGTTGTATTCAGATTATCTGGCGCCGTCAGCAACACGAGGTTGGTTGTTTTCAGATTATCTGGCGCCGTCAGCAACACGAGGGCTATAATGCGCCGAAACATTCGTCATTAGACAAGCCAACATACATTTACAAACACACATGCCAACACGAGACTCGAACCCGCAACCTCGCGGTCTAGAAGCTAGCACGCTAACCACTATACCGTTTGGTCGGCGAGCCCACGAGGGGTTAGGCAAAGATCAAAATTCAATTTTATGTTTACTTTTGATCTGTTTGTTTTCACGTTTTATTCTGTGTGATGTTTTTTATTCGTTCGGACATTGAGGAGAATGACAACACCACAAGAGAAAGCACAGACGTTATGGTGGAGGTATTCGTAGTTCTTTGAATAACCATTTCCCCAGACAAATATATTGGGCAAGGTAGCCCAATTCCTTGGCCACCCAGATCACCTGATAAAACGCCACTGGACTTTTTCCCTTTGGGGATTCGTAAAGGACATCGTTTACGGGAGGAAAGTGTCGAATGACTTAAAGGTCAGGATTACTGCCATAACAGCATCTGTGGATGCCGACATACTTGCCAGTACCTGGCGCGAAATTGACTACAGTCTTGATATTATCCGTGCGACGAACGGCGCACGTATTGAAGTCCATTGACAAAGGCCATAAAACGTTTCTGAGTCTATCTAACCATTAGTGTTATCAATTTAAATTTGCCTTCATTATTTTATGAATTATTCAACATCAAAATGTGTCCAACCTTTTATAGACACGCTGTACATTATCACTTGTAAGAGTTACCTTTATCACTGACTCACTGCTCTTTCTGTAACGCCGTAAGATGGTGCCATATAGTTATTGAGATTAGATGCGCGTGCAGCTTCATTTAACATTCAACGAAACATTTGTAAAATCTTTATTTTCAGCTCACCACAGTTGGCCGAAATTTAACCTTTCTAAAAATATGACACCGTCTCTGCAGGCTTAATATACTTCTTTAAGTATATCAACATTTAGTGAAACTACTTTTTATATACTAAACTCCAACTTAACTTGACATCACTAGACGATAGATCTTCACCGTGCTCATAGGCAATTAATCCATTTTAGCGGAGTAAAGATATAATTCTCGCCAAACCTTATAGCCTTTTGTTCTCTACAAGGGTTGTGGTTTGGCGAGCATTATGCTTTCACGCCGCCAAAATGGATTAAATGCCTATGAGCACTGTGACGATCTACCGTCTAGTGATATCAAGTTAAGTTGAAGTTTAGTACAGCTATATTTTAATCACGTAAAAGTCGAGTTGAAAGGATTAATACATAACACTTAACAGCCCAATTTAAGTGCTGCTAGAAATACACAATATCTGCCTACACGTACACATCAATAAAAGTTGCCGAATCCAAAACGAAACATTGGTAATATCTTTATTTTCAGCTCTCTCCACAACAGACGGAGTTTTAACCATTCGAAAAATATGACACCACCTCTGCAGACTTCAACCATCCAAGCCTGACGAAAACGAGGTGGTAAACGCCCAATGGGATGCCAATAAGTTAATTAAATTCACAAGAGAAGGGCTTTTATTGGATGGAATTTCAGGAATGCGCTTGTTTTAACCAATAAACAGAGTGACGGATATGTGAGCTGTCCGGGAAAGTTACTCGAAGTATGCAGACATGTTAGCCGTGTGGCTAATTGAAGTTAATTAGCATCAGCGTGATTAGATAGTGTTCGTCACATAGAAATGGGTGTTTTTAAATTTATTTCTAATTGGAGAAAACTTTTCTAGGGGTAAGCTATTTTAACCTATAAATTCAAACTTTTTAAACGTTGTTTTGGCACACAAATGAACTTATTATAAAATAATTATTAATTTTGAATCAAAATTAAGTAAAATGAAGTAACATCACAGTACGAGATGTGTTTAACAAGAATAACAAAAAATATATAAAATATACTCGTATATTCATAATCATTCAAAAAAAAGTCCTGATTACTTCTATACTAAACTCCAACTTAACATCACTTAGAAGGTAGATCTTCACAGTGCTCATAAGAAATTCATACATTTTGGCAGCGTGAAGGCATAATGCTCTCCAAACCAGTATAGCTTTTTCTTCTCTACAGGATTGCTGTACTGAGCTTCCCAGCTTGCCTTCACGCCGCCGAAATGGATAAATTTCCTATGAGCATGGTGAAGATCTACCGTCTAAGTGATGTTAAGTTAAGGAGTGGAGTTTAGTATAAGGAAGGTTAAGTTTCAACTCTATACGTTGAATTCACTTCCCACAGTGTTCTTAAATCCTTTGTATTATCTTCGATTTTGTTTATGGGTATGTTTGTTGATGGGGAGGGGGGGGGTGCAAATCTGCGGAGGCCTGATTAACCCCGTCATCCAATCGGTCTGAAACTTGGCAGACTGATTCGATCTCAATGGCATTGCATTCTATCAAATTTTGACGACAGTCACTATCACTAAAAAGTTTCTTTTACGGAATACTAATAAAACCAACTTGCCGTCATCCAACTGCGGTGAAATTAGCATTTAACCGATCTTTGAAGAAAATCTTTCCTGTTGCCAAATAAGTTTTAATAAATAAATAAAATTGTTTTAATCAGAGTAAATAAAAGATATTTAGATATGAGTGCATAAATTCACATTCATTTTTAACGAATAAATTTTGAAAAATATAGTTTACCCGATATCTTACTGATAGAGATGGTGTTTGCATGTTATTTTAAATATTAAAAACAAATACACGCTATCAACAAAAATGACACTATATTAATATATATAAGAATCAGCTGTGTATATAAAGGATTGATATTATTTTAGGGCTGCAACACCCACTAAAAAGTCGCTTTCACACACTCTTCTATATTCGCTTCGGAATACTAATGAATCCAAAATGACCAATCATTTGTTGAAACTCATTCCTGTTGCCAAAATTGTTTTAATCAAAATAAATAAAAGATATGTGCTTTTATTGCCTTACGTCAGAATTGTCAGCCCGTTGATGACAGTGTATTCAATCAAGTTTTTTGGGGGGGAAAAGAAGTAAGTAGTTCGGAATGGACCTTGTGTTCTTAGTGGTCAAACACTATGAAAACTCGATCTGAACTCAAGTTGCAATTGGATGAAAAAATTGGCAATGCATGTAAAGGATTTATATTAAACAGGGTTCCCACGGTCATTGAAAGTCATTAAAAGTGCTTAATATTTTTGAACTTGTTTTCAAGGCCTTGAAAATGCATAGAGGTGCTTGAAAGTCCTTGAAAATGCTTAGATGTCCTTAAAAGTCCTTAATTTTTTGAGAATGTTGCGAGGTCAACTGCAAAATTTATAAAAATACTACTCGACTTGCTATCACCTCTTATCAACACCGTATCGGTATTCTCCAACATATTTGTAATACGCATCCACCAACTTGTAACTTTTTGGTAGAATATACTTTATTAAAAATTTATATATAAATATAACGTCTGAAAAAAAAAATTTAAAGGTGCTTAAAAACATTATTTCGGTGCCTAAAAGTCGTTGATTTTCATTCTGTGGAACGCTGTAAAAAAACTTTGTTTTTATGACTTGTAGTATTTTATCATCATCTTGGAATAAACAGACAAAGTTGCAAGTGTACAAACTTGTTAAATCGCTATGTGATAATCTTCTAAGTCCAGTTCATTTAATAACTGCTTTGAATATAGCCTTGAAATTTTGTAAGCATTTATGAAAATGATCACTTAATTGAAAGGACATAAATTAAAAACTCGAAAATAGCGTCTAATATATGAAAATTTAAAAAGCAAAAGATTGACTTGTATGCAAACTTTCCTTGTATGCAAACTTACTTATTATGCAAATCTGCTGATTATTAACAAAAAAACTTTTTGTAAATGCAGACTTGTTTTCAAACAAGTTAGTATTCTTATATATAGTGTCTATACAAACTAGTACTTATCCTGCTACAATCGATAACTTATAAATCATTATACGTGATATAAAAATACTTGGTAAATTCCAATTCTATTTTTATATAATCACTTTTAACTATAGCTATTTATGTAAAAATTGTAAATAGCATCGTGAATACACTTATCGAAGTAGTGGCAACAGTTAGATTAATCAGGTTATTTCTAGAATTTTTGGGAAAATCGCAGATCAATAAAAGTCTCAATTGGAAATTAATCAGTCTAATCCAATTCAAGCAGAGATGCCAACTAATCTATTAGGGATAATGTGTAGTTTTCAGCTGTTATTAACATATTTTCCGTAGTTTTTACGACTATGAACGTTTTTTGAAACACAAGGAAAACATCACAAAATATCTTTTCCCAGTCTTATGCGGTTGTGGGTTCGAGTCCCGTGTTGGGCATGGGTGTTTGTAAATGTATGTTAGCTTGTCTAATGACGAATGTTTCGGCGCACTATAGCCCTCGTGTTGCCGACAGCGCCGGATAATCTAAAAACAACCAACCAACCCAGTCTTATGCCAATACTCTTGAAATTCATCAATACTTTCGCTATTGCCGAGATTTGCGTTGTTTCGTACGCCGAGTGTTGCAGTGATGCGGTGGTCTCTATTGCATTTCGTAATCATTCATCGTAATTAAAAAACCTTGGCCATGGGTAAACCGTAAAAAGAAATAAAAATTACGGAAAATTCGTAATAAAAGTTGGCATCTCTGTGTCTATTGATGTTTTGCAATTGAGCTGCTGCGGTTGGTTGGTTGTTTTCAGATTATCTGGCACCGTCAGCAACACGAGGGCTATAATGCGTCGAAACATTCGTTATTAGACAAGCCAACATACATTTACAAAAAACCCCATGCCTAACACGGGACTCTAACCCGCAACCTCGCGGTCTAGAAACTAGCACGCTAACCACTATACCGTTTGGTCGGCGTTGCAACTCTGGGATTTTTCGAACTGCTGGAAGTTTGTGTTTTTACTAATGCTGAGTTGGAACTACTGGAAGCTCTGGCTTGAGCCTGAATGCGTTTTGTCGCTGCTGTTGCACAATTCTTTGTAAAGAATAAAAGTTTCTTTGTAATGATATGTCATCATTCCACTGAGAGGAAAATTTGAAGCCATACGAACATGGTTTTAAAGAAACTTGTTTTCAGACAAACTTCTCTAATTAATTTTCACAAGTAAATTACTCTTAATTTCAACTAATTTTCATTTCGACTAATTTTCGCTTCGACTAAGTTTCATATCGACTAACTTTCGTTTCGGCTAATTTTAGTTACAACTAAATTTCGCTACAACTAATTAATAATAATATAATAAATTTTTCCACTGAGGCAATGATGGCACAGTTTTTAAGATAAAAACTACTATTTATTCACTTCAGAAAACTCACAAAATGTATTCAAAGGCAACAGTGTAATCACTCTCAAGCTTCAACAAAAACAACTTCGAATACAGCGATTATACAAGCTCACTCCAATAGGTAAACAAAGCGATCAGCTTTCCTCGAAGTCAATCTGAAAACTTTCCCATTCTCCAGTCTTATTTATACAGGCGCGAGAGAACATTCTCGAAATATCCAGCCAATTCGTCGAAAAAGAAACATCTCGAAATTTCTATATTGCTTTAGGTGTTGCCACCTTTTTCTAACCTGTATTATCGCTGTTAATAAATAAAATAAATTACAATAGAATTTTAAAATAATACGTCCCTATTTACACTATATACAAACAATTTGTGCAACAATATTCATAAAATCTTATTTTCCTGACGTTTCCGCACAGATAAAAACATCAAAATTACTTTATAAGTGTTCCAATTTAACCTTACGCAGTATTTAAATAACAGGTTGCTAATACTGCGCATTACTATACTACAACACACAAAAATGCTTCTTACGATTAATAAGGCTACGATATTTCCACAACTCTTAAGCCTTCTTATAACCAATCTTCTACATTCATCTTAATGACAAAAGACTCCCATCTATTATTGATCCAAGTGATTGTAAACATTCTAACCCACCTGTTCTCGCAACCTGAATTGATTCCGCTCTCTCTTCACTTCTGTTCTACTTACCTATTCCTATTTCCTATTACGCCACGCCAATCAGACAACCACTACAATACTCAAAAGCCACCAGATAGAAAATAATAGAAGCTCGGATATGTGGTCGATCAATAGGATTGTGCATAGGTATATTTGCTACGATCAACGTTCTAGACTTGCTAGTGTAATCAATACTCTTGTGGCTTAATATTGTTGATATTTTTCGAAAGTTACTTTTAGACTGAGAGGCGACTGCAATTTTTGGACCCCATCGAACATCATTCTGATTTTTTTTTTTATAGAAATTGGAGAAAAGTGAGTAGATTACAAATCCACTCGTCTGCCGTGGCAAAAATGGCCGAAACTGGTCAAAAATCCACTTTTAATAAGTTTAACTAAATTCAATTGCCAAATGTGCCATAACTTGCCAAATATTGAGTTTTTTTTTTTATTTGGTAACCCTCACTCTTTAATTTACAATTAAGAAGGTTGCAGACGATTCGGATGTGTGGCTA
The DNA here is from genome assembly GCA_963978545.1 of Linyphia triangularis. NCBI lineage: Eukaryota > Metazoa > Arthropoda > Arachnida > Araneae > Linyphiidae > Linyphia > Linyphia triangularis. The sequence continues at coordinate 73,174,988 of OZ021730.1, forward strand.
TGGCTTACTTGCATCTTTCACAAACGAGCCAAATTGGAATAAACATTACGTCACTGATGACGTAACTAATGTCGCCAATTTGGCTTACTTTTAAAAGATAAGTTTTCTAATCCAGAGATCAGAAATCGTTTGCGCTCTTTCTCATTGAAAATCAAAAAGCAGTGGGTTGCCAGATGAAAAAGTTTGTTCTCTTTTTGGCAAGTTATGTGCATATTTGGCAATTGAATTTTAGTTCAACTCATTACAAGTCGATTTTTGATCAGTTTCGACCATTTTTAACACGGCAGATAAGTGGATTCGAAATCTACTAACTTTTCTCCAATTTCTATAAAAAAATTCAGAATGATGTTCGATGGGGTCCAAAAAGTGCAGTCGCCTCTATTATTGCCTAAAATACAATTGTTTAGCAAGGCACACGCGTGGGTTTTGAGTACCTTGTGTCCATCGGTTTCGTTTACTGTCAAATCCGTTCAAATGAAAGCGAGTCTTACCGCTAAAACCATACTCAGCAGTCATCATATTTAGTCCCATCCATTAATTTACCAAACTGGTAGTGTTTAAAATTTCATAACTTTACAAATAATGGGCATTGTTTTTTTACGCGGCAGCCCAAAGTTCCGTAATTTTCAATGAAGAGCGCAGACGATATTAATTCTGTCGAAAAATACTTCCAGTTTTTTAAAAAAGTGAGCCAAATTGGCGAGAAATATAACATCTCCTGATTACATAACATTCATTGCCAACATGGCTCACTTTTAACCCTTTGCACTAGAGCCCTTTTTCGCGCGGAGGGATCAGCAACTTGGGACATATCGCGGCGTAACTTATGAGCTAAACTGTTTTGATCCATCTTAAGCAAATTTCTTAATAGCGCAGAAGAATCGAACGTTTTGCATGCTTCAAGACGTAATCTATTACGCGGTCACTTAAAGTGAGCTTTTTGAGATTTTTGATAAAATATCGAGAATCAAAAGTCAAAATGAAATGAAAAAAAAAATATAGAGGGATTTTCGACCATGATAATTCTAATAGGAGCAAAAAAAAAAGTATACGTTTCTATTTTAAAAAAAAAAATTTAAACTTGTTTTATTAATTAAAAATTAATTATTAAAAAAAACTGTTTAATACAAAAATTGCATGCAAATTATGTTGGGCCATAAACAAACTATCCTTTGAATTGAAAATTTCTAAAATAAATCTCTATATATATAAGGCAAAGCCCTCACTCACTCACTCACTCACTCATCACTAATTCTCCCACTTCCCACATAGTCACAACTCTGAAAATCGGCACAAATATCAACAATGGTAAACATAGAAAAAGTAAACTATTCCGATCTCGATTAACACACTTTAAGGGGTCGAAAAGGGGTCAAACGTTCCAAACGGGGGACATTCGAAAATCCTACTTCCCACATAGTCACAACTCTGAAAATCGGCACAAATATCAACAATGGTAAAAATAGAAAAAGTAAACTATTCCGATCTCGATTAACCCACTTTAAGGGGTCGAAAAGGGGTCAAACGTTCCAAACGGGGGACATTCGAAAATCCTACTTCCCACATAGTCACAACTCTGAAAATCGGCACAAATATCAACAATGGTAAAAATAGAAAAAGTAAACTATTCCGATCTCGATTAACACACTTTAAGGGGTCGAAAAGGGGTCAAACGTTCCAAACGGGGGACATTCGAAAATCCTACTTCCCACATAGTCACAACTCTGAAAATCGGCACAAATATCAACAATGGTAAAAATAGAAAAAGTAAACTATTCCGATCTCGATTAACCCACTTTAAGGGGTCGAAAAGGGGTTAAACGTTCCAAACGGGGGACATTCGAAAATCCTACTTCCCACATAGTCACAACTCTGAAAATCGGCACAAATATCAACAATGGTAAAAATAGAAAAAGTAAACTATTCCGATCTCGATTAACACACTTTAAGGGGTCGAAAAGGGGTCAAACGTTCCAAACGGGGGACATTCGAAAATACTACTTCCCACATAGTCACAACTCTGAAAATCGGCACAAATATCAACAATGGTAAAAATAGAAAAAGTAAACTATTCCGATCTCGATTAACCCACTTTAAGGGGTCGAAAAGGGGTTAAACGTTCCAAACGGGGGACATTCGAAAATCCTACTTCCCACATAGTCACAACACTGAAAATCGGCACAAATATCAACAATGGTAAAAATAGAAAAAGTAAACTATTCCGATCTCGATTAACACACTTAAGGGGTCGAAAAGGGGTCAAACGTTCCAAACGGGGGACATTCGAAAATCCTACTTCCCACATAGTCACAACTCTGAAAATCTGCACAAATATCAACAATGGTAAAAATAGAAAAAGTAAACTATTCCGATCTCGATTAACCCACTTTAAGGGGTCGAAAAGGGGTTAAACGTTCCAAACGGGGGACATTCGAAAATCCTACTTCCCACATAGTCACAACTCTGAAAATCGGCACAAATATCAACAATGGTAAACATAGAAAAAGTAAACTATTCCGATCTCGATTAACACACTTAAGGGGTCGAAAAGGGGTCAAACGTTCCAAACGGGGGACATTCGAAAATCCTACTTCCCACATAGTCACAACTCTGAAAATCGGCACAAATATCAACAATGGTAAAAATAGAAAAAGTAAACTATTCCGATCTCGATTAACCCACTTTAAGGGGTCGAAAAGGGGTTAAACGTTCCAAACGGGGGACATTCGAAAATCCTACTTCCCACATAGTCACAACTCTGAAAATCGGCACAAATATCAACAATGGTAAAAATAGAAAAAGTAAGCTATTCCGATCTCGATTAACCCACTTTAAGAGGTCAAAAAGGGGTTAAACGTTCCAAACGAGCGATATATTCGAATGTCCTACTTCTCATATTTTCATAATTCTGAAAACTGGTGTGAATATCAATAAAGACAAATGCAGAAAAAGTAAACTATTCCGATCTCCGGTGGATCAAGGGGTGGAAAAGGGGTTAAACGTTCCAAACGAGGAATATTCGAATGTACCACTTCCCATATGGTCACAACTCGGAAATTTGGTACAAATGTCAAAAAAGATTAAACATAGAAAAAGTAAGCTATTCTGTTCTCGATTAACCAACTTTAAGGGGTCGAAAAGGGGTTAAATGTTCCAAACGAGGGATATCCGAATGTTCCTCTTCCAATGTAGTCATTTTTCTGATATTTTTTTGCAAATGTTAAAAAAATAAGTCATTCCAATATCGATATTTTTAAGGGATGAAAAGACGACGCAACATTGAAACTATACGAGGATTAACTTAATGTCTAATTAACTTAATTCCAATACAGCTACTACTTTGAAATTTAGAACTAAGAGCAAACATAAACACAATAAACTATTCCAGTTTACTATTCACAATTATAAATTTCGTTTAAAATGTCAACAAAGGAAAGTTCCTATTTTGATAAATCAATTTGTCGGGATCGAAATGGGAGCAAACGTCTGAAGTGTAGAATACATGAATGTCTTTTGATCGCTAAAATGCTAATGGTAAAATTTCGTAGCGCAGCACGGGTATTCAGCTAGTTAACTATATAAGAATTTATAGCCGAAATCCAAATTTTCTTTTTATTGCACTCGATGCCTTTTTCGTGAGGAGGGACCAACAACTCGAGACATTTTTGGTTCAGTTGGCGTTTACGGATTATGCTTCACAGAAATTAAACACAGTCATTGGACTTGCATCAAATTTCCGCATCAAACCTAGTGGTCCTCTCGTGTTTCGGCACCCAATCGTGTGGCGCCGGAGAGGCGCCGCTCGAGTGCAAATGGTTAATTTATCTTTTTTTTTTTTTACATTTAAATTACTAACCACTCTTTGGGTTGGTTGGTTGGTTGTTTTCAGATTATCTGGCGCCGTCAGCTACACGAGAGCTATAATGCGCCGAAACATTCGTCATTAGACAAGCCAACATACATTTACAAACACCCATGCCTAACACGAGACTCGAACCCGCAACCTCGCGGTCTAGAAGCTAGCACGCTAACCACTATACCGTTTGGTCGGCACTACTCTTTGGGAAATTATGCAATTTGATATTAAGACTTTTTTTTTTTTTTTTTTTGGATTCTAAATCTAAATATGGTATAATATTATGGGGTTGCCATTGAAATTTTTAAAGTTTGGTTCAGTTTTGATATGTAGATAATCCCTCATGATAACAAAAATTATATACGATTAATAAAGACCTTCCACGATTTACAACGAAACTTTACTTTTATTATTTCATCAATTAGGATACAAGATATAGCCATCTTTCGATTTTTTTTTTAACTTTTTTTTGCGTCCTGTACCTAACTTAGTAGTCGCCTCTAAATCTATAACCATTTGTTCACCAAGTATGTATGATATAGTTCCAGAAAACTAAACACTGTACGTCAGAGCGGCAAACAAAAGCATTTAAACATTCTATTCAATATGACTGGACAAGAAAAAATTACAATCCACGGTAAACAAATTTATCTCCTAGTCTGGCATAGGTCCATTTCCGCTTCTTAAATTTCTTCTTTCGCCCATTGAAAGAAAAATTGTCTCAAAGACCTAGATTCTGGCGACATTTTCACTCCATCATGCCAAATGACCCGTACAATTATAATTGTAGCGTCGTTTATATTAGAAGAGGCTAAATGGGTATATTTACTGTCTTTTATGTCGTCGATGCAGATTCATCACTTTAATGTATTTTAAAGGAAAAGTATCGCTATCAGCAGTCTTCAATTGTATAATCTTTCAACTGGGCCGTGTAAATGGGGGTTTTGTTAGCAACAAGGACCGATACAACAGTTCGTGATTTATAGTATTCTTAGTTTGAAAATAAACTTCGCAGGCTTTTTTTAATCTTGTATATTAGTTCTTGATGGGATTTTTCATTTTGGTGACGATTCATCTTTTTCTTTTTATAGAAAACTAAAATTGATGAATGATACACCAATTTAAAGGGTAAAACTTCCAAAACTGACTAACTATTAGTCAACATAGCAATTGCAAGCTGCGTTATTTGTTTGTAAATCGAATGGATTTCTTTTTGTTCTCGTACACTATGAGAGAAGACTATGTATAGAATATGTCGCTTCTCTATGTACGGGGACTATGAAGAGGATATTTTGGTACTCTACGAGAAGGTAAGATATGCATAGGATATTTTGGTACTCTACGAGAACTCTATGTAAAGGATATTTGGTTACTCTACGAGAACTCTATGTAAAGGATATTTTGGTGCAGTGTATGGAGGAGTCTATGCAGAGGATATTTTGGTACTCTACGAGAACTCTATGTAAAGGATATTTGGTTACTCTACGAGAACTCTATGTAAAGGATATTTTGGTGCAGTGTATGGAGGAGACTATGCAGAGGATATTTTGGTACTCAACGAGAACTCTATGTAAAGGATATTTGGTTACTCTACGAGAACTCTATGTAAAGGATATTTTGGTGCAGTGTATGGAGGAGACTATGCAGAGGATATTTTGGTACTTTACGAGAAGGCAATCTAAGCAGAGGATATTTTGGTACTCAACGAGAACTCTATGTAAAGGATATTTTGGTACTGTGTATGGAGGACTCTATGCATAGAATATTTTGGTACTCTACGAGAAGGCAATCTATGCAGAAGATATTTTGGTGCTCTACTAGAACTCTATGTAGAGGATATGTTGGTACTCTAAGAGAATAGAATCTATGTATAGGATATATAGGTACTCTGCAAGAACGAACTCTATGCAGAGAATGTTTCATCTCTTCGTTTGAAATGGAACTCTATGCAGAGAATGTTTCATCTCTTCGTTTGAAATGGAACTCTATGCAGAGAATGTTTCATCTCTTCGTTTGAAATGGAACTCTATGCAGAGAATGTTTCATCTCTTCGTTTGAAATGGAACTCTATGCAGAGAATGTTTCATCTCTTCGTTTGAAATGGAACTCTATGCAGAGAATGTTTCATCTCTTCGTTTGAAATGGAACTCTATGCAGAGAATGTTTCATCTCTTCGTTTGAAATGGAACTCTATGCAGAGAATGTTTCATCTCTTCGTTTGAAATGGAACTCTTAGCCTTTAAATTGGTCCATCGTTTATCCACTTTGTATATTAATATGAAAAAAAAAAAGATCGTCACAAACAAACAAAAAAAACCATCCAGAAATACAGAGAGATCTAAAATTATTGAGCTCATTTCATGTTTAAGAAAAAAGGACAAAATAAGACATGTGCATGTTTATTCTTTACTTGGATTGATAATTTAAAACAGTTTTACACAACAAATTTCCAAGAAAACAAGAAACATGTACATACCATTTTTTTTTTTTTCCAAACATGAAATGCGCTCTATAATATTGGACCATCTTGTGTATTAGATAACATACTTCTTTCGAACGAGTGAAACTAAAAATATTTATTTTTGCTTTGATTATTCAACCCTAAGCATCTAGGTATTCATTCAACAGACTACCCCCCTCCCCCCCCCCCCAGTCAAAATAAATTTCCCAAATAAATCTGTACCCAAGGGGTTAAAAAAATGATTATCAAAACATTTCAATTAATACATTAAATGAGGTAGTAAAATCCAATTTCTTGTAGGAACTTAAAAAGATTTACATGAGGGCGTGAACTTAAAAGCGAGGATAATGAAGGATGATATGATTTAAAAAGGCGTTGCCTTGTCAGATTAAAAGAAGGACACTCTGATAAAATATGTAAAACAGAAAAAACAACTCCACAGGAATTACATGTGGGGGCATCCTCTGACAGCAGAAGATGCACATGGGTAAAACGAGTGTGGCCTATTCTAATATGTGTAAGAAGCACTTCCCTTTTCCAGGATTGCAATTCCGGATACTAAGGGCTGAAACGAAAGCAGCTTGTTAACCGTCTGTGCATCCCACATGGCCTGCCAAGTGAGAGACAGAGCAGTGTCACAAGCTTTATATGCGTCGTCAGGGCAGAGCCAAAGTGCTCATAGGTCCACTTGCAGATCGAGCAATTGTGTCTGCGAGCTCGTTACCCATGATTCCCACATGACCTGTAGACTGAGAGGCGACTGCAATTTTTGGACCCCATCGAACATCATTCTGAATTTTTTATAGAAATTGGAGAAAAGTGAGTAGATTACGAATCCACTGGATCTGCCGTGGCAAAAATGGCCGAAACTGGTCAAAAATCGACTTTTAATAAGTTGAACTAAATCCAATTGCCAACTGCGCCATAACTTGCCAAATAATGAGCATTTTTTTTTATTTGGTAACCCTCACTCTTTAATTTTCAATTAAGAAGATTGCAGACGATTCAGATATCTGGCGACGGTCTACTTGCATCTATTAAAAGGGAGCCAAGTTTCCAAAAAATATTACGTCCCTCATCACGTAACTGATGTCGCCAATTTGGCTTACTTTTAAAAGATATAAGTTTCCCGAGCCGTTTTAAAATCGTTTGCGCTTTTTCTCATTGAAAATCGAAATGAAGTGGGTTGCCAGACGAAAAAGTTTGTTCTCTTTTTGGCAAGTTATGACACATTTGGCAATCGGATTTAAGTTCAACTCATTCCAAGTCGATTTTTGATCAGTTTCGGCCATTTTTGCCACGACAGACCCAGTGGATTCCCAATCTACTCACTTTTCTCCAATTTCTATAAAAAAAAAATTCAGAATGATGTTCGATGGGTGTCAAAAATTGCAGTCGCCTCTCGGACTACTGGGATCCAACAAAAAATAACTTTAAAACCTCTCTCTAAAAGTAAAATGTGTGTTTTTAAAATGTCTAAGACAAAAGGATTGGCTCAGTGGATTATTTAAGGCATCCAAACAGCTCTTCGAGTCTGTATAAACAATCCACTGACCGTGTTCTTGCTTTAGGACGATGCATCATAAAGCCAAGAGTATAGCCAGAGACTCAGCTGAAAAGACAGAGCTGCTAGGGTGCAGTACTCATGACAAGATGGTATTGTTATGAACTGCAGCAGCTCCGACATGTCCCTGGCTTTTAGACCCATCCGTATATATTGGTTTAAAATGAGAAAAATTAGTCCTATGGTAATGAAAAAGAGTAGTAATAATTAATAGTTTAAAAAACTAAAAAATACGCTTTTATAGAAAAGGGAACTAAAAAGTAGAAAATAATTTGAAATAAGTTTGAAATAAGAATAGAGTGATTAACAAGAAATATTTATTTTATCGTAAAAAAGCGTGGGGTGCTTTTTAAGATATTTTCAACAATTGACATCAAGCACCCCACGCTTTTTTACGATAAAATAAATATTTCTTGTTAATCACTCTATTCTTATTTCAAACTAATTTAAAATTATTTTCTACTTTTTAGTTCACTTTTTCTATTAAAGCGTATTTTTTTTAGTTTTTTAAACTATTAATTATTTTCTACTTTTTAGTTTGGTTTTCTATTAAAGCGTGTTTTTTTAGTTTTTAAACTGTTAATTATTTTTTCTGTAAACTATAATTTTTTTTTTTTAGTTAGTGTACAAAACTCTCCAGTTGTTTCTGCCAATAGTTACATGCTTGTCTCAAATTTAAGTCATGTGTATGCCTTAGTACACACCGTATTACTTGGCACACAACACTACCGTGTCTCTGAATATGAAAAATCACTAATCCTGAAGATCCTGGTAAGGATAATGCGACTAAAAAAACACGCTTTGTATAACTGTCGTTCAAACGACAAATCTTTCAAACGGCACACCAGGGTTCGATTCCGGAGAAGGTTGGTTTTTCGGAATTTAACGGCGCAAGGGCAACACGAGCTAATCCTTGTGATAAAGCGACAAACTTATTGAATTATTGAATTGTCATCGGTCCTTAATAAGTATGCCAAATTTCGAGTTAATCCGACGTTTTGAAGGGGGTCAAAATCATGTTCAAAGATTCCGTTACATACATACGTCTGAAGCTAATAAAAGCGTATTAAAAACAATGTCAGGGGTATAGCATTTTTTTAAATTTAAAAATGTTTAAAACTATGATATTAGGATGATGCCAAGGTGGTACACAAAAAATGACAGGACGAACTTTGAAGTTGTCCAAACTATGAGATGAAAGGATTTGATGTAATCGCAATGAAAATGATGGGTTGCAGGATGGACGAGCATTAAAAAGTCTCGTATGAGATGGATTATAAATATTATGAGAGAGAGGATGGCGTGAATGACTTTTGATTTTTATAATAAAATTTTAAAGACAGCTTGTCTCGTCTCAGTTTCAAAGGTCGTTCCAGACATATGTTAAGTACACTTGGAATTGGTGATGTACGGAAGGCTCCTGACGCGATTCTGACACCTTGGTGGTGAACAGGGTCAAGGAGCATCAACGCCGATTTTCTGGCGGATCCGTACACCACAGACCCATAATCAAGTTTGGAACGAACAAGGCATCTGTATATCCGTAGCATGGAGGTAGTATCAGCACCCCAGGAAGTGTTAGAAAGCATCTTCAGAAGGTTCAGAGCTTTAGTGCACTTTATTCTGATATGTTTTATATGAGGCAGGAACGTGAACTTCGGATCGAAAATGACCCCAAGAAACTTCGTTTCTGATACAATAGGTATCTGAGCCCCTTTTAAAAAAAAGTTCAGGGTCGTTATGAAGCTCGCGTTTCCTGCAAAAGTGCATGGCCGCGGTCTTTTGCCCATTGAATGCAAAGCCATTCTGATTGGCCCAGTCTGGAATCCTTCTGATGGCAATTTGGATCTGTCTCTCAATAAGAGACATGTTAATTGAGGCGCACGATATTTGAAAGTCGTCAACGAAAAGCGAACCAGACACTGCAGGTGGTAGGCAGGTCATAATGTCGTTAAACTTTGACGATAAACAGTGCGCAGCTCAATACACTTCCCTGGAGAACGCCTTGCTCCTGAATAAACTCATCTGATAAGATAGAGTTGACGCGTACTTGGAAGACTCTCCGAGAAAGGAAATTCTCAATAAAGAGTGGTAAATTTCCTCTGAGACCCATATTATGTAGGTCTCTGAGAATACCATATATCCAAGTACGGTCATAGGCTTTCTCCATGTCGAAAAATACAGACACCAAATGGTTCCCGCTTGACAAATGCCTCCCGAATGGATGTTTCAAGGAGGAGCAGGTTGTCAAGTGTTCAACGACGGAAACCACTTTGAAACCGAGAGAGACAACTGTTATCTTCCAAATAAAAGAGGCGAGCGTTGACTAATTTTTCAAGTAACTTGCACATGCAACTAGTTAATGCTATAAGCCTGTAGCTGGAAGGACTCTTAGGGTCTTTACCAGGCTTGACTATTGGAATCACAAGAGCAAGTAGCCATGCTGAAGGAAATTTATTTTCCGGCCAGATCCTATTGTACAGCTTGAGAATAAATTTCAGTTGGAAAGGCTGGAGATGTTTCAGCATACTATAATGGATTTAGTCGTGACCAACAGCCGAGCCGCGAGTGTTGGAAAGAGCTCGTATCAGCTCAGCCATGGTAAAATCAGCATTATAGTTTTCCAACGCAGTAGATGCAAAATTCAATTTAGTCTTCTCAGCTTTGTGTTTAATAGAGGCAAACGGCTCTTGGTAATTTGAATTTGCTAGATATTTTAGCAAATGAATCAGCCAGAGTGTCAGCAATACCTTTAGGATCCGAAATAATTCCTAGATTAGTCTCTAAGATAGAAGTAGAGTGTCTAGGATATTGGCCCTTGATTTTATTAACTTTATTCCAGACCCTTTTAGAAGAGGTATTAGATGTTATGGTGCTGACATAAAGCATCCAAGAATCCTTCTGGCTACACCGGCGGATCCTACGAGCTTCAGCTCGAGCGCATTTAAAAGCTATGAGGTTGGCTTCAGTGGGGTATCGGCGAAAGATACCCCAGGCCTTCCTCTGCTTTTTGTGAGCAATTGTTCATTCGTGGTTCCACCACGGTTTTGGTATTTTTGGTAGATTGGTAGATGTCACCGGTATGGAAAAGCGAGCAGCTTCCAAGATGGTCTGGGTGATAGAATTTACTGCATCATCGATGTCATCTTGGTTCACCATCTCGTCTGAAAAATGGACGACGGAAGAAAACTGTTCCCAATCTGCTGATTCTATTTTGAAACGAGGTATACGAACAGAGGGAACAGCATCGACTCCAAACATCTCCAGTCGGATAGGGAAATGATCACTATGGTAAGGAAAAGACCATAGATGAAGGAGAGATGGTGAACACAAGGTAAGATCGATGGCGTGAAATGTCCTCGATGGGGTGTGGAAATGTGTGGGTTGCCCGTTATTAAGTACACAAAGATTATAGTCGTCTAATAACTTTTCAACTTGTCTTCCACGTTGATTTATGTCTGGGCTACCCCAAAGAGGACTGTGACCATTGAAATTCCCCATTAAAATAATAGGGAGTGGAAGCTGGTCACAAAGCCTGTCTAATTCTGATCGTCGTATGTTGCGATTAGGGGGGAGATAGATTGAGCAAACTGTTACTAATAGATTTTTCACAGCGACTCTAACGGCAACAGCTTATAAGGTGGTCGTGAGCTATAGCGGGGTGGATGGACAGCTATTAGATGTGAACATAGCAACACCACCGCTAGCTCTTTCGCCGTTGAGGTAGTCCTTACGTAGATGATTATACCCCCTAACAAGAGATCTCTGGAAAGGCTTCAAGAGCGTCTCCTACAAGCAGAAACAGACAGGTTTGTATAAATCTACAAGATGTTTTATATCTACCGAATTGTGGTGGAAACCGCGACAGTTTCATAATAACATATTGAATGTTACTTGGAAGAATTGCCGCCGGTTTAGTGACTTGCTCCTCGGATGAAGAAGAGCAAGGGTCTAAAAGGCCTGGGTCGACCTCCATGTTACCTGGCTCCAGACCCGAGATGACATCGATTTCATCATCGGATGTTTCAGATTTCTCTTTCTTTGTTTTTATACTTTTTGTTGTTTATTTGACTGGATTTTTGATTTGATTTTAGTTTTTAGAGCTTCTCCGGGTTTACTGGTTTGTTTAGTTTCAGATTGCTTTTTGTTTTTTAGAGGTTTTGGGGGGGGATTTTCGTTAGAATTCGAATTTCCGGGAATTGGGATTGTCTGAGATGAAGAGGTACTGTGTTTGACGAGCCGGGGAAAAACATTTAAGCAGTTGTTCGGGTGACATTTGAGAATTAGGTACATGCATATCTGTTTCTGTGGCTATTGATTTTACTTGTGTTGATTTGGGGGCAATTGCTTTGCTATTATTTTGCCCATAGAGTTTTCAATTGTGGTTTCATAAATAGTTCGGGCTTCCGGATATGAGATGTTACTGTGGGTTTTTATTTCTTTTCTTTATCATACGTAGGGCACTTTCTTTAAAACGATGGATGGCTTCCAGAGCAGTTTGCGCAGGAGTGCTCAGCTTGACAGCCTTCGCTTTGGTGTTCAGTGCTGCCGCACACTGCGCATACTTCGTGGTCACTCCTACATGTATTTCAGGAATGCCCGAACTTTTGGCATTTAAAGCATCGCAATGGGTTGGGTTGGTTGGTTGGTTGGTTGGTTGGTTGGTTGGTTGGTTGTATTCAGATTATCTGGCGCCGTCAGCAACACGAGGGCTATAATGCGCCGAAACATTCGTCATTAGACAAGCCAACATACATTTACAAACACCCATGCCAACACGGGACTCGGAACCCGCAACCTCGCGGTCTAGAAGCTAGCACGCTAACCACTATACCGTTTGGTCGGCCGCAATGGGTTGGGAATATATGGTCGAACTGGGCAACATAGATATCCTGCTGTAATTTTGCTAGGGAAGGTTGGGGAGAGTTGAAGGTCAAAATGATATGATTGGTCTTTATTATGTTGCCATCCCTTTTGATAGTGATTCGGCGTACATTTGTTACCCCTTGCACGGAATTTCGGCATCTTCAACGTGTTGAAGATCCGATTCTGAAATGACGCCTTGGGATGAGTTCAGACCTTTTTGTGGTGTTACGTTGATTTTGATGTTTCCCCATTGTCGATGCTGCTAGTAAGTATTGCGATTGTCTTGAGTCTTTTGTTTGAATAAGAAAGTCACCCGATTTTTAGCTTTTTTTATGTTTTTTGGCTCGTTGCCACAGATACCCTTTTGGATGAAAAATGGGGAAATTTTTTCCCAATTCACCGGATTCGGATTGAACAACTAAGGAAGTGGGTTCATTCAGTTGAGAAGCTTGTTTTTTTGGTATTACATCACTGTCAACCTCTATTGTACGTTTAGCAGATTTAGTTGGATTTTGGGGATTTGGGCCTTCCGTCGGGCTTAAAGAAAGAGGAGATTTAGTTTCCTTAAGTTTTTTTTTTTTATTATTCGGGCACTAGAGTCCCACCCACCATGGAGTCCACGACCTCGAGGTTAATGAATACAGGCAAGCAACTAAAATAATGAAAAGAAAAAAATTACAACTAAAAAGTTACCTCAAGGGTAAGTCACTAACTGGTTATCCAGTGCCTATACGCGACCGACTCGTCCCTGTAGAAGTCTCCACCCTTAACGAGATTCCCAGCAGATGAGCCGGACGCTTGATCCCTAGCCGCCGACGAAGTCGAACGACCAGCCGATTGATACACACGGGACCAATGTGTACCTCCCGTTTATCTGAAGCAAGGGCCAAAGTAGTGTATTGGGACAGTATGTCGCCCCTCAACTACCAGGATCCCCCTTTCCAGAGACACGGGTCTCCACGCACGGCAAACACGTGGGTGATTTAATCCCCAAGAGGAGCTGATGGCAACATAGCGGCACAAAGCTTCTCAAGGGGAGCCCTCACCTCTGAAGAGGTAACCACAACGAGGGAAGAAAGAAATCAAACGATAAATACCAAACCAAAACGAGAAGGTAAAACAGAAGGAGGGATAGATCACTGAGGCACCCCGGGGTTGTGAAGCCAGTATTTACTTATAGAAAGCCCTGAGGGGAGTCTACGAGTCGAAGGATTAGTTACAGAGTAACACTGATTTAAATTTAGTTAGAGGTTTTAAAAAAAAAAAAAATTGTTTCTAACATCGCCCTACCTGTACTCAATTTAATAAAAAAATTCTTTTAAAACGTAAAATAAACGGTTTTCGGTTTATACGCTCAACGACCTATTTTCATGCACAATTAACTAGGGATAGAACGGATGTGAGTTTTGCCGGATACCGGATTTCGGATATCCGGGGTACCATGTCTACCGGATACGGATATCCGAAACGGATTTCACCGGATATCCGGCCGGATATTCGGTCTATATACTAAAAACGATAGTTATACGAAAAAAATGGTCATGATATGAAGTATTAAGTAAATTATAATTAGTGGTTAGCGCACCGCACTGCATGCCACAGGTCCATGGTTTGATTCGCGGACTGGGCAAGGTTGACTTAGCTGTTTATACCTGAAAGAAATAAACTGAGGAGGACCATGTATGCTTGAGAACTAAACACTGGGTTTGACGTCAGAATGACCATCTGACCGGAACATCTGCTATGTGACACACAAATGCCACAGTCGAGAAAGCTGAGCTGGGCCCAGCAGGCCTTGGTCCACACGGGCTGTCGCGCCACTGAGTTAATTTTTTTATTTAAACTTTAGTTGATGAAACGATGTTTTAGTGATGCCAATACCTACACTTGCTGAACAATTTTGAAACTTCATCACCATTCTGTTTGTGTGTTACTTAAAATTGTACCAAACATTCTGCAATGTGATGAAAATATTTCAGAAATACGTTTGTAAATTGATTCAATATCAATTTACTTCATGCATTGTTTATAATTGATAAATGATTACAAAATTATACCGGATGCATTTGTTAATAACAAAAGATTTATTTTAAATATTTTATGAAATTGAAGTCTATTTTTTTTGTAATGCACCTAAAACATTACGGATTTAAAGAAATCTCATAGAAAACATAAATTTAATCTATCGGAATATCCCGTCTTTAAATATAAACTTAAAAAATTTCGAACCCAAAATTCATCAACATTATGTTATACCGTATTTAAAATATATATTTAATATAAACAAACAAAATTAGTACTTATATATTTTTGTGGTTAAGGCTTTTGCTTTAGGATCATCTAAACTCCACAATTTTGGTACAAATAATGTCGATTCCAATGTTGTCTGCGTGCATTTCTTGTTTTGATGAATTGTTTTTTCTTGTTCATCAATATTTGATGCATTTAGTGAGTCTTTTAAGCTTCGTGAATTTCCTTATGCACACTCATTAAATGGTTCCATAAGGGTTTTGTGGAAAAGGATTTTGGGCTTCTGCCGCGCACAATATATTTTTTAAACGATTCTGTGGAGCAAGTAACACATAGGGCTTTGCTTTCGTCATTTCCATTAATTTTAAAATACTTCCAAATGGGTGATTTTAAATGAGCCAAAATTAAAAATTATAACTTGGATTGTAATTGGAGAAAACTATGATTCAAGACATTCTAGAGAGCTAAATATATTTCCACATTGTGGCGCTGCGTTAAAGACCTAAACATTACAATACTTCATTTTACGTCAGAAAAAATATACCAGCTTTCAACTTCTGCCAATGAAAAATCAGAAATTAGACCATACCATTCACAGCATAAAGGGGTAGGATATTATCGTCGATAGAGCAAAAAAAAAGCATTGAGGAGTGCGCATTGGCTATTTATTGCTTTTTACTCGCAAGCAAATGTCAGAAAAAAAGGAGGAAGTGAGAATAACTAAAACTCTTAACAAGTTGTATAAAAAAGTACTATTTATTAGTATTTCGGTTCGTGTTTGACGGAGAAGCATTCAAATATAACATCTGGAATTAATCAGATCATAAACTTGGATTGAAAAGAACATATTACAAAACACGTATGAAGGATGTGTATGGAAAAAGATTGGAGGAATTGTTTATGCTTAGAAAGCATAGTTCTCACGAAGGAACTTTTTCGTTTTCTAACTTAACTGCAATTTATGTCCAAGAAAAAAAAATTAAAAAAAAAGAAAAGTGTAGGATACGGTGTCCCCTTTGTCCGAAAAATATCATTATTTTTTGCAAAAAGTTATTTCTTGTAGATACCTGGTGGCCGGATATATAGCCGGATATCCGAATGAAATTATCGGATGTCCGGTATTTCAAATCGGATATCCGACGGGGTTTCGGATATTGAAAAATCAGCCGGATTTGCCGGATATCCGTTCCATCCCTACAATTAACTACTAATCAGGCCGAGACCTACATCTTAACTTGCATTCCAAACCACAACGAACATCCATGCTTAGTGCCGGATTCGGTTGGTTGGTTGGTTGTATTCAGATTATCTTTCGCCGTCAGCAACACGAGGGCAATAATGCGCCGAAACATTCGTCATTAGACAAGCCAACATACATTTACAAACACCCCTGCCAACACAGGACTCGAACCCGCAACCTCTAGTCTAGAAGCTAGCACGCTAACCACTATACCGTTTGGTCGGCAGTGCCGGATTCGAACCCGGCACTTCTGGCATGAGAGGCCAGAGCGCCAACCACTCAGCTATCGTACAGGCCACAAATATACCAAACGATAAAAATAAAACACTCCCCCATTTCAACCACACTTAGACCAAACAATGCTACACATAATATCCTGGATCCAATATCCGATACCACCTTTGGGTCATTACACTAAAACCTATATTTAGTCCACTAAACAAGACAACAATCACTATAAAACCATCACTTAAAAAAAAAAAAAAAGATAACGATCTCTCAATATCAACACCAACCCATTCATTGATGAATAGACTAACTTACAATAACAAAAACAACTCCGCATGGTTTTAAATAGTTGGGAATATTCATTTACAAACACCTTCCCCCTCTTTGCACAGAGGTTCATTATACCTTTTCTAATTTAGGGACGCTGTGTTATCGGCAAGCAAATCATTAATTGCGTTCATCAGGGACTCTCGTTCAGGTCTTTTTGACAGTTCAGATTGATGGTAATTTTAAGGATGTAACTGGGACTTCACAGATTTCGACTTAATAAAGCTCGAGTATCGGACTTTGATAGAATATTAAGTGATTAATATACTTTTGAGTAAGCTCAAAGTATATCTTATCATTCAAAATTAATTTAAAATACAATTTGAGTTGTCAACACTAAGAAAATCCTACTAAATTTAAAAAAGAACTTCCTACATAGGATTTGTATCGTGTTATTCAACAACAACACTCCCAATACAAGCAAGGAAGGAAAAATTTTCAGCATTTCGCCTCTTAAGTGATTGATATACTTTTGCGTATGCTCAAAATATATGTTATCGCTAGAAAGTAATTAAAAATGTAATTTGATTTGTCAACACTTGCAAAAGGTTTTTCGTAAGGAAAACCCAACTAAAGAAAAAAGAGCTAACTATCTTCGTCGAATCTGTATCGTGATTGGTTGGTTGTATTTTAGATTTATAAAGCGCAAGGGCAACACAAGGGCCAAAAAGTGCCAGAATCTGTATCGTGATTTAACAACACTCCCAAAACAATCAAAGTTTTTATGATGCATTTCAATATTTCGTCTCTCAAATGATTAGTATACGGTTGGTTGTATTCAGATTATCTGGCGCCGTCAGCAACACGAGGGCTATAATGCGTCGAAACATTCGTCCTTAGACAAGCGAACATACATTTATAAACACCCATGCCTAAGACGGGACTCGAACCCGCAACCTCGCGGTCTAGAAGCTAGCACGCTAACCACTATACCGTTCGGTCGGCTCGTCTCTCAAATGATTAGTATACGTTTGAGAGTAAACTCAATATATATTTTATCAATCGAAATTAATTCAAAACACAATTTGATTTATCAACACTCACAAAAAGAGATTTTACAACGAAACCACAACTAAAGAGGGCCGCACGGAAAGAACAACATTCCTGCATAGAATCTGTATCGTGTGTTTTTCAACACCACTCTCAATACAAGCATGGAAGCTTCTACGATATCATATCAAAACATATTTTATCAAAGGAAAATAGTTTAACATACAATTTGATTTGTCAAGTTGTATTCAGATTATCTGGCGCCGTCAGCAACACGAGGGCTATAATGCGCCGAAACATTCGTCATTAGACAAGCCAACATACATTTACAAACACCCATGCCTAACACGGGACTCGAACCCGCAACCTCGTGGTCTAGAAACTAGCACGCTAACCACTATACCGTTTGGTCGGCTTTGATTTGTCAAGACTTATGCTTCTTTCACGCAGTGCGGACGCGGATGCAAGTGCGCCGCAAACGCATGCCTTTTCACACGAGGCCATATATGCGGACATTTCACCCTCATCTTTAAACAGTTTATTATTTTCGCTCAGTGAACGCCAGTACGTGGATGGTGTTGTTTTAAAGTATTTAGTTATTTTTTTGGTTGGTTGTTTTCAGATTATCTGGCGCCGTCAGCAACACGAGGGCTATAATGCGCCGAAACATTCG
Source organism: Linyphia triangularis (assembly GCA_963978545.1). NCBI lineage: Eukaryota > Metazoa > Arthropoda > Arachnida > Araneae > Linyphiidae > Linyphia > Linyphia triangularis. Next base: position 73,193,443 of record OZ021730.1, read on the forward strand.
TCATTAGGCAAGCCAACATACATTTACAAACACCCATGCCTAACAAGGGACTCGAACCTGCAACCTCGCCGTCTAGAAGCTAGCACGCTAACCACTATACCGTTTGGTCGGCTAGTTATTTTTTGGCGATTTATTTTTTAATATAAGAATAAAATTTTAAAGTATGGACAAAAGAAAGTTAAGATTGCTATATTTCTTTTATCTAAGAAGGAAACGGAAAGATAGGGGTGTATATGTGAGAGCATTTTATTAATTAAGAGACCTTCATATGGTGTTTTTAAGGGCAATCTTGGAGAGGAGGATAGCAAGTTCTTCAACACCTTTTTACATGCCAATTAACATATTTGACACACTGTTAGAAAAACTGAAAAGCACTTGAATAAGACTTCAAAAAAACATTAACGATTACTTACAACTATTAGAAAGGCTAGCCGTTAAGTCATAAAAAGGAAACCAAATATTTTCCTAGTGTTTAGTTTGTTGTTATACGTGCAAAATATATTTGTTAGTCTAAGTAATAAATACAAATTATAAAGCCCTGAAAATGCAATAAAAAAACTCTTTAATTACAATAATGATGAGTGAATAGTAGTAGTAACTGAATAAGAGCTTTGAACAGATTTGATTTCAAACTGTTACATTGAGATGGTGTAACAATTATTACGCGAGTTCTTGTACATTTCGATTCGCGGAACAAACATGTGTTAGATAGCCACAGAGGACGCTAAGTATGACAAAATAAAAAAATAAAAATCTCTCGTTGAGAAAAAGACGAGCAACCCTCCGCGGAAGAAACAGTAGTAATTATCTCTCAAGAAAAACAATGAGCTCTTGTTCCACAATAATAAAAAAAAAAAAATCACTGCGTTTTAAAAATCCCTTTTCTCACGGTAATGATACAAGTACAGCAACTTAAAGAAATTTTCGTTACCCTTTTATTTACAAGGGGCCGACCAAACGGTATAGTGGTTAGCGTGCTTGCTTCTAGACCGCGAGGTTGCGGGTTCGAGTCCCGTGTTGGCATGGGTGTTTGTAAATGTATGTTGGCTTGTCTAATGACGAATGTTTCGGCGCATTATAGCCCTCGTGTTGCTGACGGCGCCAGATAATCTGAATACAACCAACCAATTTACAAGGGAATATTTAAGAGATATAATTTACGCTTTCAAGTTAAGAGTTTTCTGGAGCCAGTAGTAGATGTCAAATACACTTAACCCTTTTCACTCGTATGTCCCCGTATGGGAAACATCACTAGTTTTACCATCGCGCTCGTATGCCCCCTGTACAGGGGACATCGCATCTGTATTAGGCAAACTGTGATAACTTAACCAAAACATTTCTGTTCGAAGTATTTCTAAGTTGATTTGCTTTGGTGGAGGTGCCGGCATTACGTTCCACCCCTAAATTTTGTTTATATAGTTTGTTCAGATTATTACATTTCTTAGATTTTTAACCTTTTGCACTCCGAACCATTCTGGACGGCTACCAACATTTCGGCCCTATTGTTGCCCTTGCGCAAGTAAATTTCAACAAACCCAACCATCGACAAACTCTCTTTATCGCTCCTTTCAAGTGGCGCCGAAAAGTGCTCGGACCGTCGTGAACCAACACTTCTCATTTGACACAAAACCCCGCTGAAATGTTTTTTTTTTATATATATCATGGTAAATTTACCATATTTTGATTTGATTTCTTGTGCCATTTCAAGAGGAAACTTCAGGGAAACATGTATTTCTCAAAAAGTTGTGCTGGAAAAAGTTAGTTCTCCGTAATCACTAATAAACTTTAATGTCCCCTGAGAGGGCACATCCGAGTGATATGCTAGATTACGATGTCCCCTGAGAGGGGACAGCGGAATGCAAAGTTCTGTGTAGTGTAATATACTTAAATATTCTTAGTAGTTTCAATAAATTATTTTGACACGTTTATTATGTCGCTACATTCCCATCCTAGGTCAAGTGTTGTATTCAGGGGTTATATCTTTAAATGTTTGATTTAAGAATGGTAAACCTTCTAGTTAAATTTTGCTAACTTTCTAAAGCGTAGTTACGAGTGCAAAGGGTTAAAAAAATTATAGGTACTAATAAAATCTTGGGGAAAATGATATCGTAAGGGGAGGGGGAGCAGTTCAAATTGTCGACATCTGATACAATTATAGATGCTTATTGAAGATTCGTCCGAAATCAGTACAATTTATGTACATTTACTATGCATATATGCATTACAGTTGTTCATATAACAAAAATCAGATTAATATACATTCAAATGTAGCGATAGTTTTAACTCGAAATTCTGGAGCAAGGGCAACTTTCTGTGCCGAACCAACGGTTAATTCTACTTAACAGAAGATTTTAAACATAAAAACTTTTATACGTCAAAAAAAATTTAGAAAAATAGCACAAAAACATAATCAATGCGAGAGAAAAATAATTACAATTCATGTATAAAATTATAGAAATCGATTTCTAATAAAGCGTTGCTAGAAATATTTTCCATACCACGCTGACACCCATACCACATTCTCATACCAATATTTTGACATAGTGACTTTCTGCGTACTTTTTGAAGTGCAGGAAATCTTAATATTTTAAGTACGATTGATATTTCAAATGCTAAAAAATATTATTAAATATTTAACATCCAAATGCCGAATTCAGCTAAAAGTAACTCTTCAAACAATTGGATCTTGTACAACAACAACATTGAATTTTTTTCAAAATTTTAACAAAAATCCTTACCTCTGGCGTTGTGAGATATCTCAATCAGCATCTCCCTGTAGTCCTTGGTGGTGGATTTCGCCTCGTCGAAGTCCTTGAAGAAGGACCTTTTCCCCAGGGACACGTAAACAGGTCCCAGGGTGAAGTAGCAGTCCGAATTGCCCAAGCTACGGTCCTCGAAGTTGTGGAACAACAGTGCCACCACTCCCCAACCAAATCTCTTCAGAACCTGCAACATTTGGGCATTGTTACAAACTCAAAAATCAAGATTATGCACGGGGTCGATCTGAATTGGTCCAGTCAAACTTTTCCTAACAACCCACTGATCGATCAGTCTTTTAGAACTGTTTACTCCAGTTCAATTTACGATGTACTGCTCCGCTTATCAGTCACTCAGTTTTAAAGGTCCACAAGGAAGAACCGTTTAGGTACACACCATTAGGTACACACCGATATTTGGCGGACCGAGGACAGAACCCGCAAACCCTCCGGTTACGAGCTCGATACTCTACCGCCTAGGCTATCGGGAGCCCATTTCAATGCTTTTTCCGGGACCCCGAACAGTTTAACTTTTCTAAACAATCCTCCAGTCAGAGTTGCCAGACGTAGTATTTTTAATACAGCGCTGTTGGTGCTAGTTCACAAAGTCATTCCTTTCCACTCCAAGCCGGGAGTTCAACCAACCAACCAACCTACTGCGCTGTTGTTTTTCCCACACCTATGTTTCGACCTAGAACCTTTCTTGGTACTTTTTTAAGTGCAGGAAGACTTAGTTTGTGAAGTTTGTACTTTTGATATTTCAGTAGGTAAAAATATTATTAAATGTACTGTGTCCAATATGCTTCTGTGAAAAATTTCCTACCTAAGAATTTTAAGTTCTAGGTCTAGCAACTCCAGTACTGATCCATCATTTTTGTAAAACTGTTAATTCCAGTACAATTAATGACGGACTGTAGCAAATTGAATCACTTATCAATCACTCAATTGTAAAAGTCGCACAAAGTCGAATTAGGTAAATTTAACTTTTCTGAATAATCTACCATCAGTCTTTTAAAACTGTTTACACCATTACAATTTACGATGTGTTCGGACAAATTATTCCACTTATCCACTATTTTATTATAAAAGTACCGTAAAATTTGGTGAATAGGAACAGCGGGGTGAATCGGAAAGTAACTTCATGAAATTACAAAGAAATTATTATTTTACACAAATAAAGTAGTTTTATTAATAATAATTTTTTTTTTTTTTTATTTGACTAACATGTTTGGAATCTTGTAGCATATGTCTTGTAGAGTTTTCAACACTGTCCTTTTTTTGAAAAAATTCTGAAACAGCGTGCATACAATCCAATGAGTTTTAACCTCTCCAAAACTTATCCCGTAATTACTAACATAAACCTCTTATAGACTTAACCAATATATTTTTAGATAAGTATAAACATCCACAATAGCATGCCATACTTAATTTTACTTGGTTTTGAAAACTTTTTATTTTACGAATTTTTATGTTTTGCCACGTCTCGATTTTGAGATTTGCGGGGTGAATGGGAACACTTGAAAAGTGATATTAAAAAGCTGTTTTTGGAAAGATTATGTTCCACACAAGATTCAACGACTGAAGAAAAGTCTAATTACTCCCTTCAAGACAGTAATCAAGATTGCAGGCTTGAATAAATGTCAGAAAAGGAGCCTAATTTTCGCATGGGAGAAAACCCAATTGTTCCAGTTTTTTTTCTTTTCTCTAAATGACTTCGTTATCTTAAAGTTATAAAGGAAAAAGCAATCCATATGTATGAAGACTCTATGTGAGCAAAGTTTTACACCCACAAGATTATTTCTATATCAGTGTGGCCGATCAAACGGTATAGTGGTTAGCGTGCTGGCTTCTAGACCGCGAGGTTGCGGGTTCGAGTCCCGTGTAGGCATGGGTGTTTGTAAATGTATGTTGGTTTGTTAAATGACGAAATGTTTCGGCGCATTATAGCCCTCGTGTTGCTGACGGCGCCACATAATCTGAATACAACCAACCAACCAACTATATCAGTGTGTTTAACAAAAAGCTCCCATGAATGAAGAGATTTTCTGAAACAAATGAGGATGCTTTTCTCCTTTCTCAAGATATTTTAAGGAATTTGCAGTCATACGGCATTTAATCAAAGAGTAGATTAAAAAATATTATAGTTTTAAAGTATATGGATAAGTTAAGAGAAGAGTTGATACACTTTCAAACATATGATTTGTTTTGACAATAATTGACAAAAACAAATTTTATCTTTCATATTAAATTATTTTTTTTTATGATAATTTTGTGTTCCTATTCACCACAATGCATTATTACTTGTTTTTCGTCACCCTGTAAACGTTTAAATAAGATCAGACATAAATTGTAACGTGTGTTCCGATTCACCCCTTTCTGCGGGGTGAATAGGAATACCATGAAAAAGATTAAATAAATTAAAGTCCTTATTTTTTCAACATTTTTCGAGTTGATCCTCAAAGAAGAAGGTAAGACCCAAGTTTCAATGTCAAAAATATGTTCTTTAACAATCTTATTACACCCGATTTTTACTTTGAAAGTTGTAAAGTGTTCCAATTCACCCCATTTTACGGTAATGTTTTCTTTTCTCTAAATTAAAAATGCGATTTAAATAACTTGTATGCGACAACGTGTTTCTCTTCCCTGAATTCTCGCCCACCTGATGGCTGTAGAGTTAGCTCTATGGCTTCGCATGCCAAAGGAGAGAGGTTCGAATCCCTGGTTAGGCATGGATGTTCGTTGTGGTTCAGAATCCACGTTAAGCTGTAGGACCCGGCCTGAGTAGCCGTTATTGTGAACTAATATAGGTCGTTGAGTGCACAAACCAAACCCAAAACTTCCCTGAATTCTAACTCTAAGCCTTTGCTTGATTGATTGAGTTGAGATCTGTTCGCCTAGTAAGGCTTAGAGGTCGGAAATATCGATCAAAATAAATATCGATACTATATCATTGCATAGTAAAAAAATATCGATATATCGATACAGGATTTTTTTTATTTAATTTTCAATTTTGCCAGAAACAAAGTTTTTGGGGGCAAATTTCAACTTTTCATGATTGCTTTTTTGTAAGGTGACTACTTTTTAAACTGAAATGGATCTATTACAAAAAAAAAGTTATATTTTCGCTTAATTAATGCAGCGATTTTAAGAAAAATTTAGATAATTTTCAATAGCTTTTAAGTGTATGGAAAATATTGAATATTAGTGCCATTTTAACTATCTCTCAGCCAAGTTCAAACTTTAGTTTTGAAACTTTTGAAAAGGGAATAAAGAAAATCGAAAAAACACATGCCAATTACAAAACGATCATCAAAAAGCTAAACATGTTTGAAAATATCGACAAATCGGTGACATTTATCGATATTTTTTTAGAAATATCGATAAACATATCGTCGTATCGATATATCGCCGACCTCTAGTAAGGCTGCTTAAATCCTTGAAATCATCCTGTTTGATAAATGTAAACAACTGAATCAAATCCCCTCCAGACCTTCTTTCCTCCAATGTCTTGTTGGTAACACAGGAGGGAATCGTTAGTTTTTGTTCATCTTTCAGTTGCAAATATGTCCATAAAGGCAAGTTGTGCATGAAAAGTGCGCTTATGAGCGTGAGTGTAATTGTTAGGCAAAGGTCTGATCATACTGGCTTTTGACGACTGTCATCTATTACTAGAGGCATTCTTCACTAGCGACTCATTCCTCAGGATTAAGGAGTAAATTCCTCCACACCGGCTTAATCCTCAGGATGACAAAATGACGATAGGGTATTGGCTGACCGGGGCACTTTCAGGCACAATCTAAACTGGTCTAGTTTAACTCTTCTAAACAAGCCCGAGTATCGATCCAGCTATAGATTGGTAACACAAAGGGAATTGTTATAGGTTTTTTTGTTTGTTTGTTTGTTTTTAAATTGAAAAGATCCTCATAAAACGTGGATCTCTTTAAGACGTGGATGCAAGGTGTAATTGGCAGTGTGAATGTAAGTATTTGGGTGGAAGACAGAAGAATAAGTCTGATCATAACTGGCAATAGACGACTGACAACTGCCAGTATGATCAGGCTTTTGATAGCATGTTGAGTTGGTTGGTTGTTTTCAGATTATATGGCGCTGTCAGCAACACGACGGCTAAAAGGCGCCGAAACATTCGTCATTAGACAAGCCAACATACATTTACAAACACCCATGCCTAACACGAGACTCGAACCCGCAACCTCGCGGTCTAGAAGCTAGCACGCTAACCACTATACCGTTTGGTCGGCCTTAGTGGCAATAAGATTCTACCGAATAGACCAACAGCTTAAACGTGGATTCCGAATCACGACGAATAACCATGGCTACTTCGGGATTCGAACTCTTTACCTTTGGCATGTGAAATCATAGCTCTAACTACACAGCCGTCAGGTGGGCTTATTATACAAGTAATTTAAGTACATAAATCTGTCGATTATTTTACTAGCATACACATTTTTTTAAGAGTACCTCAAATGTCTATTTAAAACAATCGAGGTGTTCTCATTATTAGTTGCGTACAACAATTTATCATTTCAGTAAACTTAAATCAACTAAAAAAATGTCTTACCTGCAGGAAGATGACACCAATCTGCGAATAGGACCCGTTCATCCTGGTCATCAACCTATACTGCGTCCCCTTGTCATCAAAGTTGTCCACCTGTCCAGTGGCTGTCAGAACAGGCATATCCCACACGGCCGAGTATCTGGCAACAGGGGCCAACACGTACGGGCACAGCGGCCCGAGAAGGACGTCGGCCAGCCCAGCCCCGGCCAGCTCGACAGCGGCCAAAGGGCCGAGTGTCGAAGAACACTCAGTGTCTCTATAAATGACTTCCATGTTGCTGTGCTGGAGAGTGTTGCGGACAGCGTAGAGTGTCGCTGGGACTACCTTGTGAAGGGCAAAGGGAGAGGCTGGATCGCCTGGAGCCAGGACGGCTAGTCTGATGGTGGGCCCGTCAGAGCACGTGACTGCTGGCAGAAGAATGCAGGTCATTATCCATAGTGCAGTCGTTAACATCTTTGAAGATTGGGTTAGCGCCGTGGTCAAAAGTTTGTGTTTGGTCGATCGGTTATTCTTAGGTTCCGCAGATTGACTAGCATGTTCAGTTGGTGGAATCAGACTGTTATTTTTAACAGTTATTATTAGTAGCAGTTATTTGTAACAGTTATTGTCGGTGGGAGAACTTTAACTTCTGTCATCAAGGACTTAAATGATAAGTTTTTATTGCTTGTGGTTGGTTTTTTTGGTGAGATCACCTTGATCATAGGTTCTGAATCGATGTGAAATCTTATCTTTGAAGATAGTTCTTTTGTGGATGGGTTCATGCAATGACAGTGTTATCAGTTAGAAACACAAACCGAAAATAATCCCTTTTGGTTTCCCGTTATTACTCGAGCACATGATTATTAGAATAAACTTTTTAAGCAATACCTTTAAAGATTCAAGTTTGCATCACTGTCACAGTTTTGTCTTTATGTTCTACTGTCATTCCTGGTGATTTGGCTCAAATTGTGGAAATTATTCTGAGGCGACTTGTGATGGCTATCTACAAATTTCTCAGAATTGGAATTGCGCACCTGAGGGCGGTTCCTGGTAATGGATTAGCCATCTTGGGTTTTATTTGTTTTGTATGCATGCAGGTAAACCGACTTTCAGTTTAAACCAAGATTAGAGTATTCCTGAAAGTGGCAGAACTTCGTGGAAATCGTAGAATAATACCAATTGTAGTCTGAAACGTCATAGAAGATATTTTGTCGAAGTGGCCATAAATACATTACAAGTGCAATTTTTTGGATAGGTTTTTGACCATGAAATCGAGGATGATGCAAAGTTTACTAATTATTTCAAAGAATTGAAGTGACATCGAGCTTAGCGTTTAAATCATAGTAAGAGTTTAAACATTACCTTACTTAGAGTTTTACCATTTGCAGTGTTTTGGTAAAGATTCTATATTCTTTCACACAAAACAATTATTAGTAGAAATCGGATATATTTTTTACTTAATAAACGGATAACATTGACTGATTTTCACAAAGTTTAAATAAATTGAATGTTTATAAATAGAAATAGGAGCTATTTAATTTTAATTATGTCATACGAGTATAAACATCCATTATTTATACCATTTTGGTATTTGAAAAAAAAAGTATTCTATACAAATAATTTTTTTAAAGCTCAAACCACTTTTGTATGCACATTATTTGTTAGTATTTTTCACTGACATATCTTTTAACGAAACTAATAAATTAATCAAAAAGACTTTTAAGTTTGTTTATTATTAGTAAATATCTTAAATGAAACGGAAGTATATTTATACTATTTATGATTACAAATATCAGCTGTAATGTATTAATTGTCTCAAATAAAAGTTGCTCCAAGTAAATGCATTTTTATATTAAATCAAATCAATTGACCATAAGAAGATAAGAAAAACCCTGTCGTTGGTTATTGAAGAATTACGATAACACGAATTTCTCAACTACATTAATCAAATTATTGTTTTTAAAAAGATTCAAATTTATGATTTAAATCCATACTTTCTATCTTTAAGATATCCACAAACGAATGCACTTGGTTCTATCCAGTCCTCTAATATAATCCGATTTTGGCGGGGAAAACTAAACCTTTCAAACTAATCTTTCTATCCTTTCCAAAATGAGCAACGCACAGTCTTCGAAGGAATTGAACCAATAAACTTCCGAAGTTAAACAAAACTCTCTATAGACAACTTCCGTAGACGACGCGATATTGTTTCTCAATCGCTAGCAGCAGAGCCACTCGCATCTTTCGTCTCTGGATTCCAGAGACAGAATAAAGTGGAATTTTCTCTCACAGACTGGCAATGAAGAATCTTCGAACAGCGCCATCTGGCTGGGATTTCGTGCAACGTGTGCTTTTCGATTGGTGGTAGTAGAGTTTAATTTGCTCAGTAGAAACCTGTTGAGGTGTATTTTGTATCAAGCTAGCTGCACGGCCCGTCGTTGTCCGGGTTCTATCCCTTCATGCAGTGGTATATTAAAAAGGTATGGCAACGCTATGTCGCGTCGTTATAAACGTATACTTTTGATTTTTTCTCTGTGTGGGGGGGGGAGGGAATATTACAACTAAGAATAAATAACTTTCTTAATTTTACTTTAATAATCTCAAAACAGATAATGAGCTCCTCAAAATTGAAAAGAAAAACAAGTGTGTTTAGACATTTTTATTTAAATATCTTTTTAAAACTATTGTATCATCGGTTTTTTTTTTAACAATTTGCTTTGCACAACCCATTTTAACAGATTATTTGACACTTTATAAATGGATTAGAAGATATTTTCAAACATATTATTGACACAAATTTTTAAATAGATTTTTTGCAACAATTTTTAAACAAATTATCTACAATTTATTTTAAACGGATTATTTACATGATTTCTTAAACAATTATCATTCAGGAAAATTTCCATAAGAGATCGAGTTTGGATTTTTTGAATGGCTATATGTGTGGGTTGCCGCGACTCTTTCAAGTGTTTGCAAATTCTTGAACTTGCTTGCTCAGCTCTAAAGTTGCAGATCGAAAACTACAGCATAGTTCTCACGGAAGAACCGTTTCGTTTTCTTTCTTGACTGTGTTTAATGTCACGTAATAAAATTTAAAAAAAAAAAAAAAAAAAAAAAATTAGGTGAAGGAACGCCGTTCCGCTTTCTATAAAGGTAAAGGATCACCGTTCCCACGCGTTACCGCTCTACTGCACCCCTGCCTTCATGTTGTTACTCATACCAACATGCTATTATAACTTCGAATGTTCTTTAAGAACACTTTTGAAGGTGTAATACTGAAGACTTTGACATAAGTGGCTCTGGAGGAATATATTTTTTTAATTAAAAAAAAAAATTGATCAAAAAGTTAATTGATTTTCTTGTAGGTTTTTTTAATTCAATCAATTAAAACACATGTACAAAGTCTACTCTTTGAGCTTCTTGGGATGTGAATATATAAAAGAAGTATATGATGAATTCATCAATTAGGGTCCTTTGTTACCTATCTTTAAAATAACCTAAGTACAAGACAATGAAAGACAGAAATAATATAACCCAAAAAAACAAAGTTTTTAATATAAATCCTTTATATGTCTTGCCAGTTTTTATATTCATTAACACAGCGCCGATTCTGTTAACAGCGTGTGCTTGGTGCTTGCGTCTAATTTTAGTTATCATAAACATTTCCATCAGCACAAGGTGCGGCAAACTACGTTTCAAAATTTATTTATTAAAAATGAACGTCAGACTCACATCCAAATATCAGAAGGAAAGAGTTTTAACAATGGTCGATTCAATGCTACTTTAACACCATTCGATGACGGCAAGTTGGTTTATTTGAATTCTCTGAAAGCGACCTTTTAGTAATAGTAACAGCCCCAAAATTTGATTCTATCTGCCAAGTTTCAGCCCGATTGCATGACAGCAAGAGGGTAAATTGGGCAACCACTGATTGCCTCCCATCGGCACAAACACCCAAAATCGAAGTTAATATAATGAATTTAAAGAGACTGGTGCTATATTGGATGGACAGGTAAAGAATTTTTAAAAAACGCCGATTTGCAACTTTAGTTACAATACTGAAATAAGGCAACAAATTGTTGAAAAATCGTAACGTAGTAAGTTTTTTGTTTTCCTCGCAAAAAAAGTCCTATGATACCATAAATGCATAATGGACAATTCCCGAATTTTTTAAAAACGAGTGAAATTAGTTTATATTTATGAAGAATTTCTTTTTGATTCCAAATATTTAAACAGAAGTTCTTTAAAAAAAATTAGTTATTGAAATATTTAAAAAAGAAAATGCCCCAAAACAGAACCAAAACCAGTCCGATCAAAACACTTAACAAAATCTGTGACGTCAAGAGTTCCTTCCATTTCTATGGTTATCGTGAGGTACTGCCAAATAGTTGGCTTTGGTTTGGTAGACCATTGCCATATCCCTCACAGGTTGGCGCGATTTGAGAAAAACATACAAAACTGGTTTCCGCTGCCGCATTTCAAGTTAAGATGTTTGAGATGCATTGACGACACATTCAATTCGAGTTGAATGAATCGTTTTCTCGCCAACGTGTAAAAAGGGAACTTTGATTGATTTTTTTTTTTTTTTTTTTTTTTTTTTTTTTTTTTTAAAGCGCATTGAGCAGAATTTTTTCTGTTTATGGCCTTTTCAAAATATTTAGAATTGAACAAAAAAATATTTTTAAAAAAATGCGGGAATCGTCCATTCAGCTCAAAATGTCAATTTTGCGGAATGCAGTGGTTTTGTAAAACACACAGACAGATTTTCAGTACCCTAATACCCCCAGTTTTGTTTGTTGAGGCATCAGTGCAAACCAAATGGGCTAGATGGCAGTCGTCATCAAATTTACTTCCATCAATTTCGAAAATTAATGTATTGAAATTTCCATACCTGTCTAACCAATATGCTACTTGTCTCTTCTTTCTGTCTTTCACTGTTTCACAGTGACGTCATTTTAAAGTTTAGAGAGTCCTTTAAAAAAGAATGTAGATTGCTTTAATAATATTTTTATTTGAGACTAATTGCGCATTTTGCAAAACAAAATTTAACTGCCTTTAAAATGTAGCTTTTCAGAACTCGAAAATACTTAATTAACATAATTATTAATTACTCCACAAATATTATAATTAACATAAAAATAATCATCATCATTAACAAAAAATCACGCGTAGTTCTCTTTTTTTTCTATCTAAAAATGCGATTTTCAAACTAACAATGTTATCTTCTATCCGTGTTAAGAAACAAATTTAAATATTTTAGCTTGTATGAAATTAAACCAAAAAAAATTATCGTTTTACTCTTTCACTCAAGAAAAAAAAGTTGTTTTTTATAGTTATCGTTTATGTAGCTCATGTTATTATGACGATAACTTTAACTCGCGAACTTAACGCGAAACGATTATAAGTACACGTTCCCATTTATACGACCAAAAAAGTGTGTGTGTGTGTGTGTGTGTGTGTGTGTGTGTGTGTGTGTGTGTGTGTGTGTGTGTGTGTGTGTGTGTGTGTGTGTGTGTGTGTGTGTGTGTGTGTGTGTGTGTCGATTTTACTTAGGCATGATACTATCAAAATATCATAGACAAGAGGTGTGACGTCACAATATCATGATAATATCAAAATATATTCGACAACGTCACAATAATTCAGCTATCTAATTGGCTACTTGAGATTGAAAAGAGTTTTATTGGGATTGGTCGAAGAGTTTGGGAGTTTGTCATGATGATTTAATAACACTCCTCTACCAGGGGCGTAGCCAGGATTTTTTTTCCGGGGGGGGGGGCTGAGAAATTATAAATGTCAAATTCGGAAACAATGATTATCATTCAATAATTTACAAATCAAAATTAATCAAACTAAAAAACAAATAAACACTTTTTGGGATTGTAATACTTTTAGCACATATAGCATAATTAGTTACTGGAATTTTAAATCTATATGGTAATTAATTTAGGTAAACATACTTCAATAAAAATATATTAATTATTAAAATATTATAATTAAATCAATTTATTATTGAAGTTATAATGTTATTGCCAACAATAACCATTAACATTTGATTAACAAAGTCCCAATCTAACGCTTTAACGTCCCAATCCGCATGCCCAGCGAAATAGGTCAATAGTTTTTAAAAAAAAGCTTTATGATCGTAACCATTTATATAAAATAATTTATTTGAATAGTGAAAAATTGCACTTACCTTGAATGGGGTAGAAATAAGAAATTTCTTATATAGAGAATTCTGAAGTGTTTAACAAAGTGGGATCCGAGCAATGTTGAATATGTATACAATGCTACTCTTGGAGGTTGGAGATGGCTGCTAAGAAAGAGCCGGTTTGTGGCTTTCTGGACACCCCTTGTCACCTATTGTACTAGTGAACCAGAGTCCCTGAGGGGGGGGGGGAGAGGGATCATGGACTAGACAAGTACAAGATCCCCCCCACCCCACCCCCCCCCCTCCCATCCCCAGGACTCTGAAAGCCTTTTGTAGGACGAAAGTCCGCACCAACGAGACTAGTCATCAAGCCTGAAGTCTGGAGTGCTACATTCAGGGCAGATTCAACTTAATTCGATTCGTTAATAATTCCAGTGCTTTGTCTGTCCAATTTCAAAAAATTAGAAAATAACGGAAACTTGTGTTAATTTCAAATTTTAATTATCCAAGCATAAATAGATCTATTTCTGACTTTCGAGGTTTGAAAATTTCGGAGGGGGCTGCAGCCCCATCAGCCACCCCCTGGCTACGCGCCTGTCCTCTACAAATATCATCATGACAAAAATTTACGAAACACAAAACCCCAGAAATACTCAATTCCGAACTATCCAGCAATTTTACGTGAATCGCCATTTCTTCCATTTTTTTTTCCCCTCATATTCGACTTATGTTATCCCTGTCCCTACAGGAATACATGGCAGACAGAAAGAAAAAAAACTTTAAAAAAAAAAAAAAAAAATCGCAATCTCTGTCTAACACTCCCATACAGTCCATTACGTTAAGATATCCTGGCAAAAGTTTTTATTTCTATTTTTATCCTCTCCCACATCAACAACTAAACTCGAGGAATTTTGCTCAAAAACCCTTTTCTCGAAAGGAGCGAAATGAAGTGAAGTGAAGGCACAAACGGGTTTCCCCTGTTCTTTCCTTGAAGATCCAAAAAGGGATTTCTTTTCTTTTTTTCCTTTTTTCTTTCTTTACTATTTCTCACTAACCATTTTTTTTTTCCTCCTTTTGGAAATCGGTTTAAGGCACTGTGGATAGAATTGAATCGTTATTCCTTTTGAAAGAAAAACTTAGCGCGCAGGTGAAATAAAATTTTTAGGGTTTATTTTAAAAATACAGATCAGATTTTTCTCTAGTTCAATCGTTCCAAACTATAGGAATATTAAGAAATACTTTGCATGGCTCTTTAAAACCACTTTCACATTTTTTTTTTTTTTTTACCAACCCATTTTTCACTTTTTTTTGTTAACCGTACCTTTCGATTATTACTTACCCATATTTCCTCCTGTTTTTACAAACCCGTTTTTATGTTAACCCGAAATCTCTCCGTTTTTATAACCCATTTCCACGATATTTGTTAATCTCGTTTTCGTCTTTTTTTCCTAACCCATTTTCACCTTTTTTTTTTTTTTTTTTTTTTTTTTGTTAACTGGTTATCCATTTTTTTTAACCAGTTTTCCCTTCGATTTTTCAACATACTTCCTCCTGTTTATATTAACCCGTCTTTACTGGTCTTGTCGACACATTATCTCTTTGTTTTTATTCCCCTTGTATTTATTAACCAGTTTTTCTACGATTTTCGTTGAACCATTTTTTTATCAACCTATTTTCGCTTAATTTTGTCAACACGTTTTTGTCTTTTTTTTAATCAACCAATTTTTCACTTTTGTCATCTTGTATGTCCCGAATTTTTCGGCCATTTTTTTATCCTTTTCTCTCCTTGTTATCAACCAATTTTCACCATTTTAATGCGTTTCCAATTTTTTTTAATTAACCAATTTTCCTCTATGTCCCTCCTTGTTATTATTAACCATAGACTTATTATTATCAATAGACTGCGCGTTCCCACTTCAATTATACAACGAGAATGAAACCAAAATGAATCACATGAGTAGGGACTTTTTGGCAGATTTGGCGGGTTTCTCCTCACTCAGCCCATAAAGGTTAATAAGATTATTAGATAAAGGATTAATTTTATGACGTAGTTGTCTTGTATGTTAAATTGTTGGTTGCTAGACCGCATGTTTAGAGTAACCTCGTGTAACCAAATTAAAAACAACGTGACTGATAGACGAAGGAGAACGAAGAAAATAAATAAAAAAAAACACTCATTCCAATGGAAAACGCCGAAATGCGTCTGACGGAAAGTACGTGAATACAAGAAAAATGGTGAAATATTGTTCTGCATTTGGTTGCAAAGAAAAATTCCAGAAAGGAGGCTCAATAACCTTTCACAAGTAAGTGCTATTTTTTTAAATTTTCTATTTAGTTAAGGTTTTACAGTGCACTCATAAATATGTTTTTGTTTCGAATTCTCAGAAAGCTATCTTTAATTGGTTTATTACGGATTTTATTTTGCAATTAAATTCTGAAAATTGCAGTTATTATTGAAATAGAAAAACAGACCAAGGTTATAGCTGCTTTTTGAAGAAATTAGTGGCTATTTAAGGATTTTAATTTCTCTTTTAAGTATGAACAGCAAATTACGCGCAGTGGCCAGATTGGTGAAGTTGGGCGCGAATCAAAAAAAAAAGGAGAAACCCGCCAAATCTGCAACCCTGCTCCCAAAAAGTCCCTACTCGTGTGATTCATTTTGGTTTCATTCTCGTTGTATAATTGAAGTGGGAACGCGCAGTCTATTGATAATAATAAGTCTATGTTATTAACCCAATTGTCAGCGTTTTTATCCGCTTTTTACTTTGTTTTTATTAACTCATTTTCGCAATTTGTCAACTCGTTTTTTCCTTCTTTTTATTAACAAATTTTCCTACTTGCTCTTATTTTTACTAACCCATTTCCGTCATTTTTAATATGTTTTTCCCCTATTTTCATCATCGATATAGATAAACAACTGGATAGACTGCTCCATTGTCAATGCAAAGAGAAAAACGCGCCGGGGATTGCGAAGCTGGTGGGAAGATTAACCAATCACAGTTCACATTTATAGTTGGATGGAAATGCGAAAAACCTTGTAAAATGCTAGAGTATATATTTTTTTGCACATTATTACTAATTAAGGTCTACTATTGACATTTTCTGCTCTGTACAACCCAAAATTTTATTTTCAATCCTCGGCAATCCGTATTTTTTATCCCACCAATTCCATCTGGCAACGGCTTTATTTTCCCAGCGTAAAGCAGTCTATCCAGTTGTTTATTTATACCGCTAATTTTCATTGATCCGTTTTTGTTTTTCTTACGTCCAGAAGAAACCCTCGATTCATTTATTAAATATGAAATACCTTTAACCGTTAATGAATTACAACATTCGCTACAGCTTTTGTAAATATTGCAAAGTTGTGATGTAGGTAAACCTACTGTTGTGTATAGGACCAGATGTGTATTGGTCTTATATCTCTCTTGCTGCTCTCTGCTCATTTGTTTTTAAACTAGGGGTGAGGAACATCGCACAACTTTCAATTACTCTATATATCATTGGTCATTGCGTTAAAAATTTGACATTATGTCTCTCAATTGGCGATATTTTTGTAATAATTTTTACACAACCAAAAAAAAAAAAACGTACAAAAATACATCGCTGATGACAGTTGCTCAAAAGCAGTGTGCTCTGTGTCAAAGGCACTCTTTTTTCAACTTTTCACGCTTTCATCGAATTTTTATGGGCATTTCAGAGGTGGGAATGATTAGAACACCTTTAGAGGCATTAACGCAGTGATTTTGATCAAAATCGTTAGAGCCGTTTTTTAACAGTTACTGAAAAACATGATTTTTTCCAATGGCACCTACCTTATGCGCATGCGCGATTTTGACGAAAAATTTAATGGTAGGTCCTTGTACCCCCACCAACCCGCAAACCAAGTTTGAACATCTTAGGTCAATTTGTTCGGGGATTATGCTGACCTCATACACACAGACAGACATTTTTTCTAGATCCCTTCTTTTGAAATCAGTATGTTCCAAAATCTGGAAAAATGCAATTTTTTTTTTTTTTTAATCGAATGCTATACTTTCATTACCCTATTAGACTGAGAGGCGACTGTAATTTTTGGACCCCATCGAACATCATTCTGAATTTTTTATAGAAATTAGAGAAAAGTGACTAGATTACGAATCCACTGGTCTGCCGTGGCAAAAATGGCCGAAACTGGTCAAAAATCGACTTTTAATAAGTTGAACTAAATCCAATTACCAAATGAGCCATAACTTGCCTAATAATGAGCATTTTTTTTTTATTTGGTAACCCTCACTCTTTAATTTTCAATTAAGAAGGTTGCAGATATCTGGCGACGGTCTACTTGCATCTATTAAAAGGGAGCCAAGTTGGCAAAAAATATTACGTCACTTATGACGTAACTGATGTTACCAATTTGGCTTACTTTTAAAAGATATAAATTTTCCGAGCCAGAGATCAGAAATCGTTTGCGCTTTTTCTCATTGAAAATCAAAATGAAGTGGGTTGCCAGACGAATAAGTTTGTTCTATTTTTGGCAAGTTATGACATATTTGGCAATCAGATTTTAGTTCAATTCATTACAAGTCGATTATGGATCAGTTTCGGCCACTTTTGCCACGGCAGACCAGTGGATTCCTAATCTACTCCCTTTTCTCCAATTTCTATAAAAAATTCAGAATGATGTTCGATAGGGTCCAAAAATTGCAGTCGCCTCTCGGACTATATCTAAACATAAGGACAATTGAAAGTAAAAAGTTTTAACCGGTATTAGTGTATAAACTTTGAGACCTTCTTACCACTATACTAAACTTCAACTTAACTAGACATCACTTAGACGGTAGATCGTCACAGTGCTCATAGGTATTTAATCTATTTTGGCGGCGTGAAAGCATAATGTTCGCCAAACCACAACCCTATAGAGAACAAAAGGCTATAAGGTTTGGCGAAAATTATGTCTTCACTCCGCCAAAATGGATTAAATACCTATGAGCACTGTGACCATCTACCGTCTAAGTGATGTCTAGTTAAGTTGAAGTTTAGTATAATCATGGCTATCTGAAAGTATTGCAATAGAAACAAAGATGACCTTTAGTGATAGTTACTATCGCAAACCAACTTGTTTTATAAAAAAAAAATGTTGACGAAACCTACATAGGGTATTTCGAAAGTATGGGGAGCATTTGTGGGTTTTGCTAGCGATATATTGTAGAGGTCGGCGATATATCGATACGACGTTATTTTTAAAATATATCGATAAAGTTCATCGATATATCGATATTTTCAAACATTTTACCTTTTTTAATGATCGTTTTGTAGTTGTATGTGTTTTTTCGATTTTCTTTATTCCTTTTTCAAAAACATCAAAACTAAAATTTGGAATTGGGTGAGAGGCACTTAAAATGGCACCAATGTTCAATATTTTCCATACACTTCATAATTATGACCGCCAACAGAAAGGTTTAATGGAGTGCACCTCCATGTCTTTTGAAAATTGAAATTAAATTGGAAAAAACGATTTAATTATATATACATATATATGTAAAAATATTATGCTAAATATTCAACGCTGCCATCAAAAGCCGTTGAAAATTATCAAAATTTTTCTTATAAAAAATCATGTATCGATAAAATTAAAGAAAAAAATCATATATCGATATTTTTTTCTATGCAACGATATAGTATCGATATTTATTTCGATCGATATTTCCGACCTCTAATATATTGACCTCACACTGACCGAAGCCTTAGTACAAACCTCTCATGATATTGTAGTGAAGAAACTAACAAGGGGACCTTACGGTCTCGGAAATTCAGACCGGGATGAGACCATCGATATAGATAAACAACTGGATAGCCTGCTTAACGCTGGGAAAATGAAGCCGTTGCAAATGCAATTGGTGGGATAAAAAATACGGATTGCCGAGGATTGAAAATAAAATTTTGGGTTGTACACAGTAGAAATGTCAATAGTAGACCTTAATTAGTAATAATGTGCAAAAAAATATTTACTCTAACACTTTACAAGGTTTTTCGCATTATCATCCAACTATAAATGTGAACTGTGATTGGCTAATCTTCCCACCAGCTTCGCAATCCCCGGCGCGTTTTTCTCTTTTCATTGACATTGGAGCAGTCTATCCAGTTGTTTATCTATATCGATGGATGAGACTCGGCAGATTGGTAGTATATCTTAAGGGTATCCACACAGTAAAGCAATAAAGCGCACTAGCCAGAAGATTCCGAGAAAACAGGCTCCAAAGTGTCAGGCACAGTTTATATATACTAGTAGAGATTTTTGCTCTGAAATTCCCGGTGGTTAAGTGGTCAGCATGCTGGGTTCCCGTACGGGCGATCTAGGTTCAATACCTCGTGAGATTTTTTTTTTTTTTTTTTTTTTTTTTTTTTTTTTTAATCCTTATATAAAGTAACTGTTACAGCTAACTGAAATTTGAATTACAGATAATATTTCATTTTTAAATACGTAATGTGTTTTAATGAAGGTACATTAAAACTCTATTTACTATTCACACAAACAAGTGATTATAAATTTTGAGATATTACAAGCTGTTGAGAAATAAATGATTTTCGCAATAAACATGAAGAACCAGTCTCTATATGGAAGAGTAGGAATGTTGTCCTACTGTACATAAGCAGGAAGTCAGAAATTTTCAAAACCCTAACCGTACTTATCGAATAATTGTTCTACCCCTACCCAACACACTTTATAAATTAAAAAAAAAAAGTACAACACGAGGTATCGAACCCGGATCGCCCGTACGGGAACCCATCACGCATTATGTCGTCAACCATTTTCGACAAAATCCAAACTGACGCCTAAAGACTGCTTCAGCGCATGTAAATTAAAGCGAATAATATAACCCATACAAACAAAGTTCTTGATATAAATCCTTTCTATGTATAGATAATTTTTATATTTATTAACTCACTGCCGATTGAGGTAAACAACGTGTGCTTGGCGTTTGCATCTAATTTTTAATATCGAAAACATTTCTATCAG
This sequence comes from Linyphia triangularis, assembly GCA_963978545.1. Classification (NCBI taxonomy): domain Eukaryota; kingdom Metazoa; phylum Arthropoda; class Arachnida; order Araneae; family Linyphiidae; genus Linyphia; species Linyphia triangularis. Next base: position 73,213,902 of record OZ021730.1, read on the forward strand.
CAAAACGTGCGGCAAACTACGTTTCAATTTTATTAAAATAAACGTGAATTTATTCACTCATCCAAATATCTTTTATTTATTCTGATTAAAACAATTTTAGTATTTATTTATTAAAAAAAAATTGGCAACAGAAAAGAGTTTCTTCAATGGTCGGTTGAATGCTATTTTATCGCGATTGGATGATGGCAAAATGGTTTATTAGTATTCCTTAAAAGCGATCTTTTAGAGACAGTTACAGCCCCAAAATTTAACAGAATGCATTGTCATCGACATCTAATCTATCTGCCAAGTTTCAACCCGATTGAATGACTCCAAGGGGGTTAATTAAACCTCCTTAGATTTGCTCACCATCGAAATACACAGCCAACCACCCACACAAAATAAAAGTCAATGTAAAGAATTTAAAAATGAAGGCTTCAGTCGCTAAGATTTGCAGAGTTTGTTGTGACGTCACTTTTACCCATTACTGGCTTTAACATTTCCGTTTGGCGACAGTTTTGGTTTTGTTGGAATTGATCGACGGGGTATTAAGTAAGTACCCATTATTTTAAAGAATTTTAAAAAAGAACTGTTTTTGATCATAGGTGGCGGTGTTATTGTTTTTAGGTTTTTTCTTTTAAGTGCGAGGCTATTTTGGGGTTTTTTAAAAGTGCGGGATTGTTTTTCTTTTGGTATTTAAATGTGGTTTGATGAAAGTCTGGTAGCAGTTTGTTATTTCTGACTGGAGAGACTTGTTGCTATTTTGATCTTATAAATTTAAGTAAATCTTTAAATATTTATATGAATTTCTGTCTTGCAGTAGGATGCGTCGGGGTTCGAGGATGAATTAGTATTCATTACTGATCCATCCTTTAGAAAAGCATCCTCGAAATCCCGGTTGGGTTCGATCCCCTTGATAACGGGGTCGGGATTTCTTAATTTAATCTTTTATTTAATGAAAATGTACAATTTTCTAATTTTAGATTCGATATTTCAGATTTGATTGTTCTGTTTTCATGCAGCATTGCACTGAGGAGGAATTTTCAAAGTCTTTTTACAATTTTTTCAGTATAACAATAGTTTTTGTATTTCACTTTTACATTTACCTATTATGTTAGTATCATTAAAGATAAAACGTAGATTTTAAACGTAAAATTAAAGAAGTAGACTGAGAGGCTACTGCAAATTTTGGACCCCATCGAACATCATTCTGAATTTTTTATATGAATTGGAGAAAAGTGAGTAGATTACGAATCCACTGGTCTGCCGTGGTAAAAATGGCCGAAACTAGTCAAAAATCGACTTTTAATAAATTGAACTAAATCCAATTGCCAAATGCGCCATAACTTGCCAAATAATGAGCATTTTTTTTTATTTGGTAACCCTCACTCTTTAATTTTCAATTAAGAAGGTTGCAGACGATTCGGATGTGTGGCTATGGCTTACTCGCATCTTTCATAAATGAGCCAAATTGGCGATAAACATTACGTCACTGATGACGTAACTGATGTCGTTAATTTGGCTTACTTTGAAAAGATACAAGTTTTCCGAGCCAGAGATCAGAAATCATTTGCGCTTTTTATCATTGAAAATCAAAATGCAGTGGGTTGCCAGGCAAAAATTTTTATCTTTTTGGCAAGTTATGACATATTTGGCAATCGGATTTTAGTTCAACTCATTCCAAGTCGATTTTTGATCAGTTTCGGCTATTTTTGCCACTGCAGACCAGTGGATTCGTAATTTACTCACTTTTCTCCAATTTGTATAAAAAATTTAGAATGATGTTCGATGAGGTCCAAAAATAGCACTCGCCTCACGGACTATAGGAGAAAGGTCCGTATTTCCGACTTAGCAGTGATGATTTTAAACCTACATTCTTATGCAAAGATTAAGAAATATTGGCGTGCAAGAAAAGAAATAAAATTTGAATATAAATCACGACATTTCACTCCATGGCGTCATATGCTTCTTGAATAAAATTGAAAACCATATAGGTGAATTTCCACTTAAGGCTATAAACGTATGAAATAAGAATATCCATTTTTCATCATTCAGAAATATTTTAAACCTAAACTCAATAGTTTTAAAAAAAAACAAAAAAACTTGTCATTCCTTTTCGCGAGTAACAAAAATAAAATTCTGAAATTTTGAAGTGGAATGTATGCTTTTGAAATTAAATGTCAAAATTTAAGTAAGATGTATTGCTTTCAAGAGGGTTATTTTCTTACTGTATCGGTAAGTTTCCTTTTACTACCCTACCATCACGAAGTAAAATATTCTGAAAAATCTGAAACGTTGCTCGCATACTAAAATAAGATAGATGCTCAAATGCAGCTAAGAAATCTATCTTATACGTTATTTCTGGGTGATTTTGGGTTGTTTACTTTCAATTACCCATATGTTAACAAAAGTTAATGAAAGCATTATTTTCTGTCAAAATAAGAGTGTGTGTGTGTGTGTGTGTGTGTGTGTGTGTGTGTGTGTGTGTGTGTGTGTGTGTGTGTGTGTGTGTGTGTGTGTGTGTGTGTGTGTGTGTGTGTGTGTGTGTGTGTGTGTGTGTGTGTGTGTGTGTGTGTGTGTGTGTGTGTGTGTGTGTGTGTGTGTGTGTGTGTGTGTGCGTGCGTGCGCGCGCGCGTGCATTTATCCACGTTTTGGAACATGCTGACTTCAAACTATGGTTGTGGAACATAGCACAACTTTCAATTACACTATAATACTGACTTGAATTTGTGTCATTGAACGTATTTATATTTTAGTCATTCATTTAGTAAAAATGGATAGTTTGGTGAAATTTTACGCGATAATTCTTGTATGGGGTTTAAAAAACTCCGCCAAAAAGAAGATGATTATACTTATCAATAATTCTTACATTATCCTTTCTTGTAAGTGGAACTGGGAAAAGAAGAAAAAACTATCGTTGACGATATATGCTCAAGGAAAGAGAACTCTGTGTTAAAGGCATTCGGTTTTCAACTTTTAACGCAATTAAGGCATTTTTATGGGAATTTTGGAGGTGAGGATGTTTAGAACACATTAAGAGGCATCCACAGCGATTTTGAAAAAAAAATCGTTGGAGCCTTTTTATAGCAATTGCTGAAAAACATGATTTTTTCAATGGCAGCTACCCTATGCGCATGCGCGATTTTGATTAAAACTTTAATGGTAGGTCCTTGGGCCATCACTAACCCTCACACCAAATTTGAACATCATAGATCAATTTGATCGGGAATTATGTTGACCACGTACACACATACACATAGACAAAGATTTATCCTGATCACTTTTTTGAAATAAAAATGTTCCAAAACGTGGAAAATGCATTTTTTTTTTTTTTTTTTTTTTTACCGAATGCTATACTTTCATTACCCTATATATTCATATGGGTAATTGAAAGAAAAAAAGTGTTCTAGTAAATATGTATTTCTATGTGTACGTGGTCAGCTTAGCTCCTGAACGTATTGACCTACGATGTTCAAATTTGATGTAACGGTTACTGGTGGCCAAGGAGCCTGTCAGTATGGTTTTCGTCAATGTTGCGCATGCGCAAAACATGAAAAATTATGTTTTTCAGCAAATGCCAAAAATGGCTTTAACGATGTTGTTGGAAATATCTATGGTAATGCCTCTTAAGGTATTCTAAACATCTCCACCTCCAAAATTCTCGCAAAAATGCTGTAAAGGTGTAAGAAGTTGAATAACGTGTGTCTTTAACACAGAAATCTCTTCCCTTGAACATCGCTCATAAACGACCGTTTTTCTGCTCTCCTCTGTTTCACATATAAGAAAAAATAACGTATCACCAAAGAGGCCATTTTTTTCGACTTTTTGGACCATGTAAGAATTGTTGCCAAAAATAGCGCCAAACTGGCAATTTTTTATTTATTTTTTTCAAATAAATGAAAATATGAAATTGATAACAACTCTATCCCACGTCAAATTTAAATCTAATGACCAGTATTATATTGTAATTGAAAGTTGTGCGATGTTCCACACCCTCTAGCTTTTGTGACAATCCCTTTTTCTCTCTTTGTACAAGACCAAAATTGATAAATCATTTACCAATTGAAGGACTAAGAACTTCGCTTTTGACGAATAGTTTAGTTACAGTTGCACAATGCGATATTTGTTTGAGAATCGTAGTTAAAAAGATACAAAAAAAAAAAAAAACCCTTTTCTGGAGAGTATAGAGTAGGTGGCACCACTCAAGAAAAGAGAAAATCGCAATTTATTCGAGTTGAGGAAACGTAAGAAACCTTATACCTCAGCTGATAGAAATCAATATATCACGGCCAAGATCTCCAGAGCGATAGTTAAGCCATTTGCAATTATCCAATCGAACTTAAACCTAGTATATGGACTCGTCGTTGATGACAATTCATTCTATCAAGTTTCAGAGACAATATCATCAAAAAGCCGCTTTTTTACACTCATTATTATTTGTACTTTCTAAATACCAATCCAATATATTTACAAGGCACACAAACATGTTTTCAGTACCCCGTAATGACCAGTTTTGTGTATTGACAAATCATCCCAAATGAAAATGGGTTTTAAAGACACACCGCATGCAGCCGTCTTTCAATTTACTCCCATAAATCTATTTTGCAAACCGAATTCCACAACTGTCTATTCAACATCCCACTTGTGTCTTCCTTCCCTCTCTCACCGTTTCGCATCTGTACCATTTCAAAGTTAGGAAAGTTATTTCTGGGAAAACCATGTATCTTGAGGAAAGAAAACGTTTTAATTACAGTTTCTAATAACATCAAACACAACTGGCCCAGAGATAAGAAACAAAACTCCACGGAAAAAATAGCGATATTTCAAAACAAAATCCCTGAGGGAATATTCTATTTCTAATGTGTAGGTTCAAAATCTCAAACGCATACAATAAATCTCTTACTAAACGCGCCACAAAAATTCAAGTAATTCACTAGAGCTTTTTTTTATTTTTAGATGAATTTCTACTTGTGGGATGGCAACAGCAATCCCAAGGGATCCAATTAGGACAGAGTTCCAGTAAAAGACAGTGACGCAATGAAATGGAAGCGGTTCTGGGACGAAAGTATTTTGTAGTTAACTATTTATTTTCACTACAATAGCTTCTGGTATCTGGAATAAGTTCTTGGTGTCAGCTGTGATCTTCTGGATTGTGAAGCAGATGCTGACATAGACATCATTACAATTATTGATCGAATGAAGTATTTATAACTTGAAATGAATGAATTATTAAAATTTGGATCGATGCAAACCGTAATATTTCCAAAATTGTTTTCCTAATGTTTTTGTAGTATTTAAATCAGGAAATCTAAGATGCAGGTTGGCCAAAATTAAACTTAACAAATTTAGTACATACAAAAGTATTTTTTTTTTTTTTTTTGAAAAATTCCAGTCAATCTTGTTTATATTGTTACGAATTTTTGTATATTTGTAAATATTTCGTAGTGTTAATTTTGTAAATAGGAAAATTTATCTACATCTCGCATAAGGCAGTGCAATAGTTCGTCTTTAGTTTACTTCCCCGCAATGTATGTCTTAATGCTTGATAACGAGTTTTGCAGAGGTAACGCTGGGAAGCGAATTTTACAAGGAGCAGGGCATTTAACATTATGGTAATGGCAATCTCGCCAAATTGGCAAGAAATTACCAAATGTCGCCAAACTTGGCGACCATTTGACGACATTTTCGGTCCCCATGTTCATGTATAGGACTTTTCGACTACGATCTGGAAAGTTCTCCAAATGTCTATCTCTGGAAGATTCACGAAAGTTCCCCTCCCCTATATAAGGCCGTAAGTGGAGTTGGTTGGTTGGTCAGTTAGTTGACTGGAATTACTGAGTTGAGATACTGAGTCTCAATGAGCATTCAGAGAGTTCCGAAAGCGAACTGTATTGCATTGTCTTTTGCGGCGATTTAGCAGTTGTGTTGTCAAGTTTTTAACTGCTGTTTTGTGCTCTATTGTTGTGAAAAGAGCTGTATTGTGTCTACTAGAATGAGAAGTTCTGGAGTTGTAAAGGAATCTGTGAAGAGTGATATTGGAATAAATATCTGCAAGTTTTGATCTGCTTTGGCTTTTCAAACCCATCCACGCAACAATATATAAACAATATTTCATTTATCATTAAACGTTTTAGATCCTTAGCGACAAACAAGTGCTTTGTTTAAGCGAAATATGTTGGATTGTGGTAGTAACTTCAACTTGAGAGAGGTATGCGTGATGAGGTTTGGACCTCGTATTCTTATCGCAGTTCAAAATTACAAGGTGGATTTGACAATCGACAATGATAAGCACTTTAGGCAGAAATAGACAGCTAGAACAGTACAAACTAAAAAAAGCTGAGAAAATTATAAAAACCCAGTATTACTGTCAAATACACTGCGTATTAAAAAGTGCAGATGAGTATTTTTCTAAATCGTAAGTTAAGTAATCGAAACAATAAAAGTACACAATATACTTGGTAAAAGTACATTACGTTCAGATACAATGATTATTCAACAATATTGTATTCAATTTCAACCAATTATGAAAAATTACAATGACTATCATCAGATACAATGATCATTCAACAATATTGTATTCAATATCAACCAGTTATGAAAACTTACAACGATCATCATCAGATATAATGATCATTCAAAAATATTATATTCAATATCAACCAATTATGAAAATTTACAATGATCACCATCAGACACGCTGATCAATCAACAATATTATTTTCAATATCAACTAATTATGAAAACTTACAATGATCACCATCAGACACAAGGATCATTCTACAATATTATATTCAATATTAAACAATTATGAAAACTTACAATGATCATCAGATACAATGATCATTCAAAAATATTGTATTCAATAGTAACCAATTGTAAAAACTTACATAGACCATCAACAGATACAATTATCATCACCAGATACAATGATCATCACCAGATACAAAGTTCATTCAACAATACTATATTCTATATCAACTAATTATGAAAACTTACAATTATCATTCAACAATATTACATTCAATATCAACCAACCAATTATTAAAATTTACAATGATCACCATCAGATACGATGATCAATCAACAATATTATATTCAATATTAAACAATTATGAAAACTTACAATGATCACCATCAGACACAAGGATCATTCTACAATATTATATTCAATATTAAACAGTTATGAAAACTTACAATGATCACCATCAGACACAAGGATCATTCTACAATATTATATTCAATATTAAACAGTTATGAAAACTTACAATGATCACCATCAGACACAAGGATCATTCTACAATATTATATTCAATATTAAACAATTATGAAAACTTACAATGATCACCATCAGACACAAGGATCATTCTACAATATTATATTCAATATTAAACAATTATGAAAACTTACAATGATCATCATCAGATACAATGATCATTCAAAATTATTATATTCAATATCAACAAATTGTAAAAACTAACAATGACCATCAGCAGATACAATGATCATTACCAGATGCAATGATCATTCAACAATATTATATTCAATATCAACCAATTATGAAAACTTACAATGATCACCATCAGATACGATGATCAATAAACAATATTATATTCAATATTAAACAATTATGAAAACTTACAATGATCACCATCAGACACAAGGATCATTCTACAATATTATATTCAATATTAAACAATTATGAAAACTTACAATGATCATCATCAGATACAATGATCATTAAAAAATATTGTATTCAATATTAACCAATTGTAAAAACTTACATAGACCATCAACAGATACAATTATCATCACCAGATACAATGATCATCACCAGATACAAAGTTCATTCAACAATATTATATTCAATATCAACCAATTATGAAAACTTACAATGATCACCATCAGACACAAGGATCATTCTACAATATTATATTCAATATTAAACAGTTATGAAAACTTACAATGATCATCATCAGATACAATGATCATTCAAAATTATTGTATTCAATATCAACAAATTGTAAAATCTAACAATGACCATCAGCAGATACAATGATCATTACCAGATGCAATGATCATTCAACAATATTATATTCAATATCAACCAATTATGAAAACTTACAATGATCACCAACAGATACAAGGATTATTCTACAGTATTATATTCAATATTAACCAATTATGAAAACTTATAATGATCATTCAGACTTATTATATTCAATATCAACCAATTGTAAAAAATAACAATGACCATCAGCAGATACAATGATCATTACCAGATGCAATGACCATTCAACAATATGATATTCAAATCAAACAATTATGAAAACTTACAATGATCATTCAACAATATTACATTCAATTTATATTCAATATCAACCATTTATAAAAATTTACAATGACCAATTAACAATATTAAATTCAATATCAACCAACCACGAAAATTTACCTAATGGTCACTAGAGTGCATACAAAGAATGTCTACAGGGAAATTATCGTCCATTCTCACTGTTGCCAATCTCCGGAAAAGAAACTTTTCTTTGTCCTATTCACATACGAGCTGCGTTCTTTCGTCCCTAAGTGACATCAAGGAGAAAGAAATAATTGGAATGCTAAGGTATTTTCTACTAGGTCCTTTGTGATGAAAAGAGCAACGCTGAATAATACAACACCTAATCATGAGGATCGTGATAACACTACTACATGGTTGCCTTGTTATACTAGAAAATACTTAGGAAGAAACTAACCCATAAAAATTAAGTTTTCACTATGTTGCCCATCATAATACTGAATACCCGACCAAACGGTAGAGCGGTTAGCGTGCTAGCTTCAAACCGCGAGGTTGCGGGTTCGAGTCCCGTGTTAGGCATGGGTGTTTGTAAATATATGTTGGCTTGTCTAGTGACGAATGTTTCGACGCATTTTAGCCCTCGTGTTGCTGACGGCACCAGGTAATCTGAAAACAACTAACTATAATACTGAATAGGCTCGTCATCGATAACAATGTATTCTATCTGTCAAGTTTCAGATCGGTTGAATGACGGCAAGTGGGATGATCAGTCCTTCGAAGATTTTGCCAGCAACATCGTACAAATCGAAACAAACAAAATCGTAATTAATATAAGGTTTTAAAAAAATAAACAATGGCAGGTTTTTTTCATACGTCTTCAACTTTAATAAAGTTTTCAGTCATTAAATATTGTTAGGCGGTTAATCATTAAATTGGATATGGCTTCGTATATGTATCTAACGAATAATACGTATGGTATTTAAAACTTTTTCGGCAATAGTCAATCATACTTTTTAATCAATCAATTTTTTTTTTTTTTAAATCTTTGAAAAATTACCGTTTTACTATCAGTTACGCTTATCACTGAATGACTAACTCTCTCACTTATTCTGTGATGCTGCTTCTTTTCATTTATTTATGTTCACATGATATGGAATTCTAATTGTTAGGAATTTTCTTCTTAGAGGAATGTTTTAATTTAGTTTTTTTTTTTGTTTTTTTTTTTTTCACAATTATGATGGAAGGGGCAACAATGTGAGGGGCAAAAATTGTTTTTTGTAAGATTCTGTGGAATTACTATAAAAGACTTACTTTCATGTGCAGAAAATTATCACTGATATCTACTACAACTTCTGGATTGCTTATTAGCGGTTTCTGCTCTGCAAGCAGATGATGTCATTTGAATACTTCCCCCCATAATGCTTTGAAATAGGTTGCCCATAGTTACAAACAAATTTGAACTAGTTTTGGGGGAAGTTGTTAGTAAAGATCTCTATGGTGATTATTAAGCCTTCTTCAACTTCAAGTCAGTAAACAAGCATGCGCTATCCAAGAAGCTGTTGTAGAGATCAGTGAAAATTAAGCAAGGAAAATTTCTATTTCAACATAATTTTTTCACAGTTACAAAGAAAGTGGTAGCAGTGGAGGGTGAATCTGCCTTTAAAGATTTTTTTTTTTTTTTTTTTTTTTTTGTACATATCTGGATTGGTTGGTTGTTTGTATTCAGATTATCTGGCGCCGTCAGCAACAAGAGGGCTATAATGCGCCGAAACATTCGTCATTAGACAAGCCAACATACATTTACAAACATCCCTGCCTAGCACGGGACTCGAACCCGCAACCTCGCGGTCCAGAAGCCAGCACGCTAACCACTATACCGTTTGGTCGGCGTATCTGGATTGGAAATAAAAACTATGGATATGGACATCGCACAACTTTCAATTGCACTATATTACTGATGTGGATGTATGTCATTTACTGTTTTTATATTTTCCTCATTCATTGAGTAAAAATGGCCAATTTGGTGATATTTTTTGCGGTAGTTCTTATAAGCGTCTTTTGAAGAAAAAAAACCCACCTTCACCAAAACGGGGATTTTGGTGTTGTTTATTTCGATAATTCTTTTGCTATCCTTTCTTATAAGTGAGGTGAAGAAACGACGCGGTGAGGTGAAGAAACGATCGTCGATTAGCTATGTTCAAAAAAAGAGAACTATGTGTTGAAAGCATTCGTTTTTCAACTTTTTACGCCTCTAAAGCATTTTTACTGGAATTTCGGAGGTGGGGATGCCTAGAACACCTTAAGAGACATTATCACAGCGGTTTTGAACAAAATCGTTAGAGCCGTTTTTTAGCAATCATTGAAAAACGTGATTTTTTCAATGGCAGTTACCTTATGCGCGTGAGCGATTTTTACGAAAACCTTAATGGTAAGTCCTTGTGCCAACACTCACATCAAATTTTAACATCTTAGATCAATTTGCTCGGGAGTTATGCTGACCACGTACACACATTCACACAGACGGATATTTTTTTTTAGATCACTTTTTTGAAATCAGGATATTCCAAAACGTAGAGAAATGCAAAAAAAAAAAACTTTTTTTTTTTTTTTTTTTTTTTGTTGACCGAATGCTATACTTTTATTACCCTATGTACACATATGCGTAACTGAAAGTAAAAATAGTTATTTATGCAACTAGTTGGGAAAGAAATTCTTTTCCCAAACGAGGTAAAAAATGCTTATTTGACGAGTAAGTTAGAACCAATAAAATAATTTACCCAGTTTTAAAAAATATTTTCCCACGTGTTCCATACAATAGTTTTTATAATCATTAGGCTTGGGCGATGCATCGGCAAAAACCGGTGTGAAATCAACATCGTCAAACCGGTGTCATGATTTTCTCAAAACCGATACATCACGATCTTTTTTAACGATACTTGCCTAGCACTTCAAGGACGAAGAACCGTGCCACGATTCATGCGCGATGTTCCTAAGATACTATAGAAACGTATTGAAACCGTCGACACCGCGCCGTTTGAAACGAGTTCCATTTGCTTTTGCGCGGTACTTTATTCAGCAAGCTCAGATCGTGATAATCCTATCCACCCTGCCCTGCATATGCGCGATGGTCCCAATATTGTATAGAAACATACTGAAACCGTCGACATCGTGTTGCCAAAATATTAAAAACACATAATGTTGGCAACTCCAGTCAATGAATTTCTTCTGAAAATATGTCATTTCAGTTATAAGACAATAAGTTATTTGAGTACAAGCATGCGAGAAAAAACTTTTTCACACTAACTCGTCGCGAAAAAGTGTTATTTTCCCCACGATTTACGAATAAGAAATAATTTACGAATCAGAAATAATTTTCATTTACACTACACTAAAAGCAAAATTGAATTTATGATAAATATTTCGTAAAATATCAAAGAATAAGGTTTGTTGTATTGATCATTTTTTACCGAGTTCCTTTTGACGCCTTACAACTTTCTAGTTAAAAAAAAAATTGATTAATTACAAAATATTCTAAAAAATTAATATTTGAAGATTTATAATAAACTCTCTCTCTCAATTTATGGAAAATTGCAAGGGCATGCAGTAGATGACATATGACTCATTTTAAACTAGATTTCATCTGAATAAATTTTCGAGTTGCCATGTAACGAACCAAACTAAACAGATCTTCGACAACAATTTAAAAAAAAAAAAAATCTCTCAAAATAGAACTGCAATCCCTTACAATTACAACCAATCACTAGCGACAACACAAACGAAAGCGTAGAAGGAAAATCCAATCAGCCTCCCCCTAACAATCGAAGCTTTCTCATAGGTTAATTAAGCCCATAAGACGATGATCGTGATTGGATGAAGTTACAATTACTAGCGCTTTTCGATGAATGGGAAATTGTCGGAATGAATTTATCCGGACGGCATTTAAAGCTATTTGCTTCAGACACAGCGAAATATAATTATCACTTTATTAGTCTAATTGGGACGTAGATTTTATTCTGAAGCAGGGACGCTTAGTGTAGGAATGTAGCCATTCAGGACGTCGTTTATATCACGCAAGATTAGGAATTAGTTAATGGCAAATGCGATTGAATTAAATGAAATTAACGACTAAAATTTCATTAAACTTCCCTTACTTTTATTTATTTTGTAATTGATAGAGAGCACACTTTCAGGGCCTTTCAGAAATAATTCCCTAACTTTCAAATTGCATGACTGCGGTAAATTCCTAGTTGACGTGTCGGGGTTGGCGAGGTTAAGAAAAGTTGGCGATAATGCCAAAATGAGGTGGTTTTCTGTTGTCTATAACACAAAAAGGTCATTAAAATAAATGACAGAAAATTTGAAAAATACGCAAATACAAAATAAACAGTTAATTACAAATTATATGGATAAAAAAAGGTGTATGTTTGTGGAGTGACAATATAACCTTTCAGTTGTCGCCAAATTCCCTTGTGAGAGCGAGGGTTACCAAAGGGATAAAAATGCTCATTATTTGACAAGTTATGACATATTTGACAATCGGATTTTAGTTCAACTCATTCCAAGTCGATTTTTGATCAGTTTCGGCCATTTTTGCCACTGCAGACCAATGGATTCGTAATCTACTAATTTGTCTTTAATTTCTATAAAAAAAATTCAGAATGACGTTCGAGGGAGCCCAAAAATTACAGTCGCCTCTCGGACTATTATTTATGCAACTAGTTGAGAAAGTAATACGTTTTCAAACGAGGTGAAATGTTCATTTGACGATTAGGTTTTGCACGAGTCAGATAATTGATCAAGTTTGAAAAAGTATTTTATTAAGTGTTGCGTTGAATACAGTATTTTTTATAATCAAATACAAAAAATATTTTTAATTAATATAGTTATTAATATGGGTAACTGTCCAGTCAAGGAATTTCTTCTAAAAATGTGTCATTTCAATACCAAAACTATTTAATATTGGAGCAAGAGGCGTGAGAGAAAGAACTTTTTCCCTCTATTGCAGGAAAGGAAATTTCTCGCACTCCTTGCGATAGAGAGTTATTTTCCCCACGATTTCAGATTAAAAAAAGTTTTAATTTTTTTCACGTTGTTATAAAAATTACTGCAGCATTGGCGATGCCAAAACGTTTTGCGGCTATTTTTTTTTTTTTTTTTTTTTTTTTTAAACGCCAAGATTCCGGGAGAGTTTTTATTTGAAAATAACTTCATTAGTTTTACCTAAAAAAAACTAAGGTAAGATTTTTTTTAAATATTTCACTAAGTACTTTAATTATTTCCATTATAAACTTTGCAAATAGGAAAATTGCTTTTTTTAACACTCTGTGAAATAAAGTGGAAAAAAAAAAAAAACATTTAATATTCTTCAGAAACCTTCGAAAATCTTTATATTCATGCGAGGACAAGACGTTGTGCGCAAATAATAAAATACGCCTTTATTTTGTCGAAAACACGTGTCTTATAAATTTGATGACTTTTAAAAAATGCCTAAATGTGGAAGGGAGTTTTTGATTTAACCAATGTTAAAAAGGCATTTTTAGTCGCAATTTTTTTTTTTTTTTTAATTTACTAAATATTTTACGATAAATTTTTTGCCAGTTGTAAGTTATACAGTTATTCATATTTAAAAAGTAGTTTTATTTAGTACCTTGCTTTTTAGATTGGTTGGTTGTATTCAGATTATCTGGCGTCGTCAGCAGCACGAGGGCTGTAATGCGCCGAAACATTCGTCATTAGACAAACCAACATACATTTACAAACACCCATACCTAACACGGGACTCGGAACCCGCAACCTCGCGGTTTAGAAGCTAGCACGCTAACCACTATACCGTTTGGTCGGCCTTGCTATTTAGAAGTTACAATTTTTAGATGAAAACTTTATTTAACTTTTTTTCATGATTATTTGCATCATTCGCACTATTAATTTTCGTTCCACTATTTTTTTCAACATTTGCACTTCATTATTTTACATCAATTCCCATTCTACTTTCAAATAAAGAACAATTAAAAACGAATCAATTAAGAAAGAAATAAAAAAAATAACCCATAATAACAAAGTTTTTAACATAAATCTTTTATATGCATTGCCAATTTTTATATCCATTAACACAACGCCGATTCTGCAGTCAGCGTGTGCTTGGTATTTGAATCTAATTTAAAATATCAAAAACATCTCGATCAGAAAAAATATGCTTCAAACTAATATTCAAAATTTAATTATTCTGATTAAAACAATGTTGGCAACAGGAGAGCCTTTAAACAATTATAGGTTAAAGTTCTTTCACTTACAGCTTTACTACCAACGCTACGTTGAATTGACTGAACCACGCTCCACAACAGTTTATACATTCACGTCCAATTACGTTTTATTTTTTCTGATTAAGTAATTTTGGTACCAGGAAAGAGTTTCAACAATGATCTGTTACATGGGATTTATTAGTTTTCCAAAACGATTATAGAAACGTGTTTAAAACCTATCTTTTAGTGACAGTGATATCCCCCAAAACTTGATAAATTGCATGGTCAAGGGTATCGAATCTATCTGCCAAGTTTCAATCCGATCAGATGACGGCAAGTGGGTTAATTTGGCTTCCGCCGATTTGTCCGGCAGCCACGCACAAACAAATAAAATCAAAGTTAATAAAAATGATTTAAAAAGAATTTTATTTATTTATTCATTTATTCATTTATTTATTTATTCATTTATTTATTTATTCATTTATTTATTCATTTATTTATTCATTTATTTATTCATTTATTTATTCATTTATTCATTTATTTATTCATTTATTTATTCATTTATTTATTCATTTATTTATTCATTTATTTATTCATTTATTTATTCATTTATTTATTTATTTATTCATTTATTCATTTATTTATTCATTTATTCATTTATTTATTCATTTATTTATTCATTTATTTATTCATTTATTTATTCATTTATTCATTTATTTATTCATTTATTCATTTATTTATTCATTTATTTATTCATTTATTCATTTATTTATTCATTTATTTATTCATTTATTTATTCATTTATTCATTTGATCGTTCATTCATTCATTCATTCATTTGATCGTTTATTCATTCATTCATTCATTCATTCATTTGATCGTTTATTTATTCATTTATTTATTCATTTATTTATTCATTTATTCATTTATTTATTCATTTATTTATTCATTTATTTATTCATTTATTCATTTATTTATTCATTTATTTATTCATTTATTCATTTATTTATTCATTTATTTATTCATTTATTCATTTATTTATTCATTTATTCATTTATTTATGCATTTATTTATTCATTTATTTATTCATTTATTTATTCATTTATTCATTCGATCGTTTATTCATTCATTCATTCATTCAATTGATCATTTATTCATTCATTCATTCATTCATTCATTTATTTATTCATTTATTCATTTATTCAATCATTCATTCATTCATTCATTTATTTATTTACTTTTTTTTTTTTTTTTGGTTTCATAAATCAATGAATCACATAAATTTACCTTAATTACAAAATTACAAAAACATATTTGTTTCTCTATTTTAACAGTAGCTAAATGAAGAACTGTAAAAAGGAGGCGTGTTCGAACTTTAAATTAACTCTTTATTTAAATTAGAAAATTTTAATGAACTTAAACACACAACGTTTCGAAAGCTAATGAATAGTTTAGTAAGCCGCAAAATATTTCTTAAACTCATCAAACTCTTCCAGAAAACTTTCAGTCACAAAATTCCCTTTAAATACACATTTACTGCTATTCAATACGGAAAAATTACACTAATTTAGCCTCACTAAAAGACTCTTTAAAACTGAAAAGTTGAAAATAAAATTGCACTACTCAACTCAAACCAGACCAGACTATAGGTGTAATGAAATATTGCTTAACTTTTTAAAAGTCTATTTAATTATAATTAACTATAAGTCATTAATCGTAATTATTTCGCCTTTCAAAGAAAGTTCTTAGGTTTCACAACTTCTAAGTGAATTAATTGGAGCAATTTTCGCCATTTTGGTTTCAGGCTTTGGTTTAAAGCGTCTTATAAGATTATTTTTGAAAGTACCTCTATTTAAATGACTAAATTGTATGTACTTATTATTGTTAAACTCTATACTATATATAATTTTGCAGGATTTTTTTTTCTCTTTTTTTACTTTTAATTATCCATATGTTAACTACTAACTTGTATTTCTCCATGTTTTTGAACATCATCCCGATTTCAAACTAAGGGTGTGGAACATCACACAGCTTTCAACTACACTACAATAATGTTCATTGCATTAAAATTTGATATGGTGTAACTTACCATTTTGGTATTGTCACTCATTTAAATGAAAATGGACAGTTTGGCGTTATTTTTGGCAACAATTTTTAGATGGGCCACACAAAAAAAAACGCCAAAATAGCGAAACTGGCGATGTAATTCGATAAACATTAAATTGTCCTTTAGTGTGCGTTTAAACAGAAGAAAACCAATCGGTGATGGGCGATGCTCAAGGGCAGAGAACTCTATGTTAAAGGCACTCGTTTTTCAACTTCTTACGCTTTTATCGCAATTCTACGGGAATTTCGGAGGTGTGGAGATTTAAAACACTTTAGGAAGCAATTGCTGAAGAACAGGATTTATTCATGAATTGAACCTTATGCGCATGCGTGATTTTGACGAAAACCTTAGTAGTAAGTCCCACGGCCACCACTAACCCTCACATCAAATTTGATCATCGTAGGTCAATTTGTTCGGGAGTTATGCTGACCACGTGCACACAGACAGACAAACACATGCTTGAATATGTATCTTCTACCTGGATCTGCTGTAATAGATGTAACCCATCGATATAAATAAACAACTGGATAGACTGCTTAACGCTGGGAAAATGAAGCCGTTGCCAGATGCCGTTGGTGAGATAAAAAATACGGATTGCCGAGGATTGAAAATAAAATTTTGGGTTGTACACAGCAGAAATGTCAATAGTAGACCTTAATAAGTAATAATGTGCAAAAAAATATGAACTCTAGCATTTTACAAGGTTTTTCGCATTTCCATCCAACTATAAAAGCGAACTGTGATTGGTTAATCATCCCACCAGCTTCGCAATCCCCGGCGCGTTTTTCTCTTTGCATTGACAATGGAGCAGTCTATCCAGTTGTTTATCTATATCGATGATGTAACCATAGACTTATTATTATCGATAGACTGCGAGTTCCCACTTCAATCATACAACGAGAATGAAACCAAAATGAATCACATGGGTAGGCACTTTTTCGGAGCAGGGTTGCAGATTTGGCGGGTTTCTCCTCACTCTGGCGATAAAGGATAATAAGATTATTAGATAGAGGATTAATTTTACGACGTAG
The DNA here is from genome assembly GCA_963978545.1 of Linyphia triangularis. Classification (NCBI taxonomy): domain Eukaryota; kingdom Metazoa; phylum Arthropoda; class Arachnida; order Araneae; family Linyphiidae; genus Linyphia; species Linyphia triangularis. The sequence continues at coordinate 73,231,547 of OZ021730.1, forward strand.
CCAAATTAAAAACCACGTGACTGATAGATGAATTTTGTGATTCATTTTGGTTTCATTCTCGTTGTATGATTGAAGTGGGAACTTGCAGTCTACTGATAATAATAAGTCTATGGATGTAGCAGAGTATAAAAACAGCCTTTTAATGGCAAGCCCTTGATAGAATGATTTGTTAATGAAAATGTATCTTCCAAGTTTCATCTCAATTGTATGACAGTAGTCCTAGTGCGGTTCATTTCCTAATTACTCGCAATGTTACAATCTTGTAGCCCAGTGCATTTAGAAACTACTTTCTATAAAACCTTGACATTTAGAGAGTAGATACCAAAAGGATACACTTAATGAGATGACATAAAATTTTTGCATTTAATATCAATGAAAATTAGAATAGCAAAATACAAAACCAGGTGGAACGACTTCATATACATTGACGTAATAGACTGAGATTTTGGACCCCATCGAACATCATTCTGAATTTTATATATAGAAATTAGAGAAAAGTGAGTAGATTACGAATCCACTGGTCTGCCGTGGCAAAAATGGCCGAAACTGGTCAAAAATCAACTTTTTATAAGTTGAACTAAATCCAATTGCCAAATGCGCCATAACTTACCAAATAATAAGCATTTTTTTTTTTTTTTTATTTAGTAACCCTCACTCTTTAATCTCTCTCTTTAATAAGGTTGCAGACGATTCAGATATCTGGAGACGGTCTACTTGCATCTATTAAAAGGGAGCCAAGTTGGCAAAAAATATTACGTCACTTATGACGTAACTGATGTCGCCAATTCGGCTTACTTTTAAAAGATATAAGTTTTCCGAGCCAAAGATCAGAAATCGTTTGCGCTTTTTGTCATTGAAAATCAAAATGAAGTGGGTTCCCAGGCGAATAAGTTTGTTCTATTTTTGGCAAGTTATGACATATTTGGCAATCTGATTTTCCAAGTCGATTATTGATCAGTTTCGGCCATTTTTGCCACGGCACACCAGTGGATTCCTAATCTACTCACTTTTCTCCAATTTCTATAAAAAAAAATTCAGAATGATGTTCGATGGGGTCCAAAAATTGCAGTCGCCTCTCGGACTATAAGGATTTCAAACATAAAATACATTAGGCGCTATTTTCGAGTTTTTAACTTTTGTCATTTCCCGAAGTGATGATTTTCGTAACTACTCACCAAATTTCCAAGATTTCTGCAAAGTAGTTTCTAAATGCACTGGGCTAGAATACTATAACATAGCGAGTATAGGGAATGATCTTTACTAGGACTTCATCTTAATTATCCCACCAGAAACTTTCAAAATCGAAGGTTCTACAAGAGATTTAAAAACTTATTTCCAAGAAATATTCTGAATTATCTGAATCTCTTTCTTAGCCCGTTAAAACTAAACCCAATCACCATGAGAATGATTTATTATCGCTTTATGTCTTCGAGATCACAAATTCGATGAAAGTCTACAGTGTCTTCTAGAATATATATCTAGAATGGGGAATCAAATAACTTGGAAATGATTTAAGAGATAAATCGTATTTTAAGACATGGAATTTTATTTTTCCTGCAGGAGTTAGGGCAGTGGTATATGCAAATTTAAAAATTATTTCTCCGAAAGGAGAGATATTTTAAATGGACTTTTTTGAATTTATAGCCATCTTAAGTTCGTATTACCTTATTCTTGGAGGAATTTTCACACCATAAATTGAGAGAATAATAGTCCTTCAAAAGATATTTTAAAAAAGAACTTTCATCACTGGTGCAGGGTATTTCTTAATAGACTGAGAGGTGACTGCAATTTTTGGACCCCATCGAACATCATTCTGATTTTTTTAATGAAATTGGAGAAAAGTGAGTAGATTACGAATCCACTGGTCTGCGGTGGCAAAAAATGACCAAAAAACTGGTCAAAAATCGACTTTTAATAAGTTGAACCAAATCCAATTCCCAAATGTGCCATAACTTACCAAATAGTAAGCATTTTTTTATTTGGTAATCTTCACTCTTTAATTTTCAATTAAGAAGGTTGCAGACGATTCGGATGTGTGGCGATGGCTTACTTGCACAAATGAGCCGAAATGGCAAGAAACATTACGTCACTGAGGACGTAAGTGATGTCGCCAATTTGACCTACTTTTAAAAGATACAAGTTTTTCGAGCTAGAGATCAAAAATCGTTTGCGCTTTTTCTCGTTGAAAATCAAAATGCAGTGGGTTGCCAGACGAAAAAGTTTGTTCTCTTTTTGGCAAGTAATGACATATTTTGCAATTAGGTTTTAATTCAACTCATTCCAAGTTGATTTTTGATCAGTTTCGACCATTTTTGCCACGGCAGACCAGTGGATTCGCAATCTACTCACTTTTCTCCAATTTCTATAAAAAAAATTCAGAATGATGTTCGATGGGTTTCCAAAATTTGCAGTCGCCACTCGGACTATAAACGCTACAGCAGATCCTCAACAGCACCTCCGACAAATTAATTAAAAGTACAGAAATGCGGCAACATATTGTTGTAAACACTGAATATAGAAAAATATTGTCTTCCTAGTGATAAAGGATAATATGAACCTTTAAGAACTCTTAGATAAGGATAATTCCTTATGCTTGTTATGTTAAAATATTCTAGCCCAGTGCATTTAGAAACTACTTTGTACAAAACCTTGAAAATTTGGTGAGCAGGTACTTAATGATCACTTAATGAAATGACTTGAATTAAAAAAAACTCCAAAATAGTGTCTTATTATATTTTATTTTGTATTTGAAATCCTAACGACAATGCGGCCGACCAAACGGTATAGTGGTTAGCGTGCTAGCTTCTAGACCGAGAGGTTGCGGGTTCCGAGTCCCGTGTTAGGCATGGGTGTTTGTAAATGTATGTTGGCTTGTCTAATGACGAATGTTTCGGCGCATTATAGCCCTCGTGTTGCTGACGGCGCCAGATAATCTGAAAACAACCAACCAACCTAACGACAATGCCTATGCAGTGGCTCTACTTGCAATAGTCTTTTGTTTTTTTAATTTTTATCTTTAAAATAAAATAATAAAATTTAAAAAAAAAAAATTACTTCATTTCATTAAGTGATCATTTTCATACCTACTCACCAAATTTCAAAGTTTTATACAGAGTTGTTTTCTCAAGGAAAAGGAATTCCTAGTAAAGATCATTCCCTATACTTGCTATGTTACTATCTTCAAGCCCCAGAGCATTTAGAAACTACTTTCTTTCTATAAAACCTTGACATTTGGTTACGAAAACGATCACTTAACGAAATGACATAAAATTAAAAACTCGATGACGTCTAATATATTTTATTTTATATTTGAAATCCTTACGTCAATGTAGTGCAGTGACTCCACCTAGCTATCTCTATTTTAGTTTTTATTTAAAACTAGCAAAATACACGTGCTTGGCTTCGAAATTTTAACATGTGTGTGATGAAGCTATGTATCATCACACTAGAAATTCATGGAGGGACTCCAAAAGTTTACGACTTTTCCTCCCCCCCCCCCTCCCTTCCCCTTCTTGTGTCAATTCTACTACGAGTAGACTCGGTGTCTCACTGATCAAAAGAAACATCTCTCCTCAGAAGAATGGATAATAAATCCAGTTGTCTTGGAAGCCAGACATAGCTGGACATTGGCGCCCCTTTTGGACACTTCTGATGGTTTTTACGAATTTAGGGTCCCTCTCGCGGGTCACAAAAAAGACCTACCGACCTACCAACCAGAGAACAAGGGCGTGTTTTTTTGTGCCACCTTCACTCTTGGAAATCACCAATAGAGGGAATATGACACACCTCTCGATGATGCCACCAATGCTGGACCTTAGAGTAATTTTGAAAAGCAATGAGGAGAATTGACTTTTCAGATTTTAAACCACTTCGCTCCCAGCTCTCTTAGTTCAAACACTCTCTTTAGACTGAGGGACATAGTCCTGCTTCTTAGTAAAATCAAACTTAATTTGATCTACTTCCGACCATGTTGGGTCGTGTAGCTGTGACCACTATCCGGGTAAGTCCGAATTATTTGTAATCTGTGACCCATTTGTTGATTAAATGAATTGTATTTAACTCTTGTTCAAGCTGCTGTCATTCCTTTGACTTTAATTTATGGCAAATTTGGATGGTATAATATCTGGTGTTTTAAAATACTACGAAATCCACTATACGAACTAATTTATCACTGTGCCTTTACCACATATTTTGGTGCCAAGTCCAGTCAGTCACATTTTTTTTGGTGACTGATACTAATCTGATTTTGCCTAAGAAAGACAGCATGCTTCGCATTAAATTTAATTTTTTGTGTAGGAGTTAATGAAAAAGGGATTCATTAGGATGAATTACAAAGTACATACTAGTACTTTAAATGATTGTATTTGTGTAGCGACTGTGTTTATTGGTGTCTCTCTTGTTTGATGAAATTGCTTGCTAGTTAAGGATTTTAAAATTGCATTTTGGTGTTTTTTTAAAGAGTGAGAAAAAAAAAAAACTGATATTTGTTTAGTATTAGAATTGTGTCTTTGATTTATAATGGTACTAACACGTCGAAGAGGTAATAGGCGCATACCTGATCGGGTGCAAAATCGTGATCAGAGCAGATCAGCTGCAACAAGACAGTCTGTTAATGAGCTACCACTGGCAAATGCACAAATAAATAACCCGTATGATACTATTAGATCAAAGCCAAATATTAATGGAATAGCTCTATTGACTTCTTTTTTTGACGGTGATACAGAGGATACAAAATTCTTCTTTAAGCAATTTGATGATGTAGGTGAATTGGCACAATGGACGCCAACCGAGAAAGTTACAATTTTAAAAAGTCGTTTGAGGGGTCAGGCATTAAGATTTCTGCTTTCAGATGCAGAATTATCTAATTCAAGGGATTACGAGGTGATAAAAGAAAAATTGGTTGATTTCTTTTCGGAGGAGCCTAGTTTGGGTGAATTACAGATGCAGTTCGCAAATTGTCGCATGAGAGAAAACGAATCTGTTAAAAACTTCGCTCATAGATTAATTATGATTTCTAACAAATATCTAGGTGAGTCAGAATCGTCGGTAACTGGGCAAACCAAAGATGTTATAGACCGTCTCAGGTTATCGCAATTCACTAGCGCTCTTTTGCCAAGCTTACAAAAAGACGTACTCAAAAGTAACCCAAAAACATTTCAAGAAGCAATTGAAGTAGCCAAAAATTCACAAACAGCTCTAGACACCGTCACTAAACTACGAGTTAATGCATTGTATTCGCAAAGCGCAAGCAATGATCCCATTCATGAGGCAAATGATTTGGAAAGAAAAATTTCGCAATTAACTTTAGAGGTAAATAATTTGCGTGGGGAACAAACTGAAAGAGACAAATTTTGCATGCTGTGTGGAGCATCTTCGCACTGGGCCAAAACGTGCTCCGTATATCGAGATATTCAGGGTTCAAAGTCGAATAATAGACGCGGAACAGGATATAGAGGGGGTCGCCACAATTTTCAGAGAAGATATAATGATAGGCGGGAAAACGCTGATGAAAATCATGAGGCCAATAATTATGAGCATAGACAAAATGTTCCAACAGAGGAAACAACTCGGCCAGTTCAAAATAATCAGAGCCGTTTATCTGCAGAATCCAATTCTTTTTTACCGAGAGCGGGGGAGGCGAATTAGTGTTGAATTCGTCCGTTCCTCCCAACCCAAACAATCTTTCTAACTGCCAAACAACACCCAAAGAGGTACTGTCAAATGTAAATACAGATAAAGGGGCAAATTTACCAATGATTGAAGTTATTATGACAGGCACGAAATTCAAAACTTTAATTGACAGCGGAAGTTCTATCAGTATACTTTGTCCTACAGTATTTGAAAAGGTAAAAACAGTACAGAAATTGAAATACATTGCTAGGCATTGCCAAATTTTAACAATGACAGGATCAAAAGTTGAATACGTAGCATGTGTTACCATAAATTTAAAAATTGGCAATCAGAACCTCTGTCATGATTTTTTTGTTGCAAAACAACCTTTTCCTGACACGTATAAAGCTATTTTGGGTTATGATCTTTTTCAAAAACATTTGGTGCACATTAATTTTGAGAAAAAGACACTAAAAATAAAAAATGCTAAGGTACCACTTTTAGAAGGCCATGAAAACAGCCTAAATTTATTACAAATTGAAGAATATCCAGTTTCTTTAAAACGGAAAGTTATTCTAAACCCAGGAGAAACACAGGTAATAGAATTAGTTTTGGGAAAAAATACGATTCCAAATGATACCGAGGTTATGTTTGAGCCAAAAATATTGCACAATAAATGGGATTTACAACCTTCAATTTCTAACACAACAGATAACGGAATCTGTACAGTAATTACCAATTTGGAGACAGATAAGTTAACTTTGAATAAGCATATGAAATTGGGTACCATACATTTGGATTTTGAGGAAAACATTGAGCTTCCAACAAATAGCAATTCAAAAGACAGTGAGAGGGTTAATTTAATTACGGCCTCTGAAGAGACAATACAATTGCGAAAACAAGAATTTAATATTCAGGATTTTGAATTATCCCATTTATCAGGAACTGATAAAGTTGAATTGGAAGATCTCTTGCAAAATTATACAGATGTATTTTCTTCAAGTCTGAAGACTTTAGGTGAAACAGACGCGATCCAACCAAGCATTCAGATGCTCAATGATTTACCCGTGGCTTGCCATCCCTATCCCATTCCGATAGCTTTGAGACCCGAGGCAAAGAGAATTATTTCCGAACTATTAGAAACAGGTATAATTTCCGAATCTACCTCCAATTACGCTGCCCCCATGTTATTGGTAAGGAAACGTAGCAGAGAGACCATAAGTGATGCTGCAAAAGGGATAAAACCGAGCTATAGAACAGCTCTCGATATGAGGTTATTAAATTCTAAAGTAGTTAAGGTTCCAATTTATCCACCAAAAATCAGTGACATAATTAATGAACTTAGTGGGAATAAACTTTGGTGTTCATGTGACCTTCAACAGGCTTTTTGGCAAATCCGTGTACCTGAAGAAATGCGGGAAAAATTGGCTTTCACAACAATTTTTGGTAATTATAGTTTTTCTAGATTGTGTTACGGTTTTGTGAATTCTCCTGCATTTTTCATTTCATTAATGAATGAGTGTTTCAAGGATGTTGGACCAGGAGTTTACTGGTACCTTGACGATTTATTAGTGGGCGGAAATGATTTTGAACAGATGATAGAGAGACTTGAAAGAGTATTTTGTACACTAAAAAGGTTCAATTTAACTTTATCGCCGAAAAAGTGTAGATTTGCACAAACAGAGATAGATTTTTTGGGTTATAATATTTCTCAAAAAGGGGTTTCTCCAATAGATAAAAATTTGAACAAAATTATTGGATTTCCAGTTCCAAATACTGTGAGGCAATTAAAACGTTTCCTAGGAGTTGCAGGATTTTACCGCCATATGATTAAAGATTATTCTACATTATCAGGGGTCTTGGAATGTATGACAGGTAAAAATAAGAAATTTAAATGGACAACTGAATGTGAGCAAGCATTTAAGAATTTGCAGCAGAAATTCTTTGAGAAACCATTTTTGATCCAACCCGATATAACCAAGAAGTTCTATCTAAACACTGACGCATCTGCTTATTCTATAAGCAGTATTCTAGCTCATAAAATTAACGGGGAGCTAAGACCAGTTTCTTATTTTTCAAGACGTTTGACTTCTGCTCAAGCCAAATATCCAAGTATAAAACTTGAATTGTTCAGTATCGTAGAGTCAATAAAACATTTTAGAAATTATTTGTTCAATCATTTTGTAGTTTTGACAGATCACAAACCATTAGAATACCACAAAAAGTTGCAAAATCCAACTTCAATTGTATGTAACTGGTTATTATATTTGCAAAATTTTGATTTCACAGTTAAGCATATAGCAGGGAAAAAAAATGTTTTGGCAGATTTTCTATCACGCAATGAGGTCCTGAGGGAAAATTCTTCGGAGGACTTAGTTAATGAAAGGGTTAGCAAAAATGTTAATATTTTGACTGTCGATTCAAACAAAAATCAAATTAATGTTAAGGCTGAATTATCAGATGGTTTAATTCTGAGTGAACAGTTAAAAGATATACATCTCATCGAACTGAGAGAGGACTTAGGGACTAAGAATCTTTCAAAAAAGCGTACAGGAGATTTTTTTATAGACAAGGAATCAAATTTGATCAAATGCGTTATCAAAATGAAAAATGAACTCCAAAAGTGGGTTTATAATGAAACGGTCGTCTTACCACAATCCTTACAAGAGAATGCCCTTAAATTAGTCCATAAAACGCACTTTGGGTTGCATAAATGTTATGAATTTTTAAAGAGAAATTTTTTTTGGAAAAATCTTTACTCTGACTTAAGGAATTTCATTGGAAATTGCGATAAATGCAATATATTCAAAACGGGAAGACAAAGGCATATTCCTCATGGCATAACGCATCATGGTAAGTTTCCTGGAGATTTATTGTATGTAGACATTGTAGGACCACTCCGGTGCGGAAAGTATTTAATTACATTGTTGGATGCGTATAGTAAATTCCTCGAAATTTATATCATATCTAATATTAAGGCAGAAACCATAGCAGAGAAAATTCTGACTTATTTTACAACTTATGGGAAGGTCAACAAAATATTCTCAGATTGGGGAACACAGTTTAAATCGGCAATATGGGAATATTTAAATACAGCATTGGGAATTAAAATTATGCACTCTTTGCCGTATGCTCCGTATGAAAATGTAATCGAAGCCTGTCATCGCAGCATAAAGACAACAATATATGCTTTAGACGAAGAAATTCCAAACTTGGAATTAAAAATTATGTTGCACAAGGCATTTTATAACTGCAGTACTCATTCAGGAATTTCATTCTCTCCCTATCACGTGTTTTTCGGACGAAAAATACCTCATATTTTTGATAATTATAAGGTACAGGAAAACGATGATCAATTAGCAATTCCGTTATACATAGCTAGAACAAAAAAAGTGATGGATGGCGTCTATCAAACTGTTCATAAAAATCTAATACAGAAAAAAAATACAAGATGTAAAAGGAATCAGATGAAATCTGTAAAAAGAAAATTTTCTGTCGGGGATCAGGTCTACATTAAAACTACGGGACGTTTTATAAAAAAAAGGTTTACAGGTCCTTATAGCGTAACACACGTAAATTCCCCGCACGTTATTTCGATAGCCGATGGGTTAGTTAACAAAAAAATATCCGTCGCTCGAATTAAAAAATGCCCAAAGCAAAAACAAAGGGAAAAAAGTGTAAATCCGTATTTTTTAAGACCCAGGCCCACAAAGAAATGTAGAAATGCCGTTTAAGAGCAAAACGGAGTATTTGATAGCAATATTAAATACAAAATTAAATAAAAATGTTGGTAGGTGTCAAGAAATCAAGAGATATATTCATAAAATTATAAAACACTGGTAAAAATAAATAAATAAGGATTTTTTTGTAACATTTTACAAAAGAAGAAAAAAAAAAAAAAAAACAGACACAAACGATCATAACACACAAAACCAGTCTGTTTACAAACATTGCAAAATATCTCACCTTCTTTTTAGGAGGGGAGGCAAGTGATTACGGAAAGCCACACCCTCTTTTCGGGGGGCCTTTTTTCTTTTTTTGGGGTTGCTATAAAACTACTTTGGCATAGATTTTCCGATGGCTTCGTTTGGCGATGGAGCACTTGTGGAATAAAACGAATATTAACAGGATGGAAATATTAAAAATGAAATGCACGATTTGATTTGACAGATAAATAAGCATTTTTATAAAATTGTGTTATTTCAATCAAGGACCATTGATTGATGCCTAGAAAGGGAATGTATTAACGCTTGGTTGTCCTTTGCCGTTCTTTAAAAAAAAAAAAAAAAAAAAAAAATTAAAGGGATATCTGAAATATCAAAGAAGGTAGAAAAATCTCTTTAAATTATACAGTAAGAAAGGGCAAACAATACATTTTTTCAAACAGGTTAAAAAAAAAAAAATACAATGATATAGTACAATTGTTTTGTGACAGTAATAAATATTGTCGCTAAGGGGTCGATTTCTGAAATAAAAATTGATTATAATCATTGGATTAGAAAAAAAAAATTCCGCTGCGATCCTATAAGGAATAGGGTTAAAGTACATGAAATCAATTCAGTCATATTAATAAAAACGGAAATGCAACGTTACCGCCTTTATATTTTTAAAAAATCCATTTCTTTTCTCCCACGTGAGACGTGAGTCGTGAAGCTGGGGAAAAAAAATCGTATCACCCAAACAATTTAGCTTTTCAGTTCAGTACGGATGTTTGGTCGTGAGGCTAAACCGGTACCTAGGATTCCTCGTTTTGGTTAGAGAAGCCACTGTGCCACAGGCTGGCGAACTAGTTATAGTTGAAGTGACCAGGTTAGAAGATGGCCATGGTAAAGAACTGGTTTCGATTTCCTCTTCTCGCGAATGCAGGCAGCTTTTTTTGCGTTCTGTTTAAAGTTGGTTTCTTTTTTCTCGTCCATAGAATGCATCAAAGGGGGTGAATCGTTTGTTTAAATTTATGAGAAAAATCGAGAGAGGCACTTATTGAAACACAGTTGCTATATTAATGTATGTGTATTTTGATTTTTTTTTTCTTTTTGCGCGTTTGTGAATTTTTTTTTTTGAAGAAAAAAAAAGTATAAGTAGAAAAAAATACATGGAAATTTAGGAAATGAATTTTTTTTTCTTGAGGTGAATGAGGAAGGTTTTTTTTTCTCTTTACAGAGAAAAATCTGAAAGATTGAATTGTAAATTAAAGAGAAAAACAAAGTGATTTTTTTGTGCGCGTATTATTCAGAAATAATTAGTAATTAATTTGGGTTACTTGATGACATGTAAATTTGGACTTTACTTTTAATGAAGTTTTATATAACTGATAGACAATAACAGTTCGAGAGAGAGTCTTAGTAATTTTATAGGCCCAGTTCTTGCCTATGCATTGACAATTGAGTCTGACAGTGGAGTCCTACTCCTGAGATGATGAGGACCTACCGGAGTGATGAGGGAGCAGAATCACAGCCCAGAGACGTACCGGGATCCATTTTTTCCTGAAGGATGACAAGCCGTTACATAAGCCGGTCCACCTCTTGCTCTCTTCCAAAGCTTTCGCTTGTGCCCGAGCTTCAGACAACCAGATGACTAGAGGACATGCAATACAGACTGACCGTCGCATGACTGAGCTGACCAGAAAGAGGGATGATCTACAGTACAGCATCCAAGCAACATACATCCAGGAACCCAACCCAGGCCTGTTTCACACACCACATTCGAGGATTACAGGAGCACAATTTCCCACATCAGAGACCAGCAACCCATGCAGCCACCCACGGAGTCCTAGGGGGTCGACAAACAGCCAGCAACGGGAATCTAGCTGACGAGTAGTGATCCTTTCGTCCGCCCGCCATCCGGCTGGCTCGGATATGATGTGGACGAGCGTTGCTGACTGCCCTTGCTGACTTCCAGATTCTGTGATGTGGAACAACACCAGCGTCGGTCCGTGCAGTCTACTTTCAAGACAAGGTATAGACCAAATCTTGAAATGGTTTTCAGCTTCCAGATGTGCCTGATTTGTGCCAATGAGGTATAGACCTCATTTCGGTACATGTTACTCCTGTGGTTCAACGACACCTGTGCCTGAGTTCCAATTGAGATGTACACCAGTCGAGGTATAGACCTCCTGCTGTCATATGCTTTTGCAAACGTGTGCAAGGGGAGGAACTGTGATGAAGCTATGTATCATCACACTAGAAATTCATGGAGGGACTCCAAAAGTTTACGACTTTTCCTCCCCCCCCCCTCCCTTCCCCTTCTTGTGTCAATTCTACTACGAGTAGACTCGGTGTCTCACTGATCAAAAGAAACATCTCTCCTCAGAAGAATGGATAATAAATCCAGTTGTCTTGGAAGCCAGACATAGCTGGACATTGGCGCCCCTTTTGGACACTTCTGATGGTTTTTACGAATTTAGGGTCCCTCTCGCGGGTCACAAAAAAGACCTACCGACCTACCAACCAGAGAACAAGGGCGTGTTTTTTTGTGCCACCTTCACTCTTGGAAATCACCAATAGAGGGAATATGACACACCTCTCGATGATGCCACCAATGCTGGACCTTAGAGTAATTTTGAAAAGCAATGAGGAGAATTGACTTTTCAGATTTTAAACCACTTCGCTCCCAGCTCTCTTAGTTCAAACACTCTCTTTAGACTGAGGGACATAGTCCTGCTTCTTAGTAAAATCAAACTTAATTTGATCTACTTCCGACCATGTTGGGTCGTGTAGCTGTGACCACTATCCGGGTAAGTCCGAATTATTTGTAATCTGTGACCCATTTGTTGATTAAATGAATTGTATTTAACTCTTGTTCAAGCTGCTGTCATTCCTTTGACTTTAATTTATGGCAAATTTGGATGGTATAATATCTGGTGTTTTAAAATACTACGAAATCCACTATACGAACTAATTTATCACTGTGCCTTTACCACAATGTGCAATATTTTAGCCAGCTGTGAGGCCACGCGTTGCGGAAATCCATCATTGGTGTAAAGGGCCCAATTTTTGGCGCTTCACTCGCAGGAAGGTTCATCGCAACGCAAAATCTAGCTCGCTTTGCTCGATGAAAGGTTCATCGCAACGCAAAATCGAGCTCGCTTTGCTCGATGAAAGGTTCATCGCAACGCAAAATCTAGCTCGCTTTGCTCGATGAAAGGTTCATCGCAACGCAAAATCGAGCTCGCTTTGCTCGATGAAAGGTTCATCGCAACGCAAAATCGAGCTCGCTTTGCTCGATGGAAAGGTTCATCGCAACGCAAAATCGAGCTCGCTTTGCTCGATGGAAAGGTTCATCGCAACGCAAAATCGAGCTCGCTTTGCTCGATGGAAAGGTTCATCGCAACGCAAAATCGAGCTCGCTTTGCTCGATGGAAAGGTTCATCGCAACGCAAAATCGAGCTCGCTTTGCTCGATGAAAGGTTCATCGCAACGCAAAATCGAGCTCGCTTTGCTCGATGAAAGGTTCATCGCAACGCAAAATCGAGCTCGCTTTGCTCGATGGAAAGGTTCATCGCAACGCAAAATCTAGCTCGCTTTGCTCGATGAAAGGTTCATCGCAACGCAAAATCGAGCTCGCTTTGCTCGATGGAAAGGTTCATCGCAACGCAAAATCGAGCTCGCTTTGCTCGATGAAAGGTTCATCGCAACGCAAAATCGAGCTCGCTTTGCTCGATGGAAAGGTTCATCGCAACGCAAAATCGAGCTCGCTTTGCTCGATGGAAAGGTTCATCGCAACGCAAAATCGAGCTCGCTTTGCTCGATGAAAGGTTCATCGCAACGCAAAATCGAGCTCGCTTTGCTCGATGGAAAGGTTCATCGCAACGCAAAATCGAGCTCGCTTTGCTCGATGAAAGGTTCATCGCAACGCAAAATCGAGCTCGCTTTGCTCGATGAAAGGTTCATCGCAACGCAAAATCTAGCTCGCTTTGCTCGATGAAAGGTTCATCGCAACGCAAAATCGAGCTCGCTTTGCTCGATAAAAGGTTCATCGCAACGCAAAATCGAGCTCGCTTTGCTCGATGAAAGGTTCATCGCAACGCAAAATCGAGCTCGCTTTGCTCGATGAAAGGTTCATTGCTGGGTAAGCATAAGTTCCCTTCACACATTAAAAACTAACTGCTACGTAAAGCCTTAATATTAGAAGCCCTTCCCTTGTCGAGAAACAATAAAAAAAAGTCCCCGTTAATAACTGTAATACAACACCCCTTTAAGTATATTTTAACACGTGATGTTTGTAAAAAGCAAAATTAGAAGGTCAAAACTACTTATGTTGAAACTTTCAGAGCTCTAGGCCTATTAGAAGTCGCTTTTTGTAAAAATATTAATTAAAAATTCATTAAAAAAACAAATTAAAATTTTAACGTTCTTTTTGTCAAAAGTCCAATTAGAAGGCCAAAACTATTTATGTTGAAAATTTCAGAAATATAATTAGTTCAGAAATATAGTTAGTTTCAGAAAAATAGTTATGAAATATTTGTTAATTAATTAAAAAACAAATAAAATTTCAAAATTCTGTTTTTCAAAAGTCCAATTTGAAGGCCAAAACTACTTATGTTGAAAATTTTAGAGCTGTAGCCTTATTAGAAATCATTTTGTAAAATATTTGTTAATTAATTAAAAAAGAACTAAATAAAAATTTAATATTCTATTTTTCAAAAACCCAATTAAAAGGCTAAAATTACTTATATTGACAATTTCAGAGCTGTAGCCTTATTAGAAATCGTTTTGTAAAATATATATTAATTAATTAAAAAAATTAATTAAAAAGGAACTATAAAAAATTTAAAATTCTGTTTTTTAAAAGACCAATTAGAAGGCCAAAACTACTTATGGTGAAAATTTCGGAACTATAACCCTATTAGAAGTCGTTTTGTAAAAAATAAATTAATTAAAAAAGAACTAATTAAAATTTTAACATTCTGTTTGACTTACATAAAATTAGAAAGCCAAAACTTCGTATGTTGAAAATTTCAGAGCTCTACTCCAATTTTAAGTAGGTTTCTATAGATCCACAGAGCCACAGACAGACAGACACATAGCTTGTTTTATTATTATAGATCGTCCGACAATTTATGTCATTTCATTAGGTGATCTTTTTTATACCTACTCACCAAATTTCAAAGTTTATAGTAAAGTAGTTTCTAAACGCACTAGGCTAGAAGATTGTAACATAGCGAGTATAGGAAGTTATCCTTTACTAGGACTTCATTTTAAAAACATTATCTTCCAAACATTTCTTACAAAATTACCTTCATACATTGACCGGATTGTGCATTAATGCATATTTAAACCCATCAATATTTATACAAGCAATAAGCAAAAACTTATTCGTATCTTTAGAGAAAAAGACAACGCAAAGGGCTTTGAATATATAAAAAAAAGCTAACCCCTCGACATAAAATTATCAAATATTTCCATAAAATATTCCTCAAAACGCTTTATCAAGTGAAAACTAAAGGTTCGAAATAAATTTCTTTTTAAAGTTCAAGATATTGAACTTCTTTTTCATATAAAAGAAGAAAAAAAAATGACTACATTATCCCATGTAAAGCGAGCTTTTCAAAAATATTTCATTCTCGCCAAAACCGCCAAGTTTGGTGATTTTTTATTTTTATTTTTTTCTCGTTGTGTGAAAGCACTCTAAATCTCGTTTTCTACGTGATGGTAGAAGTCACGTACTTAATTTCAATAGGCTGTTGAATATTTTTTGACTTTGATGTCAAGGAAAATACTTACCATGAATATTTATTCTATTTTATCGAGAATTTTTCAAAACACTTCAGGTTTATTTTAAGAGGAATTTTTCAGTTAGAATCATTCCCTATATCCTCTTTGTTGCAATCTTCTGCTGCGGTTCATTTAGAAATTACTTTGTATAAAACCTTTAAATTAGGTAACTAGGTACGAAATTATCACTTAATGAAATGGCATAAAATTAAAAATTCGAAAATAGTGTCTAATATATTTTATTTTATGTTTGAAATTCTTTTGTCAATGCACATGCAGTAGAGGTCGGTGATATATCGATACGACAATATATTTATCGATATTTTTAAAAAAAATATCTATAGTAAAAATATCGATACACTTCACCGATATATCGATATTTTCAAGCACTTTTAGTTTATTGATGATCGTTTTGTAGTTCCATGCGTTTTTTTCGATTTTATTTATTCCCTTTTCAAAAACTTCAAAACTAAGGTTTGGACTTGGCTGAGAGACAGTTAAAATGGCACCCTAACCAAAAAGAAAACACGATGAATAGAAAGATAAGACCATTTATTAGTAGTCATTAACACAGCGCCGTTTCTGTTGCCAGAGTGTGCTAGGAATTTGTATCTAATTTTAAATATTAAAAACATCTCTATCAGCAAAATATGGGATAAACTACTTTCAAAATGTCTTCTTTAAAAATAAGTGTGAACTTATTTAATTATATCTAAACGTATTTTATTTATTCTGGTTGATGATATAATTTATTAATTAAAACAATTTTTATAATTTATTTACTAAAACAATTTTTATAATTTATTTATTAAAACAATCTTTGCATAAATTCATGAAAAGTAGAAAGTTACCCCGAAAAACTTTGTTTCTGGCAAAATTAAAAATCAAATTAAAAAAAAAAAATCATGTATCGATATTTTATCGATATATTTTTCTATGCAACGATATAGTATCGATATCATTTTGATCGATATTTCCGACCTCTAACATGCAGTGGCTCCATCTGGTTTTGTGTTTTACTATTTTAATTTTCCCTTACAATAGACATTAACTGAAAACAATTTATGTCGTTACGTTAAGTGATCTTCATTGTGCCAACTCACCAAATATCAAGTTTTTATAGAAATTAGTTTCTAAATGCATTGGACTAGAAGATTGTAACATAGCGGGATATATGGAATTTACCTTACTAAGACTAGCTCTTGATGGTATAACATGGAAAAAAATTCTGTAGCAAAGCAGGTGAAAAATGCGAATTTTTATGTTACACTAAGACATTACTGAGTGTTTATACTGTTGCGCGGATGGTTTCGAAAGACTTGAAGCCAAAGCGGATCAAAACTTGCAAACATTTATTCCGATCTAACTCTTCACAGATTCTTTTATAACTCCAGAACTTTCCGTTCTAATAGACTCAATACAGCTCTTTACACAACAATAGAGCACAAACTGCAGTTAAAAACCAGATACACAACTGCTAAAATCGACGCAAAAGACAATGCAATACAGTTCACTTTCGGAACTACTCTGAATGCTTGCTGAGCGACAACTAACTCAGTAACTCAACTAACTCGATCACCCTCTCTCTTCGCCTCATATAGGCCGGCGAATCTTCTAGAGATAGAAATCTGGAGAATTTTCCAGATCGCAGTCATAATACCCTATACAGATACATGGGGACCGAAAATGTCACCAAACGGTCGCCAAATTTGGCGACCAAAATTAGTCGCCAAAACCGTCGCCAACTTGGCGAGATTGCATTAACCATAATGTTAGATGGCCTTCTCCTTGTTATCAGACGAAACGGTCGTTTCGCCGCCAACCTTAAAAAGGCGAAAACGACAGTAAGTATCAATTCTCTGCACAACTTCCAGCGAAAAAGCCGAAATTGATTATTTTCTATCGTGCTTCCGGAACTTCGCATAATTATACAAAAAATACCATTGATTCATCTTGGTAATAACTTTTAAAGAAAAAAAAATCGAGTACCTAGGATAAAAAGCAACTAAGAAAAAAATATTGAAATTTCCAAAATGAAATAAAAAAACGAGTTCTAGCCCGTTTTTGATGTAAAAATTTAGACAAACGTCCAGACCTAACTAAGCTACAGATCTTTAATAGGATTAAATCATATGATTCAGAATGTTTCGACTTAAAATCCTACCTTGGTTTGAACTTCATTAAATAATTCTTTCTATTTTTAATTAATTTAAAACCACTTTTTTTCATTTCAAAATTTGGCGATAGATACGGGCGATCAGCCTGTAATTGTGGTTCAGGTTAAATGCCAAGTCGCCAAACAGGTTTGTCATTAATTCGACGTTAGTTTGGCTGCCACGTTAGGGCTAATTAAGAATGACCGTAAAGAGGAATATGTTTTCTATAAATTGAATGTGTTATTTGAACTGTGTGAAAATTTAGAGTGCGTAACTTTCAAACACATTCTATTTTCGGGAAATATCCGTTGAAATGTTGAAAAATAAATGAAGAACATAAATAATCATATTTAGTTGCCAGATACTGGAATAAATTCGTAGTATAATAAAAGATGACGCATTATCTCTGTAAAACTCGTTTTCAAGCATTAAGAGACGCATTGCAGGAAAGCGATGTAAAGACGAACTCTTGCACTGCCTTATGCGAAATGTACATAAATTTTTCTTTTTGCATAATTAATACTTCGAAATATTTACAAATATACAGAAATTCGTAAAAATACCCTCTAAAAGCAAGCATATCGTCCCGTAGATATATCTCATATTTGAACAATATAGTGGAGACTGACATGTACATACATAGTTAAGTATTTAATCTAAATTTAACATTTAATTAGCTTCCATTTTTGTTTTTTAAGGAGTTACAAAATAGTTTAAAATATCTTTTAACGTAAATGTTTGCTTTGTGATTTGTTTTCCTAAAATTAATATAATGGTATAGTGGTTAGCGTGCTGGCTTCTAGACCGCGAGGTTGCGGGTTCGAGTCCCGTGTAGGCATGGGTGTTTGTAAATGTATGTTGGTTTGTTAAATGACGAAATGTTTCGGCGCATTATAGCCCTCGTGTTGCTGACGGCGCCAGATAATCTGAATACAACCAACCAACCTAAAATTAATATGTAACTCAATTTTGTATTTTTTAAGTAGTTGCGTAGAATTTTGTGATTGTGTTGTAACAGAAAATACGAATTTTTGTAAAAATTGAAATGGAAATAGGTTGGTTTTTTTTATTATTATTATTTGCAAAAATACTTCACTGTTATTCAGAATTCCTTCCCGGGTTTCGAAGTAAGGACCATCGATATAGATAAACAACTGGATAGACTGCTTAACGATGGGAAAATGAAGCAGTTGCCAGATGCCGTTGGTGGGATAAAAAATACGGATTGCCGAGGATTGGAAATAAAATTTTGGGTTGTACACAGCAGAAATGTCATTAGTAGACCTTAATTAGTAATAATGTGCAAAAATATATATACTCTAGCATTTTACAAGGTTTTTCGCATTTCCATCCAACTATAAAAGTGAACTGTGATTGGTTAATCTTCCCACCAGCTTCGCAATCCCCGGCGCGTTTTTCTCTTTGCATTGACAATAGAGCAGTCTATCCAGTTGTTTATCTATATCGATGGTAAGGACTGGACTTTTCGGCAGGAACTGGACTATCGCATTGATGTATGGCCGTGTATTCAAGGGTTCAGACATAGAACACCTGTAAGCTATGTAACTAAAACTTGAATTGTTTCTGTATTCTTTTAAATGTTCTTATTTGCTGTATTAGTCTTAGCTTTTTTACTAGAGCGCTTCGAAACCCATCGGGGAATTCTAAATAATCCTGTATTTTGTGCTAACGCAAAGGACATTTGACTTTTCTTAAAATTTTTATTTAATTTATTTTGTTTCTTTAGAAGAAATCACATAGCAATATAAGCTGTGTTTTAAAAGACATTACGAAATTTCATAAAATTAAAAAAAAAAGTGCCGTTTAAAAATAAAAAAGTAATAAAAATAAATTCAGATGACGCATAGTTGGTTGTATCCAGATTATCTGGCGCCGGTCAGCAACACGAGGGCTATAATGCGCCGAAACATTCGTCATTAGACAAGACAACATACATTTACAAACACCCCTGCCTAGCACGGGACTCGGAACCCGCAACCTCGCGGTCTAGAAGCTAGCATGCTAACCACTATACCGTTTGGTCGGCCAGATGACGCATAGAATAATGGCAGTAACTTAAATCTAAGTTCCAAAACTTTTCAATTTTCAAAAAGTAAAATCTTAAATATGGAACAGGAAATTCCGTCTGGTTCCTCATCAGAGGGTTCAAGCAGCCGGAAACCACCAGATCTACAATTGATCTGCTTTTGCGCCAATGTGGACTTGTACTATTATTTTTTTTTTTTTCACTTTCTGATTATTTCGCCATTTGATTTTAGTTTCTACGTAAATAAATTTGCTTGTATTCCAAAACTTTTCCTAATTTGAATGCAGCCGACCAAACGGTATAGTGGTTAGCGTGCTAGCTTCTAGACCGCGAGGTTGCGGGTTCCGAGTCCCGTGTTTGGCATGGGTGTTTGTAAATGTATGTTGGCTTGTCTAATGACGGATGTTTCGGCGCATTATAGCCCTCGTGTTGCTGACCGGCGCCAGATAATCTGAATACAACCAACCTAATTTGAATGCAATGTTTTTGTAGTCTTCTGATTCTACTGATTATAGTGACTGAATAAAACATTATTTTTCTTGTTTTTCATGAATTTGTTCCTTTAAAAAAAACGCTCGTTCGTTACACTCCGTCTTGCATAGTTTATGGGCACTGAAATGAGAGAACTTTCAATGCCAAAAAGTTTTAATAAATTGAACCACAAAAATGTTGTTTTCGGGGCTCCATGCAAAAATTAGGTTGAGGGGGGGGGGGGGCCGATATTTATTTTGTTAGAAGAATTTTTCTTCGACCATACATGTCTAAAAAATACACGTGTAAGGAAAACCCTTACTGAAACTGTTACATAAAGAACAACATAATAAAGAGTATTTGATGCAATCAATCTTACTGAAAAAATAAACTTGAACTGACAATTCCCGAATTTTTTAAAAACGAGTGAAATTAGTTTATATTATTATGAAGAAATTCTTTCCGATTCCAAATATTCAAATAAAGGTTCTTTACAAAAAAAAAAAAATAGTTATTTAAATATTAAGAAAAGAAAATGCCCCAAAACCGAGCCAAAACCAGTCCGATCAAAACACTCAACTATAGCTGCGACGTGAAAACTTCTTTCCGTTTCTATATAGTCATCGTGAGGTTTCTGCCAAATAGTTGGTGTGCGTTTCAAGTCAAGTTGTTTAAGATGTAGTGACGTCACATTGAATTCGAGCCTAATGAATCGTTTTGTCACCAAAGTCTAACAAGGGAACTTTGATTGCAAATTTAAAAAAAATAGAAAAAAGCGCATTAAGCAGAAATTGTGTGTTTATAGCCTTTTCGAAACATTTAGAATTGAATAAAAAATAAATAAAAAATATACAGGAATTGTCCATTAGGCATGTGAATCAAAATTAGTTTCGGTATGTAATACACTCAGACTTTTGCAAAAGATATCTCCGAATTCGGCTTTAAACTAAACATTATGTATTTTAAGTTTCAAAATATTTTTTTATAACTATACTAAACTCCAACTTAACTTGACATCACTAGACTGTAGATCTTCCCCGTGCTCATAGGCAATTAATCCATTTTAGCGGAGTGAAGACATAATTCTCGCCAAACCTTATAGCCTTTTGTTCTCTACAGGGTTGTGGTTCGGCGAACATTATGCTTTCACTCCGCCAAAATGGATTGAATGCCTATGAGCACTGTGACGATCTACCTTCTAGTGATGTCAAGTTAAGTTGAAGTTTAGTATAGGTAAACGTGCATTTTACAAAAATGTACACGATTTGCCAGTGCGGTTAATAACCACATGAGTAACCAGTTTCGTCTTCTGTCGACAAGTGTATTGATAACCATTTTCTAAACTAAAAATCACACATCAGAAAATCATGATACGCTTTCGAGATTCAGTTGTTTATTGGGTGGCTACTTAAAATTTATTTTAGTTTTAATTTTTGCGTTCAAAATCAAATTGAAAATTTCGGAAAATTCTCACTTCGACCACCACAACAACTTTTGGGGATTTCGGGGTCCCTTAAGGGGACATGGGACACTGAAATCACCAAAAATGACGTTTTTTGTTTTCATTCTATAAAAATTGCTTATGCCGCTAGCTTTAATTTCGCGTTTGAATTTTTGAAATCCGATGATTTTAAGTGGTAAAATCTTTATTTTAACTAACTATTTTAACGCATCGCACACTTGTTGACAAAGGCTAAAGATGCGTTTTTCTCAGCTTCGCTTTTTCCCATTTTACTTATGTTCGAAAAGCTCCTTGCGATTCATTTTTTGATAAATCCACATAATTTTTTTTTGTATTAATAATTTTTAATGTTCTATAAAGAAATTTACACATGCTTTTTTATGTCACATAATTTTTTATATTTTTTTTCATGTTGGGAATTTGAAGTATGTGCATTTTTTAATGAGAAATCACTGGCGCCAAGTTTGAAATTTTATTTCCGTTCAACTATTGCACCTAAAGATAAAAGCATGTTTGAAAATGTTTATAATATATTGATAAACAACTTCAAATTTTTCTTTCATGTTCGTCAAAATATTGTGTCGCGAGGAGCATTTTGAAAAAAATTAAAATTTCGTGTTATTTTAATGCATTTTTCTCAATAATTTACTATCTATTTTATATTATCTGCTCAAATTGTGTTGTTTTGTTTAAAGTCACATCTTCTATGTTTATGCCAAATTTTATTTAATTCTTGGCAAAACTAAAGAATTTTGGCAAAAGTGTCCTATGTCCCCTTAAAATTTAGAGGCCCTAAGCCTGGGCTTTGTTAGCTTGTGCGGGAATCAGGCCTTGTTTACGGCTATTAATGATACTTCGGATATTTAGCTTTAATAGCAATCCGTAACTTTTATATTCCTTCCAAAAATCAATGTTCAATTGTTCAACTTTCATGTGCATTTTAAGTAAATTCGTGTTCGACAGTTGTTTTTTTTAAAAGGAGAGACATTAAGCGACCGATTCTGCATAATCAGAAATTGTACAACAAAATAAGAATGTTAAATTAATTTAATACAAATTTTTTTTGTAAGGTGAAATAATAAAAGCCAGTTTGAAATTAAAATCTACATCTCTCACCGAATTAAAACCAATTCAATGAATTACAGTTATAGTTCGAGAGGCAACTGCAATATTTGGACCCCATCGAACATCATTCTGAATTTTTTTATAGAAATTGGAGAAAAGTGAGTAGATTAGGAATCCACTGGGTCTGCCGTGACTAAAATGGCCGAAACTGATCAAAAATCGACTTGGAATGAGTTGAACTAAAATCCGATTGCCAAATATGTCATAACTTGCCAAAAAGAGAACAAACTTTTTCGTCTGGCAACCCACTGCATTTTGATTTTCAATGAAAAAAAGTGCAAACTATTTCTGATCTCTTGCTCGGAAAACTTGTATCTTTTAAAAGTAAGCGACATTAGTTACGTCATTAGTGACGTAATGTTTATTGCCAACTTGACTCCTTTTTAATAGATGCAAGTTGACCGTCGCCAGATATCTGAATCGTCTGCAACCTTCTTTATTGAAAATTAAAGAGTGAGGTTTACCAAATAAAAAAAAAATGCTTATTATTTGGCAAGTTATGGCGCATTTGGCAATTGGATTCAGTTCAACTAATTAAAAGTCGATTTTTGACCAGTTTCGGCCATTTTTGCCAAGGCAGACCAGTAGATTCGTATTCTACTCACATTTATCCAATTTCGATAAAAATATTCAGAATGATGTTCGATGGAGTCCAAAAATTGCAGTCGCCTCTCAGTCTATTAGTTAAAATTCATTTCCTATACTAGCTATGTTACAATCTTTTATCACAGTGCATTTCGAAACTACTTTCTACAAAACCT
The DNA here is from genome assembly GCA_963978545.1 of Linyphia triangularis. NCBI lineage: Eukaryota > Metazoa > Arthropoda > Arachnida > Araneae > Linyphiidae > Linyphia > Linyphia triangularis. The sequence continues at coordinate 73,254,892 of OZ021730.1, forward strand.
TGACATTTGGTGAATAGGTACAAAAAACATTGCTTATTGAAATGACATAAATTGCTTTCATTTAATGTCTATTATAAGTGAAAATTAAAATAGTAAAAGACAAAACCAAGTGGGGTCAATGCATGCGCATTGACATAAAGTTTTCAAATTTAAAATATATTAGACGTTATTTTCGAGTTAGTTTTTTTTTTAATTTATGTCCTTTCATTCAGTGATCATTTTCATGCCAAATTTCAATGTTTTACACAAAATAGTGCCAAAGTACCAAACTAGAGGATTGTAACAAAGCTAGTAATGATATTAGGTTGGTTGTATTCAGATTATCTGGCGCCGTCAGCAACACGATGCGTCGAAACATTCGTCATTAGACAAGCCAACATACATTTACAAACACCCATGCCTAACACGGGACTCGAACCCGCAACCTCGCGGTCTAAAAGCCAGCATGCTAACCACTATACCGTTTGGTCGGCTAACGATATTAGGAATTCGTCTAAAAGGACAAAGAGTGCTGATTTAGCGTTAAATGTTGAGCACGTACCTAAAAATGGAACTATTTTAAGCCAGTTAAATAATCGACAATGTTTTAAAGCACAAACAATTGACAGTAATTCATAAAATATTCAATAATGGTAATAATTATTCAGTAAATGTATATTTCCACTTTTAAACCATAACGAACTCAATAACAATCCAAACGATTTTAATTAAGCCTAATGCAAAAACAAAAACGTTTTCGTTATGTCAGAAATACAAATTTTTGCTTAATTAATATTATTAAGTACTCCAATTACAGCACTTCAACCATTATTTTCGTGTTAAGAATAACATAATCGCTTAGAAATATAGGACATGATTATAATTAAAAATGAACTTTCAAAATGCCGTAAAAAAGAAAAAGACACTGGTCAATATTACCTGCGATTTGACCTCTGATAATACATGAAAACGCGAAAAAAAATAGCTCGAAATTTATCTCTTTTCTTTTTTTTTTTTTTTCTTCTTATTCCACGCCATTTCCTTCTTCTTCTAGTGTATTCAGATCAATTTTCAAGTCATAGTTTTTAAAGCTTTTTTTTTTTTTTTTTTTTTTTATCTATTCTTTTTTACAGCTTTTCTGTTTGTTTTTTTCTATTGTTTTTACAGCTTTCCTTTTTTCTATACTTTTTACGACATGACTTTTTATTATTATTATTATTATTACAACTTTTTCCTTTTCTTTTTTTTTTCCATTCTTTTTAACGCCTTTTCTTTTCTATTTTTTCAATTCTTCTTTACAGTTTTTTGAAAGTTGAACTTCAAATATAATCACCTTTCATTTATGAGTCACTGTTTGCCTGACACTCAAAATTAATTTCTGAATAAATAAAACAGCCAACTTAAAAAATATTACAAAAAAAAAAAACATTTTGAAATCAAAACCACCTAAAACCAGCACAACTAAAATAAAATAAAAAAAAATTTTAAAAAAAACCTCAACAACACATTCAAACCAAATATGCATGCTTAGTAAAAAATACAAAAACAAATCTTCGGTTAAATTCAATCCTGATAAATCACATAAAACGAAAAAACACATAAAGAAAAGAATTTATCCAAACTCAAGAATTCTTTCCGAAATTAAATCCGATCCCAGAAAGAGAATATACTTTTCCCCCCAAACTACTTTTAACCACAACCCGTTCGAACTTTCAAATCCCCCTCAACGACTGTAAATGGAACATTTTATGGATGTTCCAGAATCACGAATGAATCCCGAAGGAGCGGTATCGAGTTTCATTTACTTTTTTTGGCAACACAGCAGATCTTGCAGACGATTCTGTTTGGAACAGCACTTTTGAATGATGAGAACAGAAGAAAACAGCTTACAAGACAAATGAACGGGGGAGATTTTTCGAAATAAAATACAGAAGTAAATATATCTTGGATGTTGGTTTAGGGGTTGTCAATTTATCGTGGAGTTAGAGTTGTTTTGTATTTCTGGAATAAGTGCTTTTGTATTGAAAGTTGCAAAAGCAGTTTGTTACAGCTTGTAACGAATTGTAGAGCACTTGTGATCATCTGAACATGTTATGCGGCTATATTTTTTACTTTCAATTACCCATATGTATACATAGGGTAGTGAAAGTATAGTATTCGGTCAAAAAAGAAATTTCGATTTTTTTTTTTTTTTTTGCAGTTCTCCACGTTTTGAAACATCTTCGTATCAAAAAAGTTGTCTAGAAAAAATGTGCGTTTGTGTGTATGTATTGTGTCTGTGGTCAGCATAACTCCCGAACAAATTGACCTACGATGTTCAATTTTGGTATGAGGGTTAGTGGTGACCATGAGACCTACCATTAATGTTTTCGTGAAAATCGCGCATGCGCATAAGGTAGCTGCCATTGAAAAAAATCATGTTTTTCAATGAATGCTAAAAAACGGCTCTAATGATTTTGATAAAAATCGCTGTGGTTATGCCTCTTAAGGTGTTCTAGACATCCCCGCCTCCGAAATTCCCGTAAAAATGTTTTAATGACGTAAAAAGTTGAAAAACGAATGTCTTCAACACAAAGTTCTTTTTCCTTGAGCATAGCGCATAACCGATCGTTTTGTCTCCTTTTCGCAGTTTCACTTATAAGAAAGGATTTAATAAGAATTATCGAAATAAAAAATATCACCATTACTGGCCACTTTTTCTCAAGGAATGATGAAAATATAAAAACGGTAAATTACACAAATCCACATCAGTAATATAGTGTAATTGAAAGTTGTGCGATGTTCCACACCCCTAGTTTTTTAGAGTAGTGATATATTAAAATACTTTTAATATTGAGAATGATTTGAAATTATCTAACCTATAAAAACTATATTTATTGGTATAAATCTTTACACCAATTTTTGTATTCATTAACACAGAACTTATTCTGTTGTAAGCATGCTCTTAATGTTTGCATCTAATTTTAAATATTAGAAACATCTCTATCAGCAAAATATGAGGCAAACTACCTTTCAAAACTTATTTATCAAAAATGAATGGGAATTTATGCATTCCTTTCCAGATATCTTTTATTTATTCTGATTAAAACCATTTTGGCAACAGGAAAGAGTTTCATTGGTTAAAACTCTTTCCTTTACAACTTTTCTAAGCAACGTTAAATTGATTGACTCAATAGTCAATAAGAACTTTGCACAAGTGAGGAAAATGAATATTTTTTGTATTTTCTAGTGTTATCCAACGAATATATTTGAGCAGTGCAATTGTTTTTTTATCTTTATGCTTTCAATTAATAAAAAATCGAGTTTGAAATTAGCCAAAATCAAAGCAAAAGTCACATGACCAAAAACACATGAAAAAACCGTGTCGTGGTTACGCAGAGATAAAGTCGCAAAATGAAGGAGAAACCATACTTATTCCTCGTCTAAAACAGGTTTTAGACTGGTTCATTATCTGCTCGTTGACGTTTCACGTAAAAGTGGCTTTTTCCCGCCAAATCTCAAAGTGAAAAACTAAATATTTTTTTAACTATCTATCCGAACTCAAATTTTTGAAAGAATGGTATTGTTTTTCATGAATTTTTCTCTACTTTTATTTAAAAATAAAAACCAAAAAACGTGAAAGTTCCTCATTGATGCATTCACGTCAAATTATTTTTTATTTAATAATTTGGCATCAGGAAAGAATTTCAACAGTGACCGGTTAAATGGTATGAATTAGTATTCCAAAACGATTACAGAAACGTGTGTAAAAGAGAACTTTTATTGACAGTGACATCCCCTAAAACTTAATAGAATGCATTGTCATCGACATCTGTCTACCAAATTTCGAGCCGATCAGATGACGGTAATTGGATTAATTAAGCTTCCGCTGATTTAGACTGCATTCACACACAAACAAAAAAAATCGTAGTTAATGGAAAATATTTAAAAAGAAATTCATTTAGTTTTTCAGATAAAAATTAATTTATCTCTGACCATTACGTGCCGTTCAAACTTCGGACACATTATGATTTTATTTTTTATGTACCCGGCATGCGATATTTATAAAATATATTTGGTGAACAATACAATGACGACCGAAATAAAAACTAAGGGTCTGGAACATCGCACAACTTTCAATTACACTTAATACTGGTCACTGCTATTTGAATTTTTCATGGATTGGTTGCAATTTACCTTTTCGCTTTCTTTTTTTTTTTTTTTTTTTTTTTTTTTTTTAAACTGCCACATATTTTTGGTGATAATTATTATATTGGCAAAAAACTAGACAAAAACGGCGAAATTGGCAATGTATTGGCCACAATTTTTGTATATTTATAAATATTTTATAGTGTTAATTTTGTAAATAGAAAAATTTATGTAAATTAGCATAAGGCAGTGCAATAGTTCGTCGTTAGTTTGCTTCCGCGCAATGTGTGTCTTAATGCTTGATAACGAGTTTTACAGAGGTAACTCTGGGAAGCGAATTTTACAAGGAGCAGGGCATTTAACCTTATGGTAATGGCAATATCGCCAAATTGGCGAGATAGAGCCAAGTTGGCGACGGTTTTGGCGACTAATTTTTGTCGCCAAATTTGATGAGAAATCGCCAAATGTCGCCAAACTTGGCGACCATTTGGCAACATTTTCGGTCCCCATGTACATTTATAGGACTTTTCGACTACGATCTGGAAAGTTCTCCAAATATCTACCTCTAGAAATTTCAAGAAGGTTTGACTCCTATATAAGACCGGCCAAGTGAGCGGGGAGTGAATTGACTAAGTTGAGTCAGTGAGTTAACTGTAATTACTGTATTGAGATACTGAGTGAGCATTCAGAGAGTTCCGAAAGTGAACTGTATTGCATTGTCTTTTGCAGCGATTTGCGCAGTTGTGTTGTCAAGTTTTTAACTGCTGTTTTGTGCTCTATTGTTGTGAAAAGAGCTGTATTGTGTCTACTAGAACGAGAAGTTTTGGAGTTATAAAGGAATCTGTGAAGAGTGATACTGGAATAAATATCTGCAAGTTTTGATCTGCTTTGGCTTCAAATCTTTCGAACCCATCCACGCAACAGTATTTTTAGAAGAGCGTGCATCTTTTCATTTATTTCTATTCAAGGATATGATGGAAATTCGATTGTATAAATTAATTAGATGCCCGTGCATCTTTACATTTATTTATGTTGACACGTCATGGAGATATGTTCATATTTTCACTCATTTAAATAAAAATGGCCAGTTTGGCAATATTTTTGGCAATATTTTTGGCAATTATTTTTGCATGGGTTTGAAGAAACAAAACGTGCCAAGATGGCAAAATTAACGATGTTATTCAATCGGCATTACATTGTCCTTTCTTGGGCATGTAACAGATAAAAATTTGATTTTTACTTAAGATTTCGTGTGCATTATATTCATCCTTTTTCCACGGGCACCATTGTGTTCGATTGATGTCTCCCTTTTTACAGAAATTAGGTTCTTTTCGAGGGAATGCAGGGGTCATTTTAAGATTTCGTACCTGAACACCTGCGAATTTGCTTGTCTCGCGGACACTTTTGATTTTGTTTTTGTAGGCCTTAGTCGACCAGGCTTTCTTCCCCATGCAATAAATTTAAAGGTTTCAAAGGAGTTCTACTTGGTAGCTCTATAGAAGCGACTAGTTGGCGCCAAGGCGTGTTGGACTTTTTGTGATTTTTGTCAGTTTAACACAATGTGTCTGCTCCGAAATTTACAAGTCTACGAATATTTTCGAGGGGAAGGGATTTTACAATTTCAACCTTCTTCCAATTAAATCTTTGTAGGAGGATCAAAAGTTATCCAGTGAGGTTCTAGTGAGTGTATTTTTAGGCGGGATTTCTTTGCGATTGGCTAAGTGAAATTTGTATGGAAACGGAATTTTTTTAAATCCCTTGCATGAGAGTTTGACTGAGAATTCCGAGAGCTAGTTTCAATCTATAAAAATGTAGACATTGGGGCTCTTTGCCCCGGTGATATGCCGGTGGCTGTGTTTGCTTGCTGGGCAGTGCAACGGCCCGCAGATTGACGATTGGACACACTCAATTTCCTTCAAATCAGTTGGTTTCAAATAATGTGTGGTTTCCAGCTAATCATCTAATAGTGTGATACCGCTAGCGCCATTCAAATATCGACGAGATGTAATTTTATGTGCCTTCCTGCGAGTGTATCTCCAGAAGAAGAATTTTTGTTTAATTCAAGTGTGTGTAGTGAAAATAATCATTTACGAAAATGGATATTAATTCGATGAGTATGAGCTTTCCATGGAGTTTGGGTGAGTCAATATTCAATTATCAGAGAGGAGCAAAGGGAGTATTATTAAATTAAATAAGAACTGATTTTTTACTGTTAAATGTAACAGTGGATTTTAATTATGCTTGTATTTTAATAGTAAGTCCGATTAAGTTATTTGACTTTAATATTCAATTGCTGTAATATTAAATATGGTGTTTAATAAATTTTGTGTTTGTAAGTTAAAGTTTTGTCCTCTATCAGACCTCAGTCATACTTGGGTTATTTCCGTTATTAAAGAAATGATTTATTGCATGTCATTCTTGGTTATTGCAGAATATTGAGTATTGTTGTTATTGCATATTTAAGGCGTCTTCTCACTTTAGGCACCTCGAAAATAGGCTATTTTCGCGATTTTTTTTCGAGGATTTTTGCAAACAATTATGGGATAAAATGGATCCTATATAATAAACACATCTTTCAAGTACAAGAAGAAAAAAAATTATTTTTTGGAACAATTATTATAATAAAACAGTAGCATCGAAAAACCCGTGTAGAAATGTAATGTTCGTGGCTTGTTGATGAAATTTCGGAAACTATCCGGCCGATTGTCATGAAATTTGAATGACATATTCTTCATAGTTATGGCTATAGCGCATATCATCAGATTTTTGATATTCGCGAAAATAACAAAATGGCGCACGTTTTTCGAAAAAGTAATAAAAAAACGCGTTTTTTTGCAGTTTTTTGTAAAAAAAAAAAATACTTCAAATCAAAATTTCAAAAATCTGATGATATGCGCTATAGCCATAACTATGAAGAATATGTCATTCAAATTACATGACAATCGGCCGGATAGTTTCCGAAATTTCATCAACAAGCCACGAACATTACATTTCTACACGGGTTTTTCGATGCTACTGTTTTATTATAATAATTGTTCAAAAAAATAAAAAAATAAATTTTTCTTGTACTTGAAAGATGTGTTTATTATATAGGATCCATTTTATCCCATAATTGTTTGCAAAAATCCTCGAAAAAAAATCGCTAAAATAGCCTATTTTCGAGGTGCCTAAAGTGAGAAGACGCCTTAATAATTATTATGGATTTTAGTTGAGCAAGTAATCGGAAACGCAATGTATTAAACAACCCAAACAAAAAGCTTTCTCTTCAGCCACCCAACAACTGGATTGAGGAATGGGAAGTTATACAATTGGGTATGTTTGTTTGTCTGAATAGCACGGCATCTTAGTGGAAAATTGAGTGAACAATTGTAGTACAATTGCCTTTAGTAATATCTGCCTAATTAATAACGCTTCTCATTTAAGAAAAAAAAAATGAGGAATTTTTTTAAATGAAATGAGAATTTATTGAATAGAAATAAGAAAAATGAAGGAAATAAAGGGAAGAATTGAGGAATTGGAAGTTATACAATTAGGTATGTGTGTTTGCCAGAATAGCACTGCAAATCGCTGGATAGCTTTTGATCCTCCTACAAAGATTTAATTGGAAGAAGGGTGAAATTGTAAAATCCCTTCCCCTCGAAAATATTCGTAGACTTGTAAATTTCGGAGCAGACACATTGCGATAAACTGCCAAAAATCACAAAAAGTCCAACACGCCTTGGCGCCAACTAGTCGCTTCTATAGAACTGCCACGTAGAACTCCTTTGAAACCTTTAAATTTATTGCTTGGGGAAGAAAGCCTGGTCGACTGGGGCCTACATCAAAAGTGCCCGCTAGACACGCAAATTCGCAAGTGTTCAGGTACGAAATCTTAAAGTGACCCCTGCATTCCCTCGAAAAGAACCCAATTTCTGTAAAAGGGAAGACAGCAATCCAACACAATGGTGCCTTTCAACTTTCTAGTATTCTAATAAGTTTTTACTAATGACCCATCAGATTATTACTAATAATCCAAAATGGCATATTCCTATGGATAATTAATTATTTAAAGAAAGTTGATTACATTCCTTCTCGGATATAAGTTACCGTAAAAACCAATATCGCAAAATTCAATCATAGATTCTAAAGACCTCTTATTGTCAGAAACACACTTCACATAAATAACCCATCCATATCTCTTAAGTGTTATGTCTTCATATTCGCAAATCGCTACCATAAGAACGTTCATATTCGCGTTAACTGCCCTTTAGTTCCAATAGCCCCATTTAACGAATAATGGACACCATACCAGTTTCCGGTTTATATCGCTGTTACTGGTAAATGTGCCAGTACTGGCCGGAATTGAATACAATTAGGTTGGGAAATGTCAGTCGTTTGTTTTGTAATAGGCGTTTGTAGATTGCCGCAGTTTAAGTTTGCTTAGGAATTTCTTATGAGAAAATATCGGAAGTAATTTGGTAAGATGAGGCGAAATTTCCCACTTCGTTTTTAAAATAGTGTTAGACTATTTTCACGTATATAATTGTAAATAGTGTACATATTTCTTTTTAAAGTCCTATTTTCTTACATTTATTTGTTACCAGCGACAATACAGGTTTTTTTTTTTTTTTTTTTTTAAATGACTACACGCGAGTTAACCAAGAAATTTCGAGATTATTTTCTACATGCTCTTATGGAAAAATCGTTTGCACTTTCCCCCCCCCCTTCTTTTTTTAGAAAGTTCACGCCTGAGGATATAAATATCGTCAAGGAGCGGAATTCAAGTTAGTGTAATTTTGAGCGCTGTTTTAAGTGGAGTTTCGTTCACTTTTGTACAGTCTGAATTATCCCTTTGCCTGAAGTTGCACTCCCTGAAACTGTCGTTAAATCTTAACAACGAGTTAATGATGCTTAAAAAAGTTTTACAAGCTTCTAAGGGAAGAATCTATTTCTTGACCTTAGCTAGATAAAAAGATAATTTTTAAAGCAGCATCACATAGACATAACACAATATTTTGCCAAACACAAAATTGGCCTCATTACTTTAATACTAAATAAAATTTTACCACATATAGGGTGACTCAGAACAATATCAGGTAAACCAATTCCCTCATGAAGGGGTAAGTATCGGGAAGAAAGGTGGCCTGGATAAAGCGACTGAAAGCTTCATTTGGATGTCTGCACACTCGATTGTGCGATACTTAGCAAAAAATTACTTTTAAAATAATTGCGTTTGGTGCTGGTCTACAGAGAATTTTTTCTGGATTTCTAGGGATAGATCTTACACGAGGGTATATAAGACGTCAATGCTTAATTTGTGGCAAGCTCAGTGCTTAATTTTGTGGAGTGTGATTTATCGCTGTACCTGAAGTTGGACGCTCTGAAGCGAATGCACTGTTAAAGTTTTGTGGCCAACCTGTTGGCTGTGAGGTTAGCGCTCTGGCCTCGCATGCCAAAAGGGCCGGGTTCGAATCCTGGGTTAGGCATGGATTTTCATTGTGGTTCGGAATCCACGTTAAGCTGTAGGTCCCGGCCTGATTAGCCATTATTGTGCACAAAAATAGGTCGTTGAGAGTAAAACAAACCAAGCCAATATTTTGCGAACCTCTGAAACGAAGAATAAATCACCAGTTTTATTTTGTAAAAGCTGTATCGTCATTTCCTCTGGAATATTCGTAACAATAATACTTATAATAACTGGAAACGATGATTGAGTTGGAAATTTAGAATTATCTTGAAAAAAAGCGGCGCTTAATTTGGTGGAATGTGAATTATCGCTGAATCTAAAAATGTGCGAGCTGAAGCACGTGTAGTGAACTTGATACGAATTTACTGTTATGGTACCGTACGCAAAAAAAAAAAAAATCAGAACGATGGCTGTATCTTGTATTGTAATTGATGAAATAACAAAAGTCAAGTATCGTTGTAAATTGTGGAAGGACTTTATTAATTGTTTGTAATTTTTTTTTTTTTTTTTTTTTTTTTTTTTTTTTTTTTTTATCGTGAAGGATCATCTACATATTAAAACTGAACCAAACTTTAAAAAGTTCAATGGCAACCCCATAATATTATACCATATTATACCGCGATTTAGAATTGAAAAAAACGACTAAATACCAAATTACAATTACAATGAGTGGTTATTAATTTAAATAATGTAAAAAAAAAAAAATTAAACTAATATTATTTTATTTATTTTTTTGTCATAAATTCTGGTATAGTTGATATGTTTTAGCAATTTTTATCTCAAAGGATAGTTTCTTTAAGGCCTAACATGAATAACATGCAACTTTTGTATTAAACAGTTTTTAATAATTAATTATTAATTAATAAAACAAGTTTAAATATTTTTAAATCGAAACATGTATTTTTTTTTTCTTCCATTAGAATTATAATAGTCGAAAACCCCTCCAGAATTTTTTTCATTCCATTTTGACTTTTGGTTCTCGATATTTTAGCAAAAATGTAAAAAAGCTCACTTTAAGGGACTGCAGGATTACGACTTGCAGCATGCCAAACATTCAATGGACAATTCCCACATTTTTTTAAAAGCGAGTGAATTTAGTTTATATTTATGAAGAATTTCTTTCTGATTCCAAATATTTAAACAAAAGTTCTTTAAAAAAATTAGTTATTTAAATATTAAGAAAAGAAAAGGCCCCAAAACCGAAACAAAACCAGTCCGATCAAAACAGTCAACAATATTCGTGACGTAATGAGATCCCTGCGTTTCTATGGTTATCGTGAGGTTTCTGTCAAATAGCTATCGTTAAAAAAGTTGGCGTTGGTAGACCAATGCCATATTCCGTACAGGTTGGCATGATTTGCGAGAAACTTGCAAATCTGGTTTCCGCTGCTGTATTTCAAGCCAAGATGTTTGAGATCTCTTTACGTCACGTTCAACGCCAACGAAATAAGTCGTTTTCTCGCCAACTTCTAACAAGGTAATTTTAATCGCATATTAAAAGCGCATTGAGCAGAAATTTTTATGTTTATGGCCTGGCCCTCAAGATCGTCCAAAACATTTTCGCTCATAAATGACGTGTTTCTCAAGATAATGAACTGAAATTTGATATCTAGGGCAAACGAGGTGTTCTAAATCGAACGAAAACATAAAAAATAAGGTTTCGTAATGAAATTTTTAAAAATAGAGTTAATTTACTTAGTACACAGCCCCCTAAGAAAACAATTTTACATCAGACATATAGAAAATCATAAACAAAACATTTTGGTTGGTTGGTTGGTTGGTTGGTTGGTTGGTTGGTTGGTTGGTTGGTTGGTTGGTTGGTTGGTTGGTTGGTTGGTTGGTTGGTTGGTTGGTTGGTTGGTTGGTTGGTTGGTTGGTTGGTTGGTTGGTTGGTTTCAGATTATCTGGCGCCGTCAGCAACACGAGGGCTATAATGCGCCGAAATATTCGTCATTAGACAAGCCCACATACATTTACAAACACCCATGCCAACACGGGACTCGAACCCGCAACCTCGCGGTCTAGTAGCTAGCACGCTAACCACTATACCGTTTGGTTGGCCAAAACATTTTGGAGCAAACCGCAAGATTCTACGCTAATTAGAACCGAAGATATAGAAGAACCATTGTTCGGATTTTTTTTTTTTTTTTTGATTTTTTTTTTTTTTTTTGCGTACTCTACCTGGTACCATTAAAAAAAATTGAGCCTCAAAGAAAAAAATCCTCAGTTTTACTTTGTAAAAACTGCTTCAGCATTTCCTCTTAAAAATTCCTGCCAATATTAACTGGAGCTGATCAAGAAATTCCTCTTCAACAGCAGAGGAAGTTAATTACGCTGCATTTTATATTTAACTGCACATACTCCAAACCACATGGAATTCACATATTTCAGCTTTTGTTCACATATTATTAATTCATATTACGACTGTATGAGCAAACTCTAATTAAGCTGGTTTTCAGGACGATATATTGTCTCAAGCTACTAGAGTATTCATGTCTCCTTTGAACGACTTTAATTAATTTAAAAGAGCGGGAATTGAAGACCCGTAAAGACGGTGGGAATATGAACCTTTTTGTTTAACCTTTAAAAGGAAGACTTAGTAATGATCATTCCCTATACTCGCTATGTTGCAATCTTCTAGCCCAGTGCATTTGGAAACTACTTTCTATATAACCTTGCAATTTGGTAAGTAGGTACGTAAAAGATCACTTAACAAAATGATATAAATAGCTTTCATTTATTGTCCATCCATTATAAAAAAAAAATTTAATTGCAAAATACAAAACCAGGTGGAGCCACTGCATGGGCATTGACATAAGGACTTCACATATAAAATAAAATATTGTTACGAATTTCTGTATATTTCTAAATATTTCGCAGTGTTAATTTTGTAAATAGTAAAATTTATGTACATTTCGCATAAGGCAGTGCAATAGTTCGTCGTTAGTTTGCTTCCCCGCGATGTGTGTCTTAATGCTTGATAACGAGTTTTACAGAGATAACGCTGGGAAGCGAGTTTTACAAGGAGCAGGGCATTTAACGTTATGGTAATGGCAATCTCGCCAAATTGGAGAGATAGAGCCAAGTTGGCGACGTTTTTGGCGACTGGCCAAATTTGGCGAGAAATTGCCAAATGTCGCCAAACTTGGCGACATTTTCGGTCCCCATGTACATGTATAGGACTTTTCGACTACGATCTGGAAAGTTCTCCAAATATCTACCTCTAGAAGATTCACGAAGATTCACATGTCCTATATAAGGCTGACCAAGAGAGCGGGGTAGTGAGTTGACTGATTTTGAGTCACTGAGTTAGTTGTTAGCTGAGTCCATTAGTTGACTGGAATTACTGAGTTGAGACACTGAGTCTCAGTGAGCGTTCAGAGTAGTTCTAAAGCGAACTGTATTGCATTGTCTTTTGCGGCGATTTAGCAGTTGTGTTGTCAAGTTTTTAACTGCTGTTTTGTGCTCTATTGTTGTGAAAAGAGCTGTATTGAGTTTACTAGAACGAGAAGTTCTGGAGTTGTAAAAGAATCTGCGAAGAGTTATATTGGAATAAATTTCTGCAAGTTTTGATCTGCTTTGGCTTCAAATCTTTCGAACCCATCCAAGCAACAATATATTACGCTATTTTCGAGTTTTCAATTTAAGTGTATAATGATACTTCGTTAAGTGATAATTTTCGTACCTACTCACCAAATTTCAATACTTTATGGAAAGTAGTTTATAAATGCACTGGGCTAGAAGCTCGTAACATAGCGAGTATAAGCAGTGGTCTTTAACAGGACTTCCTTTAAATTGAAAAACAATGCATTGCTCTCTATGAATTTTTAGAGATCTTCGCCAGGTAATCAGACTTTTCGTTATTTTCTCACAAATTTAGAAGCAAGTGTAAACTAACTTACTTAATATTGTAACATCTTCATTAAATCCTTTTCAGGTTATATTCTGAAGTCGTTATAATCATGTCTAGTTCAAATTGTTTGCCAAATTATTCGCCAACCGAAAAATTACCGCCAAGTGGTATGACTATAAAGGAAAAATATATAAATTTTCATGACTTGTAAAGAAAAAAAATACCTTAAAAGAAAAATACATAATTTTTGATAAATTGTCAAAAAACGATTGAAGAAAAATATAAAATAATTGTACTAGAATTTTGGCAAGTTTAAAATATATAGAAACGTTTAGTCTGTTTGAGGTCGGTCGGTCGGTCGGTCGGTCGGTCGGTCGGTCGGTCGGTCGGTCGGTCGGTCGGTCGGTCGGTCGGTCGGTCGGTCGGTCGGTCGGTCGGTCGGTTGGTTGGTTGGTTGGTTGGTTGGTTGGTTGGTTGGTTGGTTGGTTGGTTGGTTGGTCGGTTTTTATTGCTATTTCCGATTTTTTAAACTTCGATTTTAAAACAACACACCATATAACTGTACATAAACAATTCGTCAAAAGTAGACTTGCCTTTAAATTGATTTATCTATATATTTAATAGGCAATACGTTTTTTGGGGTTAGTCCGTCCGCCTGAACTACTCAACCAATTTCAATGATCAAGGTGTCATTTTCAAGGAAATAAGCTGTAGATTTGCCAAAACGTGCCAAAATAATTTATTAACACTTTATTAATTAGTTAAATTTCAATATTTTTCATCATTAAGCTACTACAAAGCCTCAATGATTTTGAATATAAGAATGGCAACATCCTTAAGTAAACAAACCCACTGCTCGGGGGTTCAACCAACCAACCAACCGTTGCTAATTTTAAAGCTCTTTTTAAACTCTTCGTTCCAAAGTTGATTTTTTCTGTTTTTCTGAAGCATTTTTGTATTAGAGTAATTATTATTTTGAAGTATTTCTATCCAGAAAATGCCTCCCGTTGGACGTCGTTCTCTAACGGGGCGACTTATCAGAATAAATAAAAGATATTGGGACTTCAATGTAAGGGCATAACTAATGAAGTTTTAAGTCAGAATGTTGGCGGATAGTATATTTAACTTTCTATTATGAAACTTGCAATTTGGGTGTTTTCTCTATTAGGCCTTACATTAAATTTATAAAAATTTAGTTACATTTTTTATGGCTGGCAAACCTATTCGAGCGCAGCAAGATGTTTTAACCACAAATTCGAGCGGCAAAACCGCTCAATCCGAGCGCAGCGAGGTGTTTGGGGGTTGGCGAGCGTTAGCGAGCAGGGGGCGAAGTCCCCTAGTCACTCATTAATTTTGTTGACATATATCCTTATTAATTTAATCATTTATCAATTTTGTTGATTTATTGTTAATTGTTGATACATCACTTTTGTGGACAAATTGATACATCATTTATCAATTTTGTTGATATATATCATTATTAATTTGTTGATATATATATATATATATATATATATATATATATATATATATATATATATATATATATATATATATATATATATATATATATATATATATATATATATTTTTTTTTTTTTTTTTTTTTTTTTTTTTTTGACAAATTGATTTATAATTTATAAATAATTTTGTTGATATATGTCATTATTACTTTTTTTATATATCATTTTTGTTGGTAAATTGATAAATCATTTATTAATTTTGTTGATATATATCATTATTAATTTGCTAATATATAACTTTCGTTGACAAATTGACGTATCATTTATCCATTTTATGATATACATAATTTTTGTTGACAAACTGATACATCATTTATCAATTTTGTATTTGTATGAAGGAAGGAAAAGACGTCATCATAAAAAACCTCATTCAGATAATAATATTTGATCCATATAATAAAAATCGCAGACAGAAGTTTCTTTTAAAAAAAATATATAGAAATATATTTATAGAAATCTGTTTCCCCATTACTTTCATTGTTCACTTTTCAGAAGAAATAAGGCACTAAAGATACTTTATTTAAATAATACCACGATTTAGCAAAAAGTATAGAACTCTTTCAGTTTCTTTCATGCAATTAGATACAATGGCTATTATAAGTGCGTCGAACAATACAAAGAAAAGTAGGAAATAATTATAAGACAGGAATTCTGCCCATTTGTTATTTAAAGGGATGGATAATGTTTTTCTCCATTTTCTTTTCTTCAGGAAATGGCTGCTTTGAAATTAAACTTTGCGAAAACAATGCATTTGTGAGTTTGGCTCATAATATTCCTCATTGTTTATAGAAG